>CM014732.1:72578326-73178326 GCA_004329165.1 Spatholobus suberectus
TTTTTTTTTTTTAAATTATAGGGACTTAAAATATTAATTTTAAATTTGGAAGACCCAAAAAAACTTACTCCAGATTTGAGAGACTAAAAATATATTTAAACCTAAATTAAATTCTATCTATTTTTTTGACATATTGTATCTATTTTTTATTATAATTTTAGAAAGAATAATAATATATGCACACTTGTATTTTACAAACATTTCATTAATATCAATACTTTTTTAATTTTTTTTTCTATCACATTGTATCTCCTATATATTTACATTTCTTTTTTCTATTTCTTTCTCCATAGGTAAGCATGCATCCTTACTGTTTTAGAAAACTTAAATCTGGTTTATTTACCTTAAAATAGTAAGAAGCATTCTTAATTAATGTAAGGTTAAATTAACAGTCGCTTATTGAACTATTTGAAAATTTTAATTAGGTCCCAAATTGAAAAAAATTGTAACTGGGACATTAATCTTATAAAGTTTTTGTAATTAAGTCTCTAAAGTCTTTAAAACTGCCACAAATTGTTATTTTTGAGAGTGGCCATAAACTAACATTAGGACCTAATTACAAAAATTTTATAAGATCAATGACCCAATTATAATTTTTTTAATTTAAGGACCTAATTTTTCAAATAGTTTAAGGACCTATTAATGAATTTAACCTTAATGTAATTATACTTGTGGGTGCAAAAACTATGAATTGTGTCAGTCTTTGGCCGAAGGAAGTGTAGCAAGAAATCTTCAAATGCTCCAAGACCCAATAGAAAGAAGTTCAAAAGCTTTGTGAACAAGGGAAGTATAAATTGAAAGCCAATTAAGTTTCATAAATGCCTCGCTATTTCCTTCTCACATTGCCACCATCATCACTTCTGCCTCCACTATTGCTACCTCCCTTTCCACCAAGCTGAACATTGACAACTTTGTCATTCTTGCGTGACATCTCTGACTTGAAGTGTAGGAAAACTAGGATTTTGGACAAGAGGAAGCGGCAAAAGATTGATGTTCTTCATAAGCCACTTTGTTAAAAACTTAGGGATTTGTTTAGGGATTTTGATTTCCCTAGCTTTGCTCTTATTTTGGTCCTAAGCGAGGGTGAGGTTTTGTTCTTAGGGGATGTGTTATGTGAGTTTGTGTGGGAGGGGTATATGAGGTTTGATTTGATGATTTGTGGGTTTTCTGATTGACTAATGAACACTTCGTCACTTTAAACACCTTATTAACATTCTCTGAATAGGATCCCTTCTAGTTTCAAAATGAAGTGCAAGATGTGTAGTTATGAATCTCAACCTTAAAATTTATTAAACTAATTTTTAATTGATAATTTATTTTAATAAATTAAATCAATTAAAGGACCAAATTCATGTAATTTTTTTAACAATTGTAGACGATTTTGATCCATTTATCATTTTTTATTTCTTTCTATCATATTATATTACCTATCACATATACTTCTCTATTTTTTTATTTCTTTATCTCTTTAGATGTCAACTAGAATAAATGTCTCTATCATTCATTACCTTTTTAATTTGTAGGATTGGGTGGGAGAGGTATGCTTTTGCTAGGGATGGTTTGTGTGGGTGCGTTAGCTCTAGAGCTTCTTTTTTTTTTTTTAATATTTATATTATAAGTGATAATTCTTTATATTATTTAATTTTTTATTATTTTTAAGAAATTTTGAGACAATTATAATTTTTGATTCATTTTGTTTTCAAATAGATCAATTTTAGAATAGAAGAATGCGATTTATTTGTTTTATTTTCTAATTTTTCATCAAATATGCTATTTTTTATTATCACATGTATTTTTTTTACTAAGAAAAAGAGAAGCAACAAGAATAGAAATTACTTATGTCAATAAATAATTAATACATTACTCATTATAGTTGAACTAAATTCAATTAGTTAATAAAAGTGATAAAAATTCATAATTACTTTTCTATACTTTTAGTTATTTTGTATATTTTTTTATTTTTTATCTTTAGTTCATGAGTCATTTCATTTAACACACAAATTACATGAGACAAGGCATGAACTTAAAAAATATAACCTATTTTTTTCCACAAACTAGATCAGCCTCACTAGTGTAAAAATGAAATTTATAACAAGCTTTTAGATCATAACGAAAAAATGTTGTGACATTTTTATAATGAAATAAAAAAAATTTAGATTGATTATAATTATAACATATGTAAACTAAAAGATCTTTTAAGAGTTCGCTGCAACTCTACTACTTTCTTCTTCTGCCCTTAAAAAACAAAAGCCCCCCCTCCCAGCGACGTTGTCCTCATAGTCACACTTTTCACTTTGTTTTCTCACTCTCTCCTCTCTTGTCGCAGTTCGAAAATGACCTTGTATGAATGGATTCATCTCCAGCTTCAAGAAAACCGAGTTTTTCGTCGTTCAAACAACGCTGAAGACCCATCCTCCAAGTCCATCACCACTAAAGATAGAGGTCAAGAGCTTTTCTCATCCCGTCGTCGGCACTGCCGCTAACGGCGTCACCGCCTGTGAGCCCTGATTTCAACTTATTGCTCCAACGCCCATTTTAACATTTCTCTCTGTGTCCATGAGCCACCGTCGTACTGAAGCTAGTTGTCACACTCCCTATTAAGCTCATTGTGACCATCACCCTGGACACGAGCCACCGAGGCCATTGTGAGTGAGCCATCATCACTATTGTGGTCATTGGAGAGTCTCTATGGGGTCTTCAAATCAAAAACACTCACTTGTCCATTCCGTTTTTGCTTTGATGGAAAATTCTGTCAAAACCCTAAAAATAGTCGAAGGGAATGGTAACGACGGCTTTGGCTGATGCTTCACTTTCCCATTTTCAGAAGAAAAAGCGCAAGTCTCAAGCCCTAAAGTCTTATCTTTCTTTCCTCTGTTTTTATGTTTTTCTCTTTATAATTCTACTTTTACTATTGGCTTTACTCGCTTGACGAATTGCCTGATAAGTGATAACTTCACCATCACTAACCCTTTCATCTCGGGCCACCCCATTGTATTTGCCGAGCTAAAATCCTAAAGATGACATGACAGGGTACTCAAGCTACGTAGTAGTGGGCCAGAGCAGCACCCTCAAAATTGTAGAAGGTCAGTCATGGAGATCCAAAGGTCATTCGAAAGAGCGAAATGCATAGGTTGTTTTATTGAACTATCTTTGATTTCATTATTTGTCACTGTCATGTTCTATAGCCCCTTTTGGTTTCCCACCCCCTTTCTTCTTGCTAAGTAATTATCCTAATGGTTTGGGTACTATTTGGTATTTACAAATTAGATTTATGCTATGCAGAATTGGAGAGTGAAAAGTCTTGAGTTTTATCTTCTGTTTTTGCACCTTCCTTTCTTTGATCCACTCTTCATTTTTTGAGCTTTGAGTCAAACCAACTCATTCCATTCTCTCTTGCATGTTTTAGAAAGCACTGAAGCAAGCAATCTCTCCGATTTCAAATTGATGTGTTTGGTTTTTACTTCTAGCTTTTTATTCTTTGGATTCTAGCACCGAACCAACACCTAGTAAACATGTGTTTACTTTTCTTTATGATATTATTATGTCTTTCAAAAAAAAAAGTTGAAAAATTGGGATATTTTACGGTGATGCACAATGAAGTAATTGGGTTTGACTTGGTTTGATTGAGACGTTGAAGTGAACCAGATCACTAAGGGCTTTGTATGTGTGCATTTTGTTTAGTTTTCTGAGATTGGTGATTTCAATAGGGACCATGTGGGTTTAAGTTCTCTTATCTATCTATTGTTTGGAATCAGAGAAAATCAAACACATGTACTACTATAGGCATCATTGAGGTGTTGTGTGGTCTGTTTCTCCTTGAGTCTTTGAATATGGATGAATGATTGGTGAAATGCCATTTTCACTTGGTTCTCTGATCACTTGCAAGATGTCTCTGATTCGGTTCTTCAATTTCGTATGTTCATTTGTTGCATATCTTCTTCGATTAATTGTTAAAAACCTAGCCTTTGCTTTCTAGTGCTTCAGTTGTCATAATCGTTGATGTTTCAATTCGTCTTTAGATTTGATGCATTTGAATGCATTTCCATTTTTGGGAATTTACCATAGGGTATTTCTTGGTGTATATCTAATTAGGAGGGTTTCAATGCTCCATCTCACATCGTCCAATCATATTTGAACATGTGTCTTCATTTGCCATGTTAAATAACAACAATTATTTTTCAATATTGCATTTAAGTAATAGGGACCCATTAGTAACTTTTGTTTTTTTTATTAATTATGATACTAATTACCTTTTTTAATTATGATACTAATTACTTTTTTTAATAGTAACTGAATTAATTACAGTATAAGTTATCCTTTTTAATAGTAGTTGAATTAGTTATGATATAAATCATTCTTTTTAATAATAATTGAATTAATTATGATACAAATTATTTTTTAATAATAATTGAATTAATAAAATGATTTTAGAAAAAGAAAAAATTGAAAATGGGTTGCATAGAGCCAGACCCTTCAACCTCCTTGTTATATGAAATGTGTCTTTTTTATTTTTTTTGGTTTGGATGAAATGTGTCTGTTTATTCTTCTTATATTCAAACATGTTATTATTTAAATGTATTGTTTATTTATTAATTTATAATATATTATTCTTCCTATATTCTACTATATTATAAATAATGTATAATGTATTATATCTTACAATATTATTATATTTATATATTAATATTAATTATAACTAAAAGCTATACACAACATAATGTTACTTATCTAGATTACCTACATGTCTCACCCAGATATAATATTTTATTATAAAGAAATATAATATGATATACTTTTTATATAAAATATGATATACCTATTATAGTAAAGGTTATGTTAGTGTTGAGGTTGTGATACACACCATATTCGTGTGTGTACTTATCAGCCAGTATTGTGAAGTCAAAGATTTTGGAAACATAATTAATACGGATCAACTATAATTAATTCAATAATTAACCTCATAGAAGATAACATCTTTAAAACTTCTATATCAACTACAATCAAAGATGATTTACAAAATTAAGTATTAATTACAAAAGATAAAATATTTAACAACTTCTATATTATTGTTCAATAATATTAATTGAAGATAAAAATTAATATATTTAAATAGAATTTAATAATTTCAATATATATTAAAAAAATATTTAATAAAATCCAAAAGTGTTTAATAAACATATTGCTGTAATTAAGAATTAAAAAACTTAACTACAAATTCAAATTTAAAAAATTGAAATATAAAAAATAAAAATTATAAATATTTTAAAATGTTAAAATGTTAAAATTTTATTTAACTAT
The DNA here is from genome assembly GCA_004329165.1 of Spatholobus suberectus. Lineage (NCBI taxonomy): Eukaryota > Viridiplantae > Streptophyta > Magnoliopsida > Fabales > Fabaceae > Spatholobus > Spatholobus suberectus. The sequence continues at coordinate 72,583,625 of CM014732.1, forward strand.
ATTATTTACTCATTTAATAATGTTCTTTTATTTCGTATAATGAAAATTAAAAATAATTAATATTTTTTAATTTTAAAAATAAATAATTTATAACCAATTAAGACCTCACAATAAATAAACATAATTTAAAATTAAAATTAAAAAATGAATACTAAAAGAAATTACGTTGTTTGATGTGATGTGGTGATATATGATGTGATGGAAAATGTACAGTGACACAAATTCAGTTGGTCAAAGCAAATTTTCGAGTCAATTCTATGCTACATGTCTTATATTGTACAAAAACACAAGTTCAGTGTTAACTGTGTGCTAGTAGAGTTAAACTATAGAGAAAGCTGACTTTAGGGTCAACTCCAGAGTATTACTCCTACAGTTAGTCAAAGTTAACTTTAAGGTTAATTTCACACTACATGTCTTATATTGTAATGAACACAGGTTTAGGGTCAACTATGCATTAGTATAGTTAACTATAGAGAAAGTTAACTTAGGGTCAACTCTGGAATATTACTCCTACAGTTGGTCAAAGCTGACTTTAGGGTTAATTTCACATTACAAGTCTTATATTATAATGAAACATAGATTCGGGGATCAACTGTGTACTAGTAGAGTTAAATTGTAGAGAAAGTTGACTTTAGTTTAAGGTTAACTTTGGAATATTACTCCTAGAATTGGTCAAAACTGACTTTAGGGTCAATTCTGCCCTACAAGTTATATAGTGTAAAGAAACACGGGTTCAGGGTTAATTGTGCACTAGTAGAGTTAAAGTATAGAAAAGTTGATTTTAGGATCAATTTCGGATTAGTAGTCTTACAATTGGTCATAGTTGACTTTTGGTCAATTATATACTACAAGTCTTACGGTGTAAAGAAAAACGGGTTTTGAGGTCAACTGTGCACTAATAGAGTTTAACTGTAGAGAAATGTATCATAAAACAAACTTTTTTTAAATGAAACTGTGTATTAAATCATGTTAATTTATCCCACCAACATAATATCCTAAATAAATATAGAATATAATAATTCATCTCAAGTTATCCTAAAATCATATAATAAACCTTTTTTTGTCACTTTTAAAGTTAAAAAATAGTGTAAATTCATTAAATTCTTCATAGAATGTTAATTTTTTTTAAAAAAAATCATTATTGGTGTACTATTGTAATACTAATAATTTTATATGAAGAAATTCTTGCATGAGTACAAACCAAAAATAATAAAATAAAATAAATAAGGTGAATAATGCAAAATAAAAATCCTAAAGAAGGCAAAATAATGCTAGCTTACGAAAAAAGGAAGAAAAATACAAGACTATATGTGAGTTTGAAAACATTTTTATTTTTATTAATAATTATTAAATCATAATATATTATTTTTATTTTAAATAATTAATTCAATTATTATTAACAAAGATAATTTATATAATAATTAATTCAATTACTATTCAAAAAGGTAACTTATATTGTAAAAAATTTAATTACTATTAATGAAGGTAATTAGTATTATAATTAATGAAAATAAAACAAAAGTTACTAATAGATCTTTAGTACTTAAATGTAATATTAAAAAATAGTTGCTATTATATCTGACATAACAAGTGAGAATACATGTCCAAATATGATTGGACAATATGAGAAGGGACATTGAACCTCCTAATTACAACAGGCACCAAAAGAATTCACTTTACCATATGGCTTGACGTGGCAACCTATTACAGGTAAACTTATTCCATTGAGGAAAAAGTAGTAAATGGAAAGAAAGGATGGTAGTTAATTACAAAATAGTTTGTGTCTGTATATTTTACTTAAATGTTTGTGAGTTTGTTAAGATATGTGGTTCTTTGGTCACACCTTATATTGCTATAATATAGTCAAAGTATGCTATATAAGATAAAAAAAAATATTGTGGGTGAGATATATAATACGATAGTGTAATAAATTATAGTGTGAGAGTGCAAGAGTTCAAATTGCCCTATGTAGAACATCACCACTAAAATAAAATAAAGGCATGCCCCTATGTACTAACGTAGAAGATATGATCTAGAAGGCAAATGAGTTCTTCTACTCCATGGTTAATGATTTGGCCCCACTTAAGAAATATTGAAATAGCACAAAGGCCAAAGCAAAAGAAAGTGCATATAGCTGGCTGCAGCTGCACATTAATTATTTATGTATAGTGTGATTAAATATTAGTCAGAGTACAAGTTCAACCATATTTGCAAAAATGTTTTAAAAATTACCCAAAACAATTTTCATCAATTTGATATTTAAAACTTATTACAATTTATAGTTTGGCTTTATATATAATAAAGTTTAGGGCTAGACTATTGAAATTAATCAATACTGGCAAATGATCAATTGAACTGATTCAATCTTTTAATGATTTCTTCTTTTTTAAAAAAAAAAAACTAATGTTTCTTATATTTGATAAATATTTTATATATTCATTTTGTTGCACATAAATTGTTTTAATTTTGATTATTTTTTTACACATGATAATTCGTTATTTTAATGGTTTACGTGAATTCTTTTCTTTCTTAGATAAACTCAAAATTAAAAAAAAATGTATTTGTTTCTAGAACACCCTTTTCTTAGTAAAGTAGTTTTTACCTTTATCTAACTCTATTTTTTTCAGCACTGGAAGTCTTGGAAAGGACAACTCAACTGGCATAGCCATGAAAGCAATTTGGGATATAACAATTCTTAGGGAGATTACTAATGGTGTCAAAATTAAGACTTGGCTGGTAGTATTCTCATATCTCAATCTTGAATGCCATGTGCTATACTAAGTATGAGTTATGTTATATGGCATTGATTATATTGATATTGTGTCTCTGTTATGGTATTTTTGCAGGTGTTCTAACTAGCATTGGCATATTGGTCAACTTAAGGTGCTCCAAACAATTATATGTTTTCCAGCTTGAAAAGAAGACATGTTATAATTTTACTGTATGAATTCTGCAATCTTGTAAATTAAATACTCGTTTCCAAAGGAAATGGACATAGAATAGGTTAATGTTTCCAATAAACATTTGAAACATAATGTGTGTATATTTAGTACATATTATGCATTTATAAATGGGTTGCTCTATTACTTGGCTATATTGTCTAAATAAATTTGGTTATTATTTAGTGTCACTGTAAATAAGGGTACATATAAGCATCAGACAGAATAAAAAATAAAACTTATGAATACAGGAGATTTCAAACTGATGCTATCTTTAAATAATAAATTATTTAAAATTGCATACTTCCTAGTGGTTGCAAACTGACACGATGTGCAAAAAATAAAAATTACTTAATATTTCCTGGATGTCGAAACCACTGTAAAGTGCTTGTCATGAATAGGAAAAAAACTTGAACTTACTAGCGGTTTTAACTACCACTAATTAATTTAGCAGCAGTTATTTTGGAGGTTTGACCAAACCGATGCAAAGTTGCTTAACGTCGACATATTAGCTAGCAGTTCCCTAACTGACGGAAAGAAATTTAGTGGCAGTTAGAACTAACGCTAAACAACTAATTTAACCGAGTCGAAAATCCAGTTTCTCTTGTAGTGCCTTGTCGTCTTCATTGTCCCCACATCATACTGGACTTGAGATGATCTCTTTCTCCCCCTCTCCCAATTAGGGTTTTACATTAACCACAACAATTTGTTTTCGTTTCCTCTTTTTTCTCCAATTTGCTCAATCTGAACTCTATTGAATGCGTTGGGTATGGGGATTTAGTTGAAAGTTTATTTGTTGATTTGTATTGAGGTTTTTTTGGGAACAAACCAATTAGGGATTGGGCAATCAATAGTTTCTTTTTGATTGCACAGCATGGATGAGTTCATGTTGTGCTATTGGAACTAAGAAATTGGTTTGCAAAATTGAGAGTAGTAAATATGAGATGCAGAGTAGATTGCCTAACTTGAAAATCCTAACCCAAAGTGGCATGTACGTAAAGATCTTATTAAGCTATAACACCTTAATATCACATTCATCTCCCCCCTCCCCTTTCTGGTATACAATCCTAATATACAATGTTGATTATTGAATACCCAAGATAATTGGGATCTTGATTGGCAATCTACTTCTAGTAGTAAAGTCTTCTATCTTGTCCAAAGGTTGAAAGCTTTACAAGGAACTAATGAAGAGACAAGCTTCAATATTGACAACAGCAATGATGAGATGCATATTGAGAATAGTTTCTATGTGCATAGAAGAGATGACTATTCATCAATTCAGAAATGTTCTATGAGCAACACTAAGATCAATTTGAACCTTGAGAAAGTTTTGATATTTTATCAATTTCTTAAGAATATACATGTCATTGAATAGTAAGTGCTTTTTGTGCCATATTTTGTGTGTGATCTCTTGTGAATCCTTTGATTTTATTTTTTTGGCATCTGTGGATCCTTTTGCAAATGATCAAACTATTAAATTGGATTTCTCTTTGGCAGTTGTTTATTGCCGGTATCAAATTTACTAGAATGTATAGCCTAATGCATTCCACTGAAAAGGTATAATGTTGGAATTCTCTATTACTGTTCCTGAAATTTTAATTTTACTTTTGGTTTCTAACCTTTGGTTAATTTACCTTTCCCTTTTCCAAAATAAGTCATTAGCCAAGTTCCAGCATGATTCAAGTTGTATGGCACTTCTGATGGATGGAAGTGCTACATTGGGTCTTGACTTGAGTTTTGTTACACATGTTTTTTCTTGGATTTCTACATCTATTTCATATAATTTCTTTTTATCCCAGGGCATAACTTCTTGACATGGTGGTTTCGTTGTTGCCCTTTTCAAGCAGGAAAGTTAGGATGATTATAGTGATTATTATTTGCAAGATGTTGAAGGTGTCATGTAGAAGAAGGCATACAAAGTACTTTTGATCATTCTTAGGCTATTTTCTCTACTTCATTTTATTTTATTTTCTAGTTACTGTATAAGTTTCAAATTAATTTCATTTTAATGTAATGGTTTCATCTCAAAATTCTTGTTACAACATCCTAACTAAAATGTTTCCATCACTGTTATTGTCATGTAAATGCATATTGTCAGGAAATATAGTTGTTTATCTTTTATTAATTGGCTTACCTATCTGGTTAAGTTGTTGAAGCGATCATCAAAGATGTCATTAATGTAGAGTTTCTTAGAGCACCACAAAATTGATGTGGAGTTTCTTAGAAGCAATCATTAAAGATGATATCAATTTACGGTTGATATCATCTTGAACTCAATTATTGAATAATGTGTGATTTATATGTTGTCCTTGTAGAGTAATTTAATTTTGTGCTATTTTGTGAGCTCAAGTTGCTAGACATTTTACTAGGGAAACTCCACATATGATAAGTGCAGCAGCCAAAGGTTTAGCCCGTTTGGCTCATGAGTTCTCTGATCTTGTTTTAACTTCCTTTAAAGAAATGTTATTTGTACAATAACTCATATAACAATTTGTACAATAATACTTTTTGTGTCTATCTTTGTCCATCATTATAAGATGCAATAAATGATGTGCAAGAGAGAGATAGACACAAAAAAGTATTATTGTACAAATTGTTATATGAATTGTTATACAAATAACATTTCTCGCTTTCAAATTGCTCCCAGTCACACTTACTCTCCTACAGGAAAATAATAAAGAGATAATTAAGGTTTGTTTGCTTCTTTATTTTGTTGATCAAATGCACTATTGATTGAGATAATGTTATTTCCTAGAGTTGCTAATTAAATGCTCGTTACATCATTCTGCAGGTCAATCTCGATTTTCTTTTAAAGGTATTAGTAGCTAAATCACAAGCAGAAGGGTTGCAAACACACTTGAAAAATATGGTGTAGGGCTTGCTGAAGTGGTAAGATAATTATATATATATGTAAGAAGTGACTTTTTATATCAGTTGTTTTAATAACTGATATAAAAAGTGACTTTTTACATCATTTATTAAAACAACCAATGCAAAAAGTTACTTTTTACATTGGTTATACTCAAAGCCAATGTAAAAAATAACTTTTTACAGTAGTTATGCTAACAACATATGTAAAAAGTTGTTCAATTTTAGTTGAATGAATACCTTTTTACATCGATTATCAGTATAACTAATGTAAAAACTTAACTTTTTACATCAATTAAAAAAATAACTAATGTAAAAACCTTTTTTTTTTATATATCAGTTCAATAACTGATTTAAAAAGTCTCCACTTTTTACATCCCTTGAATCTATAACGTCATTAGAACCGATGTTAAAAGTCAATTTTAACTAATATAAAAAGTCTAGTCTATAGTAGTGCTTGATCCATCAAATCTACATACCAACCAATACAAGTTTTAGGATAATCCGTATACCCAACTCTAACTGTTGCAAAAGACGATTGTGTTACAACTAAGCGTAGATCCCAATAGCCTTCCAACATCCAAAAAAAAAAAAACACTTATGGTGTATTTGGATGATTTTGAGGGAGAAATTCAATTTTTAAGTGGTTTTTTAAGTGAATTTAAAATGCCATACATCAAAATGACTTGTTTGGATAGCAATTCCAAAGATTTTTTTTAAATAATGAAAATTTTATAGAAATTTTTTGTCAAGCAAAATGGAAAAATTTTCAAATAACACTTAAAAGGAAGGAATTTCATATAAAACATAAAATGAAATTTTCATACGATGGAAATTAAATAACTTTATCTAAACTAAGAATTTGAAACACAAGAAATTTGAATTGTTTTATCTAAACAAACTATTTTAAAAATGAAAAGAATTTAGGTTCCTTAAAATATTAAGGGCCCATTTGGATTGGTTGTGAGTTTTTGGTTTTCAAATGTAATTTTTAAAACAAAACGTGTTTGGCTAAAATGGAGTTGAAATGATTTTTAACTCAATTTCAAAATACTTTTACATTCATTTTCAAAACTAAGGAAAAAAGGATTTGTGAATTTGGTTTTTAGTTTTAAAAAAAAAATATTCTTGCTACATTTGACAATGGCATTTCCCAATGTCACAACACCATCATTGCCATCGCCCTAGCCACCACCACCACCCCCACTGCCACCGCCACCTCCACTACCACTGTCGCTACGGCCACCATCGCTACCATCACACAAACATATCCTTAAACTAATTTTAATAGGATAGGAAACTTCTAAATTGAGTTTATTTTGAAACTAAAATTTAGAAAAAAAAAATTAAACTAAAAGCAACACCAAAACTAAAACTAATTTTTAAAAACTAAAAACTGGTTGTAGATTTTAAAATTTTGGAAACTTGCAACTAAAAACCACCTCGAACGGACTCTAAATTTTTTTATCCAAACACTACATTAACGATTATTAAATTTCCAAATATACGTTCGGTGGGTTCCAAGGATCAAAATTACTTTTACTAGAAGAAAAAGGCAGGAAAAAAAATAATACAGAATTTCAATCTTTATTACTCGAAACTAGCTTTCCTATTCAACATTTAGAGTGGATAAATAGCTTAGTTAAACATTTATTCAATAAATTTTTATTGCATGAAGACTTATGCCATAAATTTAATTATGAAACTTATTAAATTCAGTTAATAGGGATTTTTTAATAAGTTACACCAAAAAAATTATTAAAATAATTTGAAAAGAACAATTATACCATAAACTATTTTCACAAACTTAGGTAAGCTCCATAAACTATTTCAAACATTTTTGTATTATACCAACATGTCGTTGGTTTGGGTGAAACTTAACTTAGATCCCTTAAGCAAGTCTCGGTTCAAGTTTTGTGAATGGAAAAAAATGTAATTAGGAAGAGAAATTCTACTAAAGGTAATCAGTCAGATTTTTCAGCAAAATTTAGTTATTCGCAAAACTGATAGATACTTTGTACCAATAACATTTTCATATTATACTACATCTAGACGCAAATCTCTTGATTTTTTTTCTCTTCAATTATTATTATATTAGATTTAGATAGAGACTCAGGCAACCCCTAGTATTTCAAATGATATTGAGAGCATATTTAAACTTTTGTTCATTAAAATCCTTACTATAGTAAAAATGTAATTGAAATTAAAGATATATTAAAGTAGTATTTGAACTATTTTTTCTTGAATTTCTCTTCTCTTTAAAAAGAGAACCTGAATCAAATACATTTTTTTACATATTTAAAAAAAATTAAACAGCTTATTTTTTTATTAAAAAAGGATTTTTTTAACTTAGGTACGGAAATTCAAAAAAAACAAAGTTGATTTCTCTTATCTTTCTCTCTACTATCTCTCTCCTTACTTTCTCATTTTTCTCTTTCGTTCTCTATTAATATCTCTTTTTAAGTTAAAAGAAATTAAAATAGACAAATAACTTCTAACTTATTTTTAAAGTTTTTATTTCAAACTTTGAATTAAAAAAAAAAGGTCAACTATGGTTCCAACTAGGGTGAACTACCGAATAGACAGTGCATGATAAAGCACTAAAATGACCTCATATAGGAGGTCATTTTAATTGGATAAATAAAATTTTTATATTTATATATTTGGCCCCTAATAGTTTAAAATTTTTTAATACATGTGAGTTCGCTATATTCCTCTTTTGTTAAACTCTTTTGTTAGTTGAACTTCTACATAAAGTGAAGTACCCTCCTGCTCTTGTAGTAGGTACTGAACAAGAGTGGAAGCTTACACAATGGTTGCATGTGATGATTTACGCTAAATTACTATTTTGGTCCCTTATCTCTTTATGCAATTCTATTTTGGTCCTTTATCTTTTAAAAATTTCATTTTGGTCCTTTATTTTTTGAATGTGGCTCAAAGTTGTCCTTTTGTCAATCTTAAATAAATAGATGATTATGAACTAAGAAGTTGCAAATCAACCATTATAATACATGTTGAAGATACCTATCCATGATTACGTACAGTAGTAGTTGCCTTAAACCTTCTAGATGAATGTAATTTCAATGCTTTATTCATTGAGGATTTATTCTTCTGCAAGCATTTTTCATGTTAAGACACGAGACAAAGTATGAACACATCAATATGGTTAGAAATATTGACAAAATGTTTAATATTGTACCTGCTAAGTATATTTTATTATTGTAACCTTATAGGTCCTAGACCGACCTTGTGTGCTTGATTGGTTGTGACCCAAAATGTTAAGTGGGCTTTTTTGTGTTTTTTGACTTATGTCGGCTTCATACTATAATAGTGGTTGGTAAAAAATTGAGTACCCTATTTAAGGGGAGTTAAAGACGGTTTCAAGACCAGGTGCACACTAGGGAGAAAACCACTATGAGCAAGGGCTGGACATGACTTAATGGCAATTATCCAGGGGTTATAAGCTTGGGGAGGTAAGAAAAACGAGGAAAGAATACACTTTTGAATGCTCTGGATCTTCGAAATCTATAATCTCACTTTACTAGAACAATTATATGTTTCATCATCTAGATTTAGATACATTTCTTGAGTAATCATTTTATAATAATTCTTACAATTAATTTTATAATAATTCTTAAAAATCACTTGTGCTATTTTTGGTAAATAATACCTTTGACCGCTTGTAAGGGAGGGATGGTTTATCTATTATTTTGGAACTACCTGCAACTATACGGTAAAATGAGTATTTGGCCTTCCCTAATGGATTTTAAGCTGGATTGGGATTTAGAAACTTGTAATTTTGTATGACTTGTATGAAAGCTTAATTATCATTTTATTCACGTCTACCAATATAGCTTTTGTTCAAATTATTCAACGATTCAATCAAAGCATGTTTTGTTAATGAGTTAATCAACCATTAGTCTAACATTTTTAATAAATTGACAACATTAGGCATTAACTTCCTTCTTCATAAGTGTGCTCTGCTACTAATGTTCCTTAAGCTTAAATATCTCACCATTATACACTCGATGACCCTTCCAAATTAAGTTGCCTCCTTGGACAAATGAATCAAACACGACCCAATACATCACAAGACAACAAATGAAAACCATGAGATTGTGAGCATCAATCACATTAATTAAATACTTATTTTACTCACAAAAGACGTTAACATTTTGTACCATAAGTACCTTTGCACTGTCATGTGGTACGATCTCATCACTAACCCAAGTAAGAAATTTCTCAATTGCTAGCATCAAGAAGATCAGGAGGTAAGGAAGGGGCCAGAAGGGACGGCTTCACATGCACTAATCATATTGTACAGGAGTCAACTTTGCTCTAACAAATTTAAAAATGAAATAAGAACACAACATAAATCAACAATGATTTTTGTCCCCATTAATAACCTAACTATTATATAACCTGTAAAAAGATTTAGTCAATAAAACAAACACTAAAAAGAAATTTAGTCATCAAATCTTGAGAGAGAAAAAAATAAAAAACATGGGAAGAAAATTATTTTTCACATCCAACTAAAATTCCAAAAATAATGCTCTATAACATCATCAGAGGCATGAAGCTAGGAATTTTAAGAAGTTATTTATTCATCAAAGATGATATTAATGAACATTAAGCTCTAATTTCCTTTATTGAGGCATAATTTTGAGATAGATAATTAAGAAAGATTCATTGTACATGAATGAGGAATCACTTGTATGTCCTAGAAATGTTGTTAGTATCTTTGTCCAAATTATTTGATGGCCCCTTTAAGGTCAGCATTCATCATATATCCTTATGCCAAATCAATACTACCAAAGAAAAAAAAATAAACAATAAAAGTGAAAACACACTATTTGAAGTGAAATGTCGAACAAAGCATAGTAATAATTACATCATAGCTATCCAGGAAATGATCCATTATGGTTATCTTTTCCAAACCCAAGACTCATTCTCTAACAAATGCCTTACTTGGCTTGCCTTACTCGTCTAGCATTCACCACAACCCACCAATCATCAATTTCAACAATAATGGAGGACAATAGAATAGGAAATCAATGGAATTGTCTTTCCCAAGTACAACACCTAGACAAAAATTATTTACTCTATAGAAAAATGAATGTTTCAATGAGATTATTCATCAAGGATTGATTTTAAGCATGAAGTTGATGTTATTTTCTTATATTTTTCACAACAAGAAATGCATTAATTCTCATAGAAATATAGAAGTCATACACATTGACCACAATATAGAAGTTATTCACATTGACCATTATGAAAAAATCAATAGAAACTCCATCTAGCCAAAATGCCTGAAACAAAATTTAAGTATTTCTTCCTTTAATAATCAGATTATTGCATTTAAATCACCTAGTTTAGCACTATTTCATTGATCAGAATAGAAAAAGAGTTGAGCAAGGTAAGCTTTATGGCTGAAAAAAATAGTTATTGCAAAACAACCTAATCTTGTGATTATTTTTTATGCTACATGCTATAGAGAAGACCCAACACCTCCAATCAAAGGGAAATTAGACATCTCAAGATGCGTTGCATTTCATGTCATATTTGTATAATGTCTTAGGTTTTGCATGCATTTTTCTTATGCTTTTAATGTTATTTCATTGTGTTTTTGTTGATTTTCCCTTTCTAGGACTTGTTACGGTGTTTTTCTTGTTTTCATTTTAGGTTTGGATGTTTTTAGGAAGAACGAGAACATTTGGCTTCTTAGAGAGTGAAAACTGGAGGTTCTTATTGCATCTTGCGAGAAGACCATGCTCGGGGTGTGAGCAGGATCACACCCCCATGATCAGGAGCTAAAAAAGGAGCCAAATACAAGTTGTGAGAAGATCACAGGGGGGTGTGATCACGCCCATTGGTGTGAGCGCACCCTTGCCACTTATTTATGCGATTTTTCTTTTGCTTTTTAATTAGGCTTGAACTCTTATTGGCCCAAACCCTTAAAAACCTCTTTTAGGTTAGGTTTAACAGCTTTGAACCTTGCATTCTTGATGGCTTAGAGCGAGAGCTTGGGATGCTATCTTTGCGTCTTTTTCTTTGTCACTTTGAATGCTTCTTTATTTTATTGACTGCTTAGTGCGAGAAGGTTAAAACAATGAACCTTATAATTAATCAATAATATGAGTAAAAAATGTAAATTTAAGAGTTTTAAGTATATGTAGAAATGCTTTATAATGATAATGTATATAATTTATACTCAAATTCGAATTATTATTATCATTAATTTTTATACAATAATTTTAACTAACTCTTAGGTATAACAATAAAAAATATATATTATATACCATACAAAATATTTAATTTTATGTAACAAAGTAATTTAACAACTTATGCTAGATACACCGATATGAATGAACGTATTAAAATAGGATTTATGAAAAAGAATAACAAAAATACATAAAAATGAGATAATTTAATAACTTATTAAAAGAAAAATATAATTACTACAAGGTAGTATTTATTTCTCCATTGCCCTAAGTATTCTTATGACCAAATTTGTGCGAGACGGGTCTTTAGAAGATGATAAAATTTTGAATACAAATATTTGTCTAATTGCATTTTAGTCTGAATGTAAATCAATTAACTTACATGGAAGATATTTGAACATATAAATAATATTAATTAAATAAAAATATTTTATCATAAACTTTTCTAAGAAAGTAATATGAACAAAAAAATAATATACATGTAAAAGAGAGATTATCGCATGAAGAAACAAAAAAATAACAAAAAAAAAAAAAGAATTTATTCAATAGATAAAAAAAACATGTATATACTTGCATATAAATAAAAAATAAATAAAGCGTATAAATAATATTAGAGCAATATGTGAATTAAATTACGTAGAAAATATTTAAACATATAAATAATATTAATTAAATAAAAATATTTTATCATATCTTTTTCTAAGAAAGTAATATGAAAAAATATATATACACGTAAAAGAGAGGTTATTGCATGAAGAAACACAAAAATAAAAAAATAAAAAAAAGAATTTATTCAATAGATAAAAAAAATGTATATACTTGCATATAATTGGACAATATGTTACAAAATTGCCATATATTTTAAGCATGGACCATTAATATTTTTACTTGATTTATTGACTCTAATTGAGTTTTTTAAATTTTCAAAGTTTACTTCTTTTTATAGATTTTATGATTTTTTATTTGTAGATGTAATTTTGAATATTTTAAATTATTTTGGAAAAATTAAAAAATCTTCTAAAAAATTACTCAATAAAGCATGATTAACCAAAATCTAAAACATTATTATTTGTATTTGAAACTAAGATAAATTTATATTATATTATCCTTTCATTTAAAATATGTAATTTTATTGTGATTTAACATATTTTACGTTAAAAATTAATTTTATTTTATATCATGTTAATTTTTTTACATTTTAAAAATAAATGCAAAAGGATCACCGTGCATCGCGGGGTAGGAAATAGACCTTCGTACATTTTTTTACACGTACCTGGACATCGAACTCATATAGATGGTCAAAATTTGATTTAATGTCTATGTAAAAATATTTTATAATGATAATGTATATAAATTAAACTCAATTTTGAACTATTATTATCACTTTTTATACAACAATTTTATCTATAACAATAATAAAATTAATATTATCGGCCATAGAAAATGTTTAACTTTATGTAATCAAATAATTTGACAACTCATGTAAATTAGTATACCGATTGATAGGAATGAATGTATTAAAAGGGAATATTAGATTCATGAAAAAGAATAACAAACTTAGATGTAAATGAAATTAGTTTTGTCACAAAAAAAATGAAATTAATTTAATAACTTATCAAAAGAATTATATAATATATATAATTATTACACGTAATGTATTCATTTTTCTATTTCCTAGGTAGTCCTATGAAAAAATTTATGTAAGATGAATCTTTAGAAGATGATAAAATTTTGAATACAAATTTGGTCTAATTGTATTTAGACCAAATGTAAATCAAATTACAAGGAAGATATGTAAACATAAAAAAATTAATAATCAAATTAAAATAATATCTTATTGTATCCTTTTCTAAGAAAGCAATATGAACAAAAAAAGTTCATGTAAAAGAGAGGCTACTGCACAATAAAACAAAAAAAGACACATATATTCAATAGATAGAAAAAAAAAACTATTATATATTTACATATAATTAAATAGGCAATGTTACAAAATTATTACATATTTTAGGCATTGACCATTCATATTTTTACTTAATTTTATTTAATTCTGATTGAACTTTTGTTGAATTTTCAATATATTACATTTTTTTATATATTTATGATTTTTAATTTGCAAATATAAACTTTAAATATTTTAAATAAATTTGGAAGAATAAAAATAACCTTATATTATATATCATTGTTATTTTTAAAATATATAATTTTACCGTAATTTAAAATATTTTACATTAAATTTTATTTTATTTTATATCATATTAAATTTTCTATATTTTAAATATAAAGACAAAAAAGTCTTCAGCGGAGTGAAGGCAGTAGTTGTATTCAAAGGACCGACAAACTATATGATATACTGTTTATCAAATAGCAGAGACACATGGGGTCCACGTTTGACGTTACGTTGTCTCAAAACTTCAAACCATTGACGGACTGTAAAGATCTATCGTGCACCTAGATTTTGTCCGACGCCGATGGACCATTTGCATTTGCTTCTTCACAGTAGAAAGTGCCGAAATGCATTCCCAGTCTTCTCCAAAATAGAAAGGAAAATGGGTAACGTCAAACATGGACCCCATGTGTCTCTGCTATCGATCTACAAACAGTATACCACATAGAATTTGCCTCATAATCATATATAGTTTTGAGATCACTTCAAAATAAAAAGGACAATGGGTAACGTCAAACGTGGTCCCATATGTCTCTGCTATTTGAACAGACAATTTCTATGGTGAACTCATAAAACATTTGGTTCATCGGTGAATTAATAAAAAAATATTTTTTATTTTTAAAAATAATTATATTTTTATTTTAAAAATATATATTTTTTTAAATATTTTTATTCTTTTTGAAAATATTTTTTAATTTTCTTAAAAATATAAATATTTTTTTTAAATATTTATTTAAATAAAAAAATTTATCTACACTATTTATGATTTTAATATTATATTTAGTGATTCACAATGTTGAACCACGGATAAACTATTTTCCTAGCATACTGGTGCAATATTGTAGTATTGTATTCATAATTATACAAAGTTGGGTTAATTATGTTTTTGGTCCTTCATTTTTTGTTGATTTTTGTTTTTAATCTCTCAAAAATATTTTGACCAATCATAGTTCAACATAAATTTTTCATCTGTATTTTTAGTCCCTACTGTTAAGTGATGATGTGGCATCCACATTGGTAGCCATGTGGCTTGCCACGTAGACTATTAGTCTGACGTGACAGCCACGTGGTAAAAAATTATTTCTTAAAAATTGTTATAATTTTTCTGACAATTTCACAACCATCAGAAAATGTAAATTATGAAAATGGTCTCTTATTTTATCACGATTTACATTTTTAGTCTCTTAAAAAAAAGTTTGACTGGTTTTAGTCTCTCAAAATTTTTTCGTTCGTGTTTTTAGTCTCTTCCCGTTAACTTAGACCATTAAACTTAATTAATTAATTAATTAATATTTTTATATAATTTATATTATTATTTTACACATTATTTCACAGCCAAAAAAAAAAAAGATTACATGCAAAGGATAATCAAAGAGGTTAGATTTCTAGTCTTTTCATAAGAGATTATGAATACCTTGAATTATCAAAGCATAGCAATGAAGAGGTAAGAGAAGTACTGTGATAAGTTTTTGGGTTTTAATTAATTATAAATTATTAGTTAAAATAAATTTTGAGAAAAAAACTTGTATGAGTATAAAATAATAATATAAATTATGTGAAAATAATAATTAATTAATTAATAAAGTTTAACTGTCTAAGTTAACGGGAGGAACTATAATCATGAATGAAAAACATTTGAGGGACTAAAACCGGTCAAACTTTTTTTTGAGGGACTAAAAACGTAAATCGTGATAAAATGAAGGACCATTTTCATAATTTACATTTTCTAACAATTGTGAAACCGCCAGAAAAATTATATCAATTTTTAAAAATAATGTTTTGCCATGTGACTGTCACGTCAAACTAGTAGTTCACGTGACAAGTTACGTAACTACTAATGTGAATGTCACATCATCACCTAACGGTCTAAGTTAATGGTGGAAATTAAAAACATGGACAAAAAATTTATAAGAAATTATGACCAATCAAAATATTTTTAAAGACTAAAAATAGAGATTGACAAAAAACAAGGGACTAAAAACATAATTAATCTTATAAAATTTTTCTACCAAAAAAAAAAGTCATTATTTTGAGATCACCACGCTACTCCAAAATAAAAAGGAAAATGGGTAACGTGGACCCCATGTGTCTCTGCTATTTGACACAGGACTAGCTATGAAATCTAAGATAAATGCTAAATGGTACGAAAACTTTTTGACGAAATGGTGCCCGAGACGCATACCTGATTTCTGGTCAATTTCATAATTATCTTTATTATTATTATTATTATTAACAATGTTTTTAAAGCTAGACCGATCATTGAACCAATCAAGACACTGATTCAAGATTTAATGGTTCAATCGGGGTTGAACCGTAGTTAAACCGGTATTAATAAAATAATAATAATAATAATTAAATAATACATAAAAATTAAAAAAAATATAATATCATAACTTTATAATATTAAAAACTAAAAATAAAATATAATTTTATAAGTTCTTAACATATACAATACCTAAAAAAGTTAAAATTAAATATGTCATAATACTTAAGTTTAAGTTTAAATAATATACATCAATATTTATTAATAAAAACAAGTTTATATTTAGAATAAAAAAGAAAATGACAAATATTTTAGGTTGATTTTTATTTTTTTAAAGAAAAAATATCAAAATAATATTTTATTAGACATTTTTTATCGAACCACTATGAACCGGTTTTTTACCGATTTTATCGGTTTTTGACCAATTTACTGGTTCACGGACCTGTTTTTGGCCTGATTGATTCTCTGATTTAATTGGACCAAACACAGGATCGGTTCACCGGTTGAACCGGCCGGTTCGTTCCGGTTCTGAGAACACAGATTATTAAAGAACCAACGAGAAACCTACCCGCCTGATTTCGTCCTCTTTCGTGCATATATCCTTCGTACCAAATAGCGTTCAGAAACCCATGAATTTCTTATCCATAGAATCACAGATATTCTCTTCTCTGTCTTTAATTTCTGGCTTCTTTAAATTTGAGCTGTTTTCTCCGGAAGTTTCAATTCCATGGCTGATTTTGTAAGGCCAAGATCCGTTTCTTTTGACCGTGCTTTGAGAGGTACTGAAGCGAGCTTCAACTTCAATATCCTCTATATCCAAGTACATAATATGGCAGCAGAAACCAACCCTCTGCATGCCCTTATTGCTTTCATCTTCTTCGGACTCGTCGCTTTTGTCCAAATTAGATATCCAGAAAATCCCACCCCATTTCAACTTCATCCAAAGACCACCATGGTCTCCATTGCTAGCTTTCTTGTTTATTGCTTGGCCTTCTTGGGTAGGCTCAAGTTTGCTACGTGGGTTCACCACTCTGACACCCTCATGCACGTGTTTGGTTCACTCTCGTTGATTTCCTTGGTCTTGATGTTGCTACCCGGCACTTGGGAATCATTCGGTTTCATTATGTACACGTTATGGTTCATCATTCATGCGCTAGCCATGATCAGAACCCGTTTGAGGGACATATGGGTGCAAGTGCAACGTCAACAAATGAGAAGGGTGGTGCGTCCACTGTTGCCAACCACTTTAATGGATTTGAATTAACTGCTTCACCCATGTACTTGTTCATTTTCTAATTCAGCATTTGTTGTTGCATTATTCTATTTTCTTAGTCCAACTGGTGAGTCTTGGCAGTATACTTCTTGTAACTCAGTGCTAGAATAAATATATCGGGCCCTTCTTCGTGAGTTCTCACTTGGAGATAGAGCAGAAATGGAGCTAATAGATAACAAGGGACGGGCGTGGACAAGATTGGACCATCTTTGTGTGTTGATGGAGCTTGCTTCTCCATTTTTGTAATCGTTTTCGAGTGTTAATTTTTGTTTCATATGAAAAAATGGGAAGAATGTTATGTGTTATGAAAAGTTTCTTCCAAATTATTAAGCTGTTTCTTTTTTAACTTAAAATAATCCCTGTAAAATAAGCTAGTTTTGATTTTTGTCTTTATAATTTATTTTTTTTGGTTTTCATCCTTCAAAAATTTAAAATTATTATTTTTAGTCCATAATATTATGTGATAGCCATTAACTTATGTGTTTAATAAAAGGTCAAATAATTATCTTAAGTAATATCTACTAGGGTGTGCAGTACTATTTCAGCATGTGACACATCTAAAATTTTTTCTAAATTCTTAAAATAAATATTATTTATCTACCTTAAAATACATGTTAGGGACAAAAATAATAATTTCAAATTTTGGAAGGATGAAAATCAAAGAAAAATATTTTACATAAACCAAAACCAAAATTTCCTCATTTTATTAGACCAAAAATGAGGATTTCAAATTTCATAAAGATAACAAAAAAAATTAGAGGAACTAAAATCCGAATTTACTTATTTTATAAGAACTAAAAAGATATTTAAGCCTTCTTTTTTATCGGTTTGAATATAAAAAAGAGAGACTTAATAGAAATTATGTAGAGCCATTGATTTAGTTGCTTATATATGCGTTCATTATTGGACGTTTGATTTTGTCCGAATTCTAGAGTAACGTTGATTAAAGTGTATTTTGCGTAGAGTGAGGTTTAAAATTATATAACAATCTCCGACACGACTGAGAAAACAGTGAATAAGAGATGAGTATATGCAAAAAGCATTTCGAAGCTCAAATTATTAATGATTTTATTAGAGTAACAGTATATAACAAATGTTTACCTATTATAATAATGTGAGTTATATTAATAAGTGTTTGAGATAAACTGAGTTTCTTAGCACCGGACTCGAAACTTTTCAGAACAATATTACTGTCTTGATATAGCGATAGAGTAACTTTGTTTTAGACTAAAATAAAATCTATTGCTAATAAATATATTTTAAAAGGTTTACATTTAGATATTGACTTTAGTCAACCCGTATAATTTGAGCAGATACAACGCTTTGGATGAATTAAGTAATCCATTTGAGTTAATACATGCTTTGGGTCACTCATAGATTTCGTAGAAATCATATGGGGCAATTGATTTAGGTACTTTTCATGTAAAGTCGTTTCGCATTTTAATAAAATAGTACTATGAAGAAGCAGGGTGATTTGTTGTGTCCCAGTAACGGACAACTCAGTCGTTTCGTGTAACATCTTAAATTTTAATATAATTATTGTTATTAAAAAGATTAAATTGTCATGAGTTTTAATATAAAAATTATTAGTCTAAGAATTTATTCGAATTAAAATGATTGACTTATAATAATATATTATTTGAAATTTTGAATTATAATATATTATTTGAATTGAAACAATTGAATTAATTTATTATTATTGGAGAAATTCATTTATGAAGTTAATTCGTTGTATGCGAATTGATATAATATATTATATTATTTGAATTGATTATAATATTGTTTTATTTAGTTGAAATCTTATCTTAATATATCATATTGTTTTACTTGATTTGGTTACAATATCTTATATGGGCATTCAAACTTTTAAAACATGGGACTGCATCATTTTCAAAAAGGGAGGGAACAAATGCATAAGGGTTAGGTATTGGCTTCACCTTAAAACACATCTACAAACATTAGAAAGATACCAAAAAAAAATAGAGAGAGAAAGGCAAGGGGCAAATAGGAAAAAACGCTGGTCAGAGTGTAGGAGATGCCGTGGGAATGTTTGAGGGCTTAAGGAGGTCTTCGAAAGGTGAGTAAAACAATCTTTTTTAAACCTCCATGGTATAAACCCTTAGGATGTGATTTTTGGAGTTCTTGACAAGAGAATTTGGAGATTTTTGTGTAACCTAATTGTTGTGTTTGATTTAATGATTTCTTGGGAATATGATTCCTTGGAGTTCTTAATAAGAAAGTTTTGGGAATTTTTACTATAATCCAATTGTTGTGTTTGATTTGATGATTTCTTAGGGGATGCATATTTCTTTGAGTTGATAAAAAAAATGGGAATTTTAGGATGACCTAATTATTTGTTGAAATACAATTAAAGATTATTTTTTTAATGATAATTTTATCGTAATAGGGTTTGAGAATCCAATTAATAGTCATCGTGGATGACACATTTTGTTATTACAAGAGTCAGTCATTATCTTCTAAAAAGGAATGATGGTGTACATTCTATTCTGGGAATAGGATGAGGGATATCACCATCCGGGATGAGATATCTGTTTATTGAACATATCTACATCTGGGATGAGATATGAGACACCTCCATCTAGGATGGGGAAGGCGATGGGACGCCATTGCATGGATATGAGCTTATAGACCTTAGTGAATTTGGGATTACAGTGAGTCTGGGACTCACGCCGGTTCTAGGAACCAAAAAGAAAATAAAAAGAAAAGTGAATCTGGGATTCACATTGGTTCTGGGAACCGAGAAATCGAGTAGGGTGATTCTGGGAATTACTAAGTAGTGTATAGAGTCAACTGTTTGGAATATAAATATTTGAGTATGAAAATTGTTGATATTTTTTTATTATATATTTGAAGTGAATGTCTTATACTTGTTTTTACAAAGTTTTTTTGTTTGAACTTATTTTGCGGGTGCCATGGTTGTCTTTACCGGTTACCGCGCCAATTGAGAACATCACTATTTGTGAACCCTTTTAGAATTTGTTTTATTCACTGGGATTATTATCTCATTAAAAGTGTTGTTTTCAGAGGACGAGAATGAGACGGAGGGAGCTCGAAGACTTAGTATTTTTTTCTAGTTATATTTTAACTTGGTTGGTTCCTCCTTAGAATAAAGGATTAGTTGTGGCTAATTTAACTATTCTTTTTATTGCACATTATTTTTATAGACGCCCAGATTTGAGAATGATGCTTTTACTTATGTATGGATTATTTTTTTCTTATTTATTATTGAGGTAATATTTTAGATATTTCATCTCGTAAACCTTAATTTTATAAAAATTTTAAATTATGTTTATTATGAGATTTTATTGTGACGAAAGGCGTTACATTTCACATTTTGAGTTGATTACTCAAAATGATCAGTTACATAAATTGACATGCGGTCGGAGAAGTAAAGCGTGGATGAATGATTAATTGTCTTGGTCAGACAAAGCCCACGTGTTGCTAGCTTCTACACCGTGCCACATAATCATTTCATTCAGTAAGCATACAAACATGAGTGGGATTTAAATCACCTATCCCCTACTTTTGTCTCACTTTATGTTTCACCAATAAAAAATTGTCATGTTATTGGAAATATTCACCTATATTTTTTTATATTACCCTTAATTATCCTTTAACACTGTTTGTAACCCTTAATCTATTTCCCACCGGGAAATTCTTCCACTCCTCATTATTGGTGGCGTAGCAAATCAACAATTCACGCCTTTCATAGCTTCACAGAAAGGAAGATAGAAGGTGAGAAATTCTTCTAGCAATCCTATTTGATAGCAACCTAAACAAATTCGATATATATATATATATATATATATATATATATATATATGTATGTATGTATGTATGTATGTATGTATGTATGTATGTATGTATATAATTAATTATATAGGGACAGTTGTAGTTTTTCTAGTTAAATTTAATTTTGATTATCTATTATAATTAAAAATAATTATTCTCACGCATAGAATTTTGGCGCTTCCTAATATAGACTCATTTTTGAAATAGTTCTAAATCTTACTCAATAACATTAAAATTTATCAAAATGAAAATAAAATCTAAATTCAGTTATCAATTAGATTCTATCTATTTTTAATTGAAATATTAGAAGACTTAAATCTAATGTAGTTTATTCAGCTTAAAATAGTAAGAGGCATTCTTAATTAATGTAGTTGTATTGTGGGTACAAAACGACGAAGTGCGTCATACACGTACAATCCATAATAATGAGAAAATATACCTATCAAAAAAAATTGTAAAGACATCAATCTTTAAGGATGTGTTTGATAGAGAGAAAAGAAATAGAGGAAAAGGAAAGGAAAAGAAGAGAAATAGAGTGAAAGTTAAGGTTGTTTGGTTGAAGAGAAATAGCTAAGAAATAGAGTGGAAGTTAAGATTATTTTAATTATTATTATTTATTTTTATCATTAATATTATTTTTATTGTTATTAATAATATTTATTTTTATTAATAAAAATATTTATTTTTATTATTATCATTATTATTATTGTTGTTGTTGTTGTTGTTGTTGTGTAAGACAGGGGGATATTCGAGAGGGTGGGGTTAGATATTTGAATAAGAAAGGGGGGGGGGGGGGGGGGGCACGGCGTTGTTTAGATATTTGAATAAGAGGGGGAATATTCGATTAAGAGGGGGGTAGATAATCGATTATGGGGGAAGGGATAATCGATTAAGAGGAAGGAATAATCGATTATGTTGCAAAAGTAATCGATTATTGGAAGTAAAAATCATTTTTTAGTATTTGTGATATATGATTATCAACAAAAATAATCAATTATCTTTGCAAACAACGCTCATTTTCGCGCATTTCTTCTCATTTTTGTGAAGTTTTTAGACATGGGTCCCACACGTTTTTCAAATATTTCTTCAACATTTCGACGCTACCAAACAAGAGAAGTTCGTACACTTCTCTTCTCTTCCACATGCTTTCCTTCTTTTCTGCGCTACCTTTACGCTACCAAACACAGTGTAAGTAAAATGTGATCCATGTCTTTAATTAAAATATGTAGAATTAATCAGGCTACGGTAAAGTTACCGATATATGGCATATTTGCTACTTAATTGGTGCCTAGCAGTTAATATTTTAAGCTTCTCAATTCGGCCTTCAAAACTATATGATGTACTCTACCCTTTTTTTCAACATAATTAACCATCATATAATGTCTCATTCCTTACTTGGATCTGATTGCTTTCACCAACTTAAACAACGCCAGCTCATGATGGCTAAGGGTGTTCAAAATAGGTGAACAGAATTGAACTGCGTGAAAACTAACCTGAACTAGAAAAATAATTCACTGAACTAAACTAAAAAATAGTTCAAGCAAGCCAAACTGAACTGTTTGGCAAACTGTTTTCTCAAATCCAAATTGAACTATACTTTGAACTGAACTGAATTGTTTGAACCAAATTGAATTGTGTTGAACCGAACTAAACTATTTTTTTTGTTTGCACTGTGAATGTTTACCCCTTTATAAAAATGGTATAGTTTTTATAGTTTGATTCAATCCAGTTCGATTCCCAAACAGTTTGATTCTAAACTAGTTCAATTCATTTTTTTTATAAAAATAGTTAAGTTCAGTTTTTTATAAAAATGGTTTAGTTTTTACAGTTCAATTTGGTTCATTTCTCTAATAGTTCAATTTGGTTCGATTTTTTTGAACACTCATAATGATGGCTAAATGCCACACAATGAAAATGTTGAAACCTGATAACTTGAAATTGACAACCCATATGATATTTTTCTTAAATGATAATTCTCCACCCTTATCATAGGGATTGTTATGTTTCAACATTTTTACTGTGTGACTTTAGCCATTATGAGCTAACCTTGCTTAAGTTCATAGAAGCGAACAAATCCAAGTAAGGAATGAGATATTATATAATGGTTGTGTTGGAAAGTGTAATGCCTAAACGCTTTCAGGATCGACGACTATTCCCACAAACCAACACAACTTTTTAAAGTGTTTTGTCCTCACTTACACGCTTCCTAAGAAACTTTCCAAGAGGTTACCCATCTCAAAATTGGTTCAAGTTAAGCACGCTTAACTGTAGAGTTCTTAAGTGATAGGCTACCGAAAAGTAGATGTGTCTTGTAAGTATAAATAATACTAATTAATTCCTTTAAGCTATCATTAACTGTACAGTCTCATACCTACACAGTCTCTGGATCCCTCTCATTCCAATGTGTATTTGATTCATTCATGTGCCTAGGAGTCATTCCTTGTCATGTCTCATCTCTTTTGCATCGGCGATCGCTCCTTGCCCTCATTAGCGTTTGGGATGTTACAGAAAGAGGGTAGGGTATCATATGATCTTGACAGCCAGATTGAAAATCTTGAAAGAGTGATTACTAAGCACAAAGTAGTAAATGTACTGAATAAGGTTCGAAGTGATAAATTCAAGTTGTCATTTTTCAACATTTTCACTATGTGCCATTTAGCCATCATGAGTTAGCTTTTCTTAAATTCATAAAGACGTAATTGCAGTGTTGGAAAGAGGGTGGAGGATCCTATGGCCCACCCCCTGATTTTACTTTCAAATTTAGGACAAAACAAGTAGAGAATTTTGATGAAAAGGAAAAGTTATCAATTATTGAATTATCTAGTGCTTCTACTGAAATTAGATGTTTTGGTGATAAAGAAGTTGAAAATGGCAAGGCTTTGTCTAATTCTTTATTTGTTGTTTTTCCATCATCAAGTGTTGAAAGAGCAACAATCAATATCTTCCCGCATAATTCACAAGTTTTCGCAATGCATTTCCAAAAATTTCATTTTCATTTTCAGTTTGAAATGCTTCAAAGTTCAAACTCAACCCTAGTATACTTACATTACATTATCCCTTAGAGTTTCAAAATTCCCAACCCTAATGACCCATCCAATCCTAACATTCCTTTCACCTTCACCAGAACCCAAATTCTTTCTTCGTCTTGTAACAATGCTTAATTATTATTATGAAAGAGCAAAGAGTGAATTCGTTCTCTGCCAACTTCAGTGACTCCGCATTCTTCGTTGATCACTCGAGAGGAAAAAAGGAATAATTTTGCGTTTGCAAAAAGAAAAACATGAAAAGTGCTTTCTTGTGTGAAATGTATCAAAAGGTTCATGTTGTTTGCCAGACTCGTAGCAAGTAGGGAAGGGTGTTTACATGTATTCAATCAATCACAATACTAGAATATCACACAAGGCTCAACTAAGCTCTATATGACCATTCTCATTCTTTGTTAATTAACCAACAAATTAGACAATTCAATCCCAATTTCTACAGAAAATTCGACAAAATTTCCTTTGTTTTCTAGTTCTTTTCCATATAAATATCTTTCAATCAATTATTCACACACCATGAATAAATAATTAAAACGCACAATGATTTGACAATGTCTCAACTATATGGCTTTGTAGCAGTGATTGAAACCTAAATAAAAATGAAAGAAATAAAATCATTTGGGATTCAAACAAAAAAAAATAACAAAAAGAAAAAGAAAAATTTAAATGGAATATTTTAGGGGGTTCGGGATTACTAGGAAGCAACACCCATATACAAGCTCAACGAAACTTGAACTTGAACACCAAATGATGAAACTCACAGTCTATTCAAACCCACAACAAAAGCCACAAGTTCGGGTGAGCAAACCAAAATAAGGCACGAGTTCAGTTTTTACCAACATGAGCAATAATGGCAGAGTTGGGGAAGAAAATGACTTACCTTTAATGACGTCTGCAAGTTTTGGTGGTGGCGGCAATGGTGATTGGAGTTGGGGATGAATGACTAGCGTGCATCAATGGCTGAGTCGCGAGTTAAGAATGAGAGCATTTTGAGTTAGGGTTAGGGTCGCAAATTGGAGAAGAATGAGGAGAATCTCATTATTGGTAGTGGGAATGGAGGAGTTAGAGAGGTTTGAGTTATGGAGGAGTCGCGAGCTACAGTGGGTCGAAATTAAGCATTTTGAATTCGAAGGGGTAGAATACCTTAAAGCAAATATAAAAAGCTTTTTTATATCAGTTATATTAATAACTAATATAAAAAGATGCTTTTTTACATCGGTTATAAATTTAATCGATGTAAACAAGTATTTTTTACATTGGTTATAAATATAATCGACATAAAAAAGCTTTTTTTTACATTGGTTATTCTATAATCAATGTAAAATCATTCCCAATTATTTACAAAATGCCACCATCTTGTTTTTTATATTGGTTATCCTAGAACCAATGTAAAATCCAATCATAAATTACAATTTTTGCACAAGTGAATTAATGAAAATATTGTTATGATACTTCATTGCACTATTATGTCAGCACATTTATTGATGTGACACTCTATTATAGTGTTATGTTATCATTATTATTCAATATTTAATGTTAAATTAACAAATAAAACAAAATTTGACCAACTGGGTTTTTCGATAGAGATTAGTCATCGACAAAGTTAGTAGATACTTAGTACCTATAACTTGGTTATAAAAAAAACAAAAAAAAATAAGTGTTTTGTTAGACAAATAGAACTCGTCCATTGTAAATATGTTACTAGCTTCTTTTCAAATCTTAAGTTAATTATATCTTGTAATGTGTAGCTACTTAGAACGGAAACACGTGTTTTCGTTTCAATTCATTGCAAATGATAGCTTTATTTATATTTTTTAATTTGCATGAAACTCATATGCCTTATCCTAAGAAGTAAAACACCCTAAAATACATCTTGAATGTGAATGTTGGCTAGCTAAGACCTCATTTTAATCCTAAAACATCCCAATAATTAACATTAAATTTTAAGCTTTTCTAAGCACCTAAATGTTTTCTCTTTAAAAATACAATTTTCTTCTTTGGCTCAATCTATTTTTGTTTAGAATTGAAAATAGTAAATTGTACTTCGTCCCTTTAAGAGATGCAAATATTATACCATTTTCCTATCTTATATTAAAATATTCATTCTTTTTCTTGACAAATAATTATACTGTATTTTACTCTGTTTTTAATTTTCTATCAAAGCTCCATTATCTTTTGTTAGAATAAAAAATAGAATTAAATATGTCTATAATTTCTATAAAATGAATAAATTTTGATTTTAAGTCTGTATAAAATTCCTTTGATTTCATCCCTCTAAAAGTATAAAATTAATATTTTTGGTCCTACCATCATATGATATCACTTAATTGCTTATGTGCCCGACAGAAGGTCATGTGACCATCCTAAGTAACACCTAATAATGGATATGTTATGTTATGTCAACACGTGACGCAATTTTTTTTGAGTCATAAAATAAATGTTATTTATTTGTCCTAAAATAAATATTAGGGATTAGAAATATTGATTTCAGATATTAGAAGGAAGAAAACTAATTTTATTTTTTTTACATAGACCTAAACCACAATTCGCTCATGAACCATAAACAATAAAGAAAAATATTTTAGGAATCAAAACCAAAATTCAAACATTTTACAAGGACAAAAAACATGTTTAACCTAAAATTTTATTATCAAAATATTCTTTAAACTTCCCTTCCCTAAAAGATGCGAACATGTGCCTCTCCTTTTCTTTTATATTAAAATAAGAACTTCTCACACTTAGAAGATAAAATTATATTACATTTTATTCCTTTTTTTTTTTTTTGCTAAAAATAATTTTATAACCAAAATATCCTTTACACTCTCTTCTCTTGAAAGACACCAAAAAATTGTAATTAAGAGATAACCTTTTTCTTTTTATTTTGGAATGATTATTTAAAAATATTTAATTTGAAAAATAGTAAATAATTTCCTTTATTTAATAATTGCTTTTGTATTATAATATTGATTCTTAAGAAAATAAAAAATTAATTAAAAAAAGACATTATTCCATTTCAAAATAGCATCCATACATTTTGACATGAAATAATGTCTTTTTCATTTCACTAAAAGAGGGAATGCATGCTATATGATTATGAAGAAGTTTCTATGAAATCAAACACGAAATAAGGTCTTTTTTTATTGGTTAAAAATTGAATAAAAAAAAAAAGGGACTTAAGAGAAAGGCTAAATTACTATCAATTTGGTCCCTTATCTCTTTAAGAAATTCTATTTTGGTCCTTTATCTTTTAAAAGTTTTGTTTAGGTCATTTATGTTTTCAAAGTGGCTCAAAGTTGTCATTCCATTAGTCTAAAATTAATGTTGTTAATAATTTAAAAATAATGGTAGTTAAAAATCAAGACAAAACAATCTTCTTCTTTTTTCATTTCCCCTTCCTCCATTCCCCCTTATCCTCTTTTGCCCCCTTCTCTCTCTCTCTCTCTCTCTCTCTCTCTCTCTTCTCTCTCTCACCCTTCTCTCTTTCCCTTAATGTGTGGGCCCTAGCCAACTCCAATGTGTTCTATAGGGAATGTGACAGATGCAATAATGGTTAGAGCCAAGACAACATGTAAGATTGAGACACAAAATATTGGTATGCTGGAGGTTTAAATGTTTTCCAAGTTACTTCTTCATCTAATAAAGATGAAACTAGAAAGGGATCTAGTGGAAAATTTATACACAATGTAACTCTAGGTTATTGTTCAAATGATATTACGCCAACGAGGACAGAAGTTAGTGAGAGCTCTAGTAAAAGGAAAATTCTTGGTGGCATGGGAAGAGGAAACCCCACACCAAAACCCATTGACGGAGTTCCCCCCTGTGAGTGCATTAAGCATCGAAACCCCATCACCACCATAGAATCAATGTCATCCTTGTTACATAAAAAAAATTGACAGAGCAAAGGAAGAGAGGAAATAAGAAACATCAAATAACAAAAATAAGTAAGAAAAAGGGGTGGTCTTCCCTTTCCTATCACGGCATTGGTGACATCTCAGGCAGCACGTTGAGCACTGTACATTGTCCGCGGCCTTGTCAAGCTAGGGTCTAAAACCCCTACCACTGCGCTAAAGTTTCATTGTCACCACAAATGCAAACCTTTCTTTGTTCCTATATGTTTTCTCGCTCCTCTGAAACCTCTGTCAATGTGTTGGGGTTTTGTCACCGCTACACACGCCATAGAAGAACCTGCCCTATGCCACCAGATCGAAAAGGGAGCTCTAGATGAGAGAGAAGGGTGAGAGAGAGAAAGGAGGGAGACAAGAGAGAGGGGGAAGAGGAAGAGAGGGAACAACGAAAGAGGAAAGAAAAAAAATAGTTTTGTCATGGTTTTTGACTGTTATTATCTTTAAATAACGATGTTAATTTTAGACTGATGAAAGGATAACTTTGAGCCTTTTTTAAAACATAAAGGACCAAAACAAATTTTTTAAAAGATAAAGGACCAAAATAAAATTTCTTAAAAAGATAAGGAGCAAAATAATAATTTAGCCTAAGAGAAGTCATGTGAGGCCTTGATTTAAGTACTTTTTGTGCAAAATGGTTTCGCCATTTCATAGCAAAATTGGTACCACGTACAAAAAAAGGAGTGTGGTTTGTTGTCGTAAAAACAGACAACTCGTAGTCGTGTTATATGTGATGTCTATTAATTTTGTCACTATCTTTTTTATATATATTTTTATTTACAATAAGAACAATGTGTGTGTGTGTCTATATATATATATATAAATAAATAAAAAATAATTATTATAAAAGAAAGTTATGTAGTATTTTTAAATTAAATATTTTTTAATAATTATTCCAACTCTAAAATAATTTACCATGCATGCTAGCTGTAGCATCCATATTTTGTTTCTAATATAATCCTAATAACCAGAGAATCATCTTCATGATTTATTTCACCAAAAGGAAAATACTGGACTTTTATTTCACATCTTAACTTTATATATTAAGAAATAAATATAGAGAACATAAATCACTCAGCATATCTTACCATAATGTTATCAGAAGATGATATACATTATTAAACTTGATTGTCTAAACAATTAATTGGATGACTATCAATAGAATTTTGGAGCTTCTGACCTCATGGATCTTATGATTAAAAGTTACCATTGTTGTAGAGTAATTCAATGTTTCTGCTATTACTGTTAGCGTTGAGAGTTAATTCTGTTACTGGGTGTTACTAAGATGTGTTGTAGTGGGCTAACTGATGTGGGCCTTTACTGGTTATAAATACCATTGTGTATCTGCAAAGGAATAAGATTCAATTTTGCAAATTACATTTTTCTTAACCCTCTCTGTATGTGTGTGTGTTGATTCTTTTCCCCAACACATTGGTACCTTGAGCTTCTTGAGATCCAAGACCTGTGCTCTGAGTGTGTGAGATCCCCTGCGAGTGATCTTGTTTCAGTGGCTGGTTCCAATGGAATCTTCCCTTCGCAGTTGCCAATTCTTGATGGGAAGAATTGGGACAGATGGAACATTCAAGTGAAGGCGTTGTTTGGATCCTAAGATGTGCTGGAAATTGTAAAGAATGGCTATCCAGAGTTAAGTGAAGGTGCAACATATGCTCGAAAGGCTGTCTATAGGGAGAACAAGAAGAAGGACTGCACGGCTATGTTCTTGCTGCATCAATGTGTAGAGCCAATTTTGAGAAGATAGCAGCTACAGCAACAACAAAACAAGCCTGGGAGATCTTGGAGAAGTGATACACGGGTGTTGCTCAACTCAAGAAAGTGAGGCTTAAAACTATGAGAAGGCAATATGAAATTATGAATTACTGCAGATGGAAAGTACTGAAAAGATTGCGGATTACTTTACAAGAGTAATCACCCTCACGAATTTGATGAAAAGCTGTGGCGAGAAGATCACGAATGTCATGATTGTAGAGAAAGTTCTTCGAACTCTCACCCTTAGATTTGACTACGTTGTGGTGGCCATCGAGGAGTCCAAAGATCTTGAAAGCTTGAAAGTGGAAAAGCTAAAAGGCTCTTTGGAGGCATATGAACAAAGAATGAATGAGAGGAGTGTAGAAAGATTAGTGGACCAGGCCTTACAAGCCCAAGTTTCAAGAAAGGGAGGTGCAGAGAAGTGGAAAAACAAGAAAGGCAAAGGGAAAGGAAAAAGGTTCAAGAATGGTGGTGGCAGCAACTCTTGTGATCAAGATAAATCCAAGATTGATCAAGATCAACCTGAAACCTCTTCAAGAAAGGGTGTTCAACTCAGAACAGAGGTGAAAGAAAGAGATTCAACAAAAAGAAGGTGCAATGTTTTAATTGCCACAATTACGGTCACTTTGCAGATGAGTGTTTCAACAATAATAACCAACAGAGAAAATCTGATAATGAAGCACACATGGCACAAGATAATGATTCATATTCTGATCCAGTGATGCTTATGGTGACAACAAATTCTGATTTGGGCAATTTTGAAACGTGGTATCTTGACTCGGGCTGCTCCAATCATATGACCAATCATAGAGAATGGCTGACTGATTCTGATGAGAACAAGAAGAACAAGGTTAGATTCACAGATAACAGGACAGTGCCTGCTGAAGGAGTAGGAAATGAAATGATTAGAAGGAAGGATGGGAAATATGCAGTGATTTCTGTTGTGCTCTATGTGCCAAACATGAAGAGTAATTTGTTGAGCATGGGACATTTGTTGGAAAAAGGCTTCACCATGCATATGCAGCATGATCACATGGAGATATTTGATTCTAATCAAAGAAGGATTCTAAGGGCCCCTCTTGCGCAAAACAGAACCTTCCAGGTTCAGATTCATGCTGCTGAAGCAAAATCTCTATCTGCTGAAGTGATCCGTGATTATTCATGGCTGACACTTGAGATTCGGTCACCTAAATTTCAAGAGTCTACTCCAGTTAAAGTCTAAAGGTATGGTGACTGGCCTTCCATTGATCAAGATTCCAGACAAGGTATGTAAATATTGTTTGATAAGCAAATTGCCTAGAAATTCTCAGTTCCTATATTCCTATAAGGACCACAAACTTGCTAGGAATGGTTCACTCTGATGTGTGTGGACCATTTGAAGTGCCATTACTTGCTAGAATTAGTTCCTTTGTCTCTTTCGTGGATGAATTCAGTAGAATGCTATGGATTTATCTCATTAAGACAAAAGGGGAGGTGCTCTCAATCTTTAGAAGGTTCAGATTAATGGCAGAGAAACAAGCAGAAAAGGAGATCAAGGTACTCAAAACTAATGGTGGAGGTGCGTACACCTCTAAGGAATTTGAGAACTTTTGTGAAGAGATGGGGATTCAACATGAAGTAACAGCACCCCATACTCCTCCAACACAATGGCTTAGCTGTGAGGAGAAATAGGACAATTCTTAATATGGCAAGGAGCATGCTGAAGAGCAAAGAACTCCCTCACTATTTTTGGGGTGAAGCTATCACCATAGCATCATATGTGCTAAATAAATGCCCCACCAAAAGGCTTTATTCGCAGGTTCCTGAGGAAGTATGGACAGGGAGAAAGCCTTCTGTGAGACATCTAAAGGTATTCAGGTCTTTATCCTTTAGATATATTCCTGATGAGAGAAGGAAGAAGCTTGAAGATAAGAGTGAGCCTATGATATTTGTAGGCTATCACCCTACAGGGTCATACAGAATGTATAATCCTGTATTGAAGAAAATTGTGATCAGCAGGGATGTCTTTATTGATGAGAACAACAGCTGGGATTGGAAGACTCAAGTTGGTGGAGTAAAATCCTATACACTTGCGATGCTTGAAGAGCATCAACCTATTGAAGATAATTGTAATGAATCAAGTACTGGATAGCTGCCTAAGAATATGAGGCCACAAAGAATCAGAAATCTGCCATCAAGATTTGAAGATTTGAAATGTTTTTAGACAACATGATTACACCTGAAGGAGAGTTGGTTCACTTAGCCCTATTTATTGATAGTGAACCAATCAGCTTTGAAGACGCCCTGAAGAAGGATGTGCGGAGAAAAGCTATGGAAGAAGATTTGAAAGCAATTGAAAAGAATCAAACTTGGGAATTGGTTGAACTGCCAATTAAGAAGCAACCAATAGCTGTTAAATGGGTGTTTGAGGTGAAATACAAGCTTGACGGATCAGTTGCTAAGCATAAAGCAAGATTAGTTGCAAAAGGGTTCCTACAAAGAGCTGGTTCGGATTATTCAGAGGTTTTTACACCAATGGTCAGACTTGAAACAGTGAGATTAGTAGCGTCACTTGCAAATTATAAAGGCTGGAAGTTGTTCCAACTTGATGTAAAGTCAGCCTTCCTTAATGGACCACTTGAAGAGGAGGTCTATGTGTCCCAACCTCCTAGATTTGAAGTGGAAGTAGAAGAGAGCAAGGTCTTTAAGCTCAAAAAGGCCTTGTATGGCTTAAAACAAGCCCCCTGGGCTTGGAACAAGAGAATAGACTCATTTTTGCTGCAACTAGGATTCTTAAAATGTTTTGTAGAGCATAAAATTTTTGTGAAGAATAAGACAGATGCAAATATGATATTAGTGTGTTTGTATATTGATGATTTGCTAATCACAGGCAGTGACAAAAGAGAAATTGAAAGGTTCAAAATGAAGATGAAATCAGAATTTGACATGACTGATCTAGGATAGTTAGCATACTTTCTTGGATTGGAATTTGTGCAAACTGAAAAAGGAATCATCCTACAACAGAAGAAATATATACTTGAGGTTTTACGGAGGTTCAACATGCTGAACTGTAACTCAGCATCTACAGCGGTGGAAGCTAACATCAGATTGGTGAAAGATGATACTGAAAACTCTGTTGACAGCAGCTTATTCATGCAAATGGTAGGTTCCCTGCAGTATGTGTGCAACAGTAGACCTGACATCTCATTTGGTTATGGAAAATCTTCTTACCAAGACCACAATACACCCCATAGACCCCTGCTCCCACAGCAATATATATATATATATAGGAAAAAGATCAAATTATATCGGTATAACTTATATCAATTATTACATCAATCAATAATTTTATCTCAAAATCTACTATTGGATTAAAAGTTTTTTTAACATAGATCATAAATACAAAATTTTATATTAATCCAAAATTATTTAATACCTAATTCATATTGATCAAAATGGATGTAATATATACTTTTAAAATATACTAAAATATGAATTGTTTGATTACCTTCTTATTATTATTCAATTTTGACAAAATTTGATACAAACAATCTTGGTAATATATAATTATAAATCAACGGTTGGATCAACAAAAATTACATTTTATATCAAGTTATTGATGGCGTAATAATTGATATAAGTTATACCGGTGTAATTTGATCCATATATATATATATATATATTTGCTAATGTACAACTACTTGATTTTTAGCTGGAGTACATTAGTATTAGACAAATAGACAAACAACAACACCACATAGAAACAGCGGAAGGACATAATTTATTTAATGTGGTTTGGCACCTCTTGCCTACGTCCACGAAACATTTCAATTTTATTCATCTCAAATATTCAACCCCAATACAATTTTTTTGGACAAACTTGAAAATCCTCCCTTCACATAACTCCTTCACTTAGGATAGTGACCCTCTCTATAGGTTGGATGGTTCTTCTCATATCAAGAAACTATATTTATACAACTTACATCTTGATATAAAAGAGAAAACAAATCTCTAAAATAGAAAATAATGTTTTTAAATTTGAACAATATCCTAGAGATTTGAAATTGAAATTCCAATTGTTTTCTAATAATTCTCTCTCAATTAAAATTTTCAAATTTCCTCTTAAACTCCCGTCGTCATGGATGCTTGTGACAATTTCTCCAATCACGCTCCCGCTCCACAAACTTTGATGTGTTCCCACCTCCACTTTGTAAGTATTGGATGATAACACTTCTTGTACTTGTACCGCCGTTAGCTACCAAGACACGCCACTTGACTTTTCCATTACCAAAAAGACTTTTGACACAAAAATTTGTACCGTCGTTAACTACTAGGACACATTGCTTGACTTCCTATTGCCAAGAAGACTTTCGAAATAAGGATCTCACATGAATCCACTATTAGCTTCAATACTCCTCCTCTGACAGGTCACCAGGCTTTACAATCATCAGCTTTGATACCATTGTTGGGGAAACACACAAATAATAACACCACATAGAAACAATAGAAAGATGTAATTTATTTAACGTGATTTGGCACCTCTTACCTACATCCAACGAAACATCTCAATTTTATTCATCTTAAATATTCAACCCCAATACAAGTTTTTTGGACAAATTTGAAAAAACCCTCCATTCACATAATCTCCCCCCTACTTAGGGTGGTGATCTCCTCTATAGGTTAGGTGGTTTTTCTCATCTTAAGAACTTCTATTTATACAACTTGCATCCGAATATAAAATAGAAAATAAATCTCTAAAATAGAAAATAATATTTTTAAATCTGAACAATATCCTAGAAATTTAAAATTGAAATTTGAATTGTTTCCTAACCGTTAACAAGTTATAACGAAGCATTATCTTAAAATACACTAATGGTGAAAACATACTCCAGCTCTGTGTGTGTGTGTGTGTGTGTGTGTGTGTGTTAATTAGAATTTATGACACCTAAATGTTAATATACACCTAAAGAGAAAGAAATAAAAGAGAGAAGTAATAGATGTAACTAGGTATATGATGTGACTAGAAGAAAAAAAAATTAAAAGTATTAATAAAATATTGAGTGAAAACAGATCATGTGCTAACAGTATAAAGTAGTTTTACACTGTCATTTAATTACAACCTACCATTTATTGTAAATTTGTTAACTTTTATAATAAATACTTTAAAAGTCATATTAATGATGATTTTGATTGGTTGACAATGTAAAATTTTTACACTGACAATACATGACTATTAAACTCTAAAATATTTATAATGTTGCGTTCAAAATATCATTACTCTTCAATAAAAAAAGACTTTGTTTGGTTAGTCAATTAGCCAATTAGTAGTTTTGTAACACGACAGCGTATCTTAGCTCAGCTTTGTCAAATTAGTGGGTTTTACTTTTTAATGAATTAGTGGGTTTTACTTTGTCTAATGATATACAATATATATATACATATATATATATATATATAAAAGGCTATGTTCGGTCAGAAATTAGCAGCTAATGATACTATACATGATATGGTATCTTGTTAAGCAACCAGGGAACAACTTTTGTTCGGTTAGCCAATTAATTAGCAGTTTTGCAACATGATATGGTATCTTATATTTATATGTTTTGCTAATTTTATTCTTAACTTTTAATTGGTAGTTATCTTTCAAAAATTATCTATAGTTCTTTGTTTTCTCTCTGGTATTCACATACCTCCTCGTTATTGATGATGACGTACTGTATATTTTACTAGAAGACACTTGCTTTCTATGTTTTACTTGAAGGGCATACAAGATACACGTCATACCCAAAATCACCACAAGACAATAGGCACCTACTCACATTGAGAACACACCATGTGAAGTAATAGGTATCTACGATTGGAATTCTCTAATTTTCGTTTTGGTTGACAGGCCATATAATATGCGGTCATTGTTGCACCATAACCAGGATTTGCATCCTTTCGGTATAGCTTTTAAAATGATCCAATTAGTGTGTGCTTATATTGGTACGAGTTATTTACAGTTTTGTAATTCATGACTTATGGCCTGTAAGAAAAGTATTGTATGTAATTCTGAATCTAGTCGAAGAACTGTAAAGTGAGATTCAACTAGTACTAAAGTTTTAATTGACATTTGTATCGATAAAATTTGTAAAAGTGAAAAATTAGGGATTACATTTAAAAATAAGAAATAGGAAGAAATATGTGAAGAATTTGAAAAATATACTGATAAAAACTATACTACAAAGTAATTAAAAAATAGGATAGATATTTTGAGGATTGATTGGACTGCATGGAAACAAATGGTGGGTAAGAAACAGGCTTAGGATGGAACAATGAGAAGGAAATTATTGACGCTGATGCTGCATGATGGAATATTAAGATAAATGTGAGTATTTTTTTATCACAATCTTTTCACTTGAAGAATTCAAATTGTTTAAAATATTTTTTTTTGTGCTTTTATAGGGGAATGCAAATAATGGGAAATTTCGATATTATGGATTAGAAATCATATTGAACTAGAATTAATATTTGGAGAGACAATGACAACAAGTCAAGATGCATTTGGATCGACACCAGCTCTGGGTGTATCACATGAATCAAGTGGCAGAAATACTATTTCAAATGTGTAACAGGAAATTATCGAATTCAGTCGCGAGGAATTCAATATTGATAACGTTCTCCCTATGGAAAACTCCCAAACCAAAAAGAAAATAAAGATATCACAGGATAAGAGTGACAAAGTGACAAAGGTTAAGGGAAAATTGGACAGCAACAACTAAGGGTGGACACGGTCTAGATCAACCCGATGACCCCAAACCAAACCGAAGAGAAAAATTAAAAATTAATTTCTTATGTTGTGTAATTTATAATTCTATAATTTTATGTTGTGTAATTATATAATTTTTATGTTGTTTTGATTTTTGTTATTATTCATTAGTTTTCTTTTGTTTTATTACAATTTCCTTTTTCCTCTATTTTTCCATTTTTATTTTTTTTAATTATTTTATTAGGTAACCTAATGACTCAACCCGAACCAACCCAAATGTAATCAAGTTGGTTTAGTTTGGGTTGCTATTTTTTTTCTTTTTTGAAAATTCAAATCCAACCCAAACCAATCAATATTAATCGATTTAGATCTAAATATTCCCTAAACCCAAACCAACTCGACCCATGCCCACCCCTAGCAGTAACTATGAGAAATACTTTAGAACGATTAGTTCAAGTAGCCGAAAGTTACTATGAAGCTAGGAAAGATGAAATTGAAGCCAAATCTTATGTTCATGGAGAATATTGCATGCCAAATTGCGCTGCAGTCTTGAAAAGTCTAAAGAAACAAAGACTTTTGAATCGTTAACAATTTAGCTTTGCTTTAAAATTGATTAAAAACCCTTAAAATATAATCATACTTATGTCCTTACAAAATTTAATCGATGATTTAGCATATCAGATTCTAGACAAGGATGACTTAGATGAAAAAAAAAATGTAGTGATTAGGTTAAGATTTGGCTTTATGTTTGTTATTGATATATTGAACACTGCAACTTTGTTTTGACATTTATGTTTGCGAATTTTGTATTGACATTTATGTGCATGACTAATTAATGCAATGTACTTTTGTATATAAAAGATTTGTAATGTAATTATTATTAAGTGTGTTTTTTATTACTTTATTAGTTATAGTTATGTAAATGTTATTTTTAAGTGTTGATTTACTGAATTAGTTATTAGATTTTATATTATGCCAATTTATTTTGTTAGTCGTCAAATCAAAAATAATATTCAAAGTCATATAAAAATAAAATAATTAAAAAACTATCAAACCAATTCAAATTGAATAATAAAAAGACGGTTTAATTTGGTTTGAATTTGATATTACATTTAAACCAAATAAAATCTAATTAACCACATATAATTTTTATGCTTAGTTGAAATAAATTTTTATTTAAATATCAATCCAAACTGCACTGCAAACACCCTACTAGTGGGGCACATTTAGAGTTCTTTAAATTATCTTAACTATATTAAGTAGCTCACTGAAGTCTGCTTTTGATGTAGTAGCTCGTTAAAGTTCGATGCATTCTAGTGTTGGCCAGTAAATTAGAAGTGAATGAAAGCCTAGGGCTTCTTTAAGAATGCATCAGATTGGAGGAAAAATAATAGCCAACAAAAAAATTGGAGGAATTGGATGAGACATTAGTGGTGTAGGAGTTGATCAATTTAAGAAAAAAAATAAAAATAAAAATAATATATATATATATATATATATATATATATATAGTGCGACTAGTTAAAGGCATATATATTAAATAATGTACTGGGAATCTTGTAGTTAGACATTTGATTAATTCAATTTAATTCAGTTTAAGTTGAATATATGATCACTATGGATGATAATTCTTTTATTGAAAATTTTTGGTACATTTTTTTTTTGGCTTAAATATGCTTTAAATCCCTGCAAATATGGCTCAGTATGATTTTAGTCCTTGTAAAAAATTTTGTTAGTTTTAGATCCCTGACTTTTTCTTATTGTACTTTTTTAGTCCTTACTATTAATTATAGTTAATTTAGTGCTAACATAGTTAGCAAAATAAAAAGTATTAATTAAGATAATTAAGGTAACGAATAATATTTTAAATTAAGATAATTAAATTATTTTTAGATTGCAATTCAATTAAGCAATTTATTTATTATTTTATATAAATAAGGTAATTACATATAATTTAATTTTACAATTTATTTTTATTTTTAATATATTATGAACAGTGATTTTTATTGCTTTTAATATTATTTTTACTTTCCAATTCACTAATTTATTTTTAACATTGTAATTTTTTAAAATAATTATAATTTACTTAGACGCTTATAATTTACTTTTAATATATTACTTTGATGTTATTTTTATATTTCAATTCATTAATTTTGACTAATTGTATTATAATTTATTTTTTTTAACATATCACAAATAGTGATTTTGTCTCTAAAGATAAATTAGTATATTAAAAATAAATTATAAGTGTCTAAGTAAACTATATTTTTTTTAAAAGTACAATGTTAAAAGTAAATTAGTGAATTGAAAAGTAAGAACAATATTAAAAACAATAAAAATTATTGTTCATAATATATGAAAAATTAAAAATAACTTATAAAAGTAATTAATTATATGCAATTACCTTATTTATATAAAATAATAAATACATTACTTAATGGAATTGGATGCCTAAAAATAATTTAATTATCTTAATTTAAGATATTATTCATTACCTTAATTATCTTAATTAATATTATTTATTTTGCTAATCAAGTTAACACTAAATTAACTAGAGTTAATGATAAGGGCTAAAAAAGAACAATAAAAAAATGTCAGGGATCTAAAACTAACAAAAATTTTGTAAGGACTAAAACCAGACAAAGTTATATTTACAGGGACTTAAAACATATTTAAACTTTTTTTTTATTAAAATTGAATGTAACTACATTCTTAAGATTTAAATTTCAGAGTATTAATTAAATTAAATCAGTCTTATATTAGCTAATATAAATAATTCAAAATTGTTAAAATTCTATATATATGTAAGAGTTAATTATAATGCCAACTTAATATAAAAAAAAAAAAAAAAAAGTTGCCTAATCTTCTAAAAGGAAGTTTCTAAATAATGAAAAAGAAAAAGTACGCACTTGAGATTATCCCGCGTATTTATTTTTTTTATTCGGTAGTTTTTCCCATTGATCTCTTTTGATTATCCAATTAGCCCCTGCTGACTGCCATTAAGTTTCCGTCCAGATCAAATTCGCTATGAAGTTTCAAGTCATTTTGACATTTTAGGACATAAAATCAAAACAGGTTATTGGGCTTGTCTTTGGTTTTTATGAGCATTGTTAAACATCGTTAGAGTCTAAAGTAGCGGAAAAAGAGTTATTTCTATAAGCAATATAATATTAAAAAAAGAAAATTCACAAATTAATTATATATAATTTATGAGAGAGAAAATATGCAATTCAAAATTGGAAAAAAATGCTCTTAAAAAAATTATAGAGGCCATGGATCATTTCATCATTCCACACTGCTAGATTTGTAACTTGAATTCTTTTGGTTCAATCTTGAAATTTGAGACGAACCCAATTAAACCATAAAGTACTTTTTGGTCAATGGACCCAGAGTATTTGAAATTAGACTACATGTAAAGGTCACATTCATGGGGGCCTTTGTTGCTTGGATTATAACGAGTTATTTCATTTTTATAATTTATTTTAGTGATATTCATGCTTTCAATCAAATTTATATTCCTGAGATGTGGTTAATTTGGTTGAAAGTCAGATTTAGTGATATTCATGCTTTCGATCAAATTTATATTCCTGAGATGTGGTTAATTTGGTTATGAAATCCTTCTTTCTATAAATGGGAATTCAAACAGTGGGAAAGGGTGATACGGATAGAGGCAAGGGGCGAAATATGGGAAGCTTTGGATGCAAATTTCCACATGGACCAAAATGTTTATTTTAAAAATTATCAGATTAACTCCTCGATAGGTTATTCAACTGTATATTATTAAACGAATGGGAAAGATCATTTAGATCTATTCAAAGTATTGAAGACTCATTGAACATCAACAAAAACGAAAAATGTAGAGGGATAAGAGAGACTATTCTGTCTGTCAAGAATGATTCATTACAGTAAAACTAAACTATTACACTGTATGTTTTGGTATTTATACTCAACTTGTCATAACAGAATTACAGTTACTTATAACTACTTCTATTGAAGCAGTTATTTACACAGTGAAATATTACCCCCCCGCAAGCTGAGCATGATAGATCTCTAACATGTTCAGCTTGGAAATGAAATCAGTGAAGAGCCGAGGTAGCAAGGCCTTGGTGAACATGTCTGCAATTTGATCAGAGGTGGAAATGGGAAGCAACTTCATTAAGCCAGAGGTTCAACGTTCGCGAACGACATGGCAATCAATGTCTAAGTGTCTCATGCGTTCATGAAACACAGGGTTGGCTGCAATGTGTAATGTACTCTTGCTGTCACAATATAAAGTGGGAGTCGTAGGGCAAGTTACAGCAAGATCACGAAGAAGGAAAGTGATCCATTGAAGCTCACAACTTGCGGATGCCATGGCACGATATTCTACTTCAGACGAAGACCGAGCAACAGTGGGTTGCTTTTTCGATTTCCAGCTGATCAACGAGTGGCCAACGAAGAAACAAAAGCCACTAATGGATTTCCTACTGTCAAGGCAGCCAACCCAATCTGCATCAGTGAAGCCCATAAGATGAAGCATCGAGTCGCGAGGATAGAAGAGACCTCGCCCGGGATTTCCTTTCAAGTACCTAAGCTCCCTGTGAGCTATTCTGAAATGGTTGACAGTGGGATGCGCTAAGAATTCGCTTAACTGTTGTGTTGCAAAGGCGATATCCGGTCTGGTGGTGGTCAAGTAAAGCAGGCGCCCAATTAAGCGATAGTAAGCGGGGATGTCTTCATAAGGAGGACTCTCATCTTGGTGTAAATGTGTGCCGGGTTCAAGGGGAGTGGAAGCTGGTTTGCACCCAAGAAACCTAGTGTCAGTTAGCAAATCAAGACAATATTGTCTTTGAGAGAGAGAAATCCCTTTTGAAGAATGGGCCACTTCTAGTCCGGGGAAGTATTTAAGGATTCCTAAATCCTTGATACCAAGTGACCATGCAGGGTGTGTTTTACAACTTCAATTTCTGCTATAGTGTCGCCGACAAGAACAAGATCATCAACGTAAATCAAGAGTGCTGTAAAGGAATGTGTGGAGTGCTTGACAAAGAGAAAATGATCAGATTGTGTTTGTGAGTAACCAATTTGTAGCAGCAAAGCTGAAAGTTTCTCATACCACTGCCGACTGGCCTATTTCAACCCATACAATGATTTTGTGAGCTTACAAACTTTATTTGGAGAATCACATTGAAGACCTTGAGGCAGAGCCATAAAGACGTCTTCATGCAGGTCGCCATGTAAAAAGGCATTGTTTACATCCAGCTAGTGGACATGCCATCAATGGATAGATGCTAAAGCCAAGAGTAAGCGAATGGTGGTGATTTTGGCTACAGGTGAGAAAGTGTCAAGGTAATCTAGTCCCTCTATCTGTGTGTATCCCTTAGCTACAAGTCGCACCTTATAGCATGCAATGGTCCCATTGGAGTTCCTTTTTATCTTGT
The DNA here is from genome assembly GCA_004329165.1 of Spatholobus suberectus. Taxonomy (NCBI): domain Eukaryota; kingdom Viridiplantae; phylum Streptophyta; class Magnoliopsida; order Fabales; family Fabaceae; genus Spatholobus; species Spatholobus suberectus. Next base: position 72,626,023 of record CM014732.1, read on the forward strand.
ACACCCATTTATTACCGACTGGATGGACTCCAGGAGGTAAATCAACTAGAAGCCAAGTATTATTGGATTCAAGGGCCTGAAGTTCAGCTTGCATGGCATCCATCCAGCACTGATGTCTACATGCTTTAAAGTAACTTTTGGGCTCAACCTCAGTAGTAACTGAAAAGGCATAGGATTTGTGGGATGTGGAGAGGTGGGAATAATTGATGTAATTGGATAAAGGGTATAGAGTGGTGGAATAATTGTTGCAGTAATAATCCTGCAGGTGTGGTGGGGGTTTGCGAAGTCGAGTAGATTTTCTTGGTGGAAGGGAGTCAGGTGGTGCGGTGAAGGATTCAGGTTGTTGGGAAGGTTCGAGAGAAATTGTTTGAGAAGGAGGGTAGGAGCTGGGTGAGGCAAGTGGTAAAGGTGCTGGAAGCTCGTGGTACTGCTAGGATTGGAAATATGAAGGCCCTTGAGATTGTCTTTCTTTGAATGGAAATACAAGTTCATGGAAAAGAACATGTCTGGATATCAGTATTTCCTGTGTGCATACATCATAAACCACATAGCCCTTCATGTCGGATTTAAAACCAAGAAACACACATTTCCTGGATCTAGAGTCAAATTTTGATCTCTGGTTGTTGTATGTGGAGGCATAACACAATGAGCCAAAGACCCGAATGCTTTGTAGATCAGGTAACTTCCCATTTAGTAGTTCATAAGGACTTTTGTCTTCTAATAACCTTGAATTAACTCTGTTGATCAAATAAACAGCCATTTGGATGGCGTAGTTCCAGAATTTCTTTAGTAAACATGATTGAAACAAGAGGGCTCTTGCTACGTTCAGAATATGTTGATGTTTTCTCTCCACCCTACCATGTTGTTAGGGGGTTTCAACACAGCTTCTTTGATGTAGTATTCCCTTGGATCCATAAAAGGTAGGTAGTTGAAACTCAGGTCCATTATCAAACCTAAGGACTTTCACTACTACATTATACTGATTCTCAGTAAGTATAATAAACCTCTGTATTTACTCTTGCACTTCGTATTTTCCTTTCAATAAAATGGTCCAAGTAAATCTGCTGAAGTCATCAACAATAGTTAAAAAATATTTGTGATTATGAATGGAAGGCACTGAGTACGGATCCCAAATATCCATGTGAAGTAGCTCGAAAGGCCTAAGCGCTTTACTAGTGCTCAGTGAATAAGGCAATTTCTTTTGTTTGGCAAAATGACATACATCGCAAACTCCATTTTTATTCAAATGTAAGTATGGAAACTGTCTACACATCTTTCCTAGTAAAGAATTTGAAAGGTGACCCAATCTAAAATGCCACAATACAGAATCAGGAATAGCAAAAACATTACATGTGCTGTTTATAACATTTATTCCAGCTTCAGAGAACTTGACCTTGGGCATATTCAAGTAGTACAAACCATTCATCAAGCTACCCGAACCAATCATCTTTATGGATGAGTCCTGCATGGTACAGGTTCCACCAAAAAAAATAAAGGCACATTTCAGTTTGTAAGCAAGACTTGATATGGAAATCAAGTTAAACGAAAAATTTGGCAAATATAATACATCCCTGAGTATCAACGAATCACTTAGTGAAACTGTGCCTACATATTCAGCTGCAACTACATTACCATTTGGTAATTTAACCACCACTAAATGGATTTTAGTATAGGTATCAAACCATTTCAAAGAGGTACATATATTGTCAGATGCTCTAGAATCTATTATCCATGTATCACTGTTGAGTTTAACTAAATTGTAGTAGGGATTGACATTGTTACCTTCACTTGAACTTGGCAAACTTCCCTTGAGAAACGATTTACTGATGACACTTGATTTGCTGTGAGTGCTCCTTGTGGATGAGTACTTCCTTTATTGTTATGCAATAACGAAAGCAAGGCTTTATATTCCTCTTGAGTGAAAGCTGGTGCATTCTGTTGCATACTGTGATCTTTAATCGAGACCACATCCCTATCTTTTGATTCCACATCTTCATTACCAACACAATTAGCTAATGAATAGTTTCCTTTGAACTTGAACCCTGGTGGAAATCCATGTTTTCGATAACATGTGTCAACTGTGTGGCCAATTCTGCCACAAAAGGTGCAAACCTTCCTACCTTTTCCAAAGAATTCTTTCCTTCAACAGCATTCACCATCATTTGATCATCTTCAGTGTTAAGCATTAAACTATTTTTCCTTTCAAATTGTATTACCATTGAGAAGGCACTATTCATAGGGGGAAAAGGATTCATCAATAAAATCTGAGACCTTATTGCTACAAAATTCTCATTTAATCCCATCAAGAAGCGCACAATGAAATCTTCTTCTCGAAATTTTGTTGAATTCTTCATAGCATCACAATTACATCGAACAGGACATGTGCATCAAGGAATGGGTCTATAATTCTCAAGCTCTTCCCATAACACCTTTAATTCTGTAAAGAAGTCTGTAACAGATAGATTACCTTGTTTGAATTGATACAATTCATGCTGTAACTCAACAATCCTAACTTGATCACCTTGTGAGGATCTTTCTTTGAGATCTCTCCATACATCAACTGCATTTTCTATAAAGATGATGCTGTTTGCAATTGAAGGTGAGACTGAATTCAAGATCCAAGAATGAACCATGCCATTGCATCTTTCCCAAGCATCATAACTCGGATCAAAGGAATCAGGTACTGGTATGGAACCATTGACAAACTTGAATTTGTTCTTTCCAATCAACACTTTCTTCATCAATCTTGCCCACGAATGGTAATTGTGGCCATTGAGCGGTTTGATTACTAATGCAGTTGCAGGATTTTCACCTGCATGCAGATAGAAAGGGCTTCCTGGATTCTGCGATGGGTCCACCAAAGTAGCAATCGGTGACCCCCCATTCTAGTTCAAGTTCCTAGGCATGAATGCTAGAGTCGCACAGTAGAGCTCTTAATAGAGAGCTCTGATACCATCAAAGTATTGAAGACTCATTGAACATCAACAAGAAGCAAAAAATGTAGAGAATAAGAGAGACTATTTTGTCTGTCAAGAATGATTCATTGTAGTAAAACTAAACTATTACATTGTATGTTTTGGTATTTATACTCAACTTGTCATAACAGAATTACAATTACTTATAACTACTTCTGTTGAAGCAGTTATTTACACAGTGAGATATTATCTATACTCCAACTATTTTTAGCATCAAAGTCAAAATTCACCAAATCACTTAATTTATCACATAATCTCTCTCTCTCTCTCTCTCTCTCTCTCTTATCTCCCTTAGTTGTAGAAAAAGTTATAAAAAAAAAAAACAAATTAGAAATGAATTTCACGACCATAATAGTGCAATTGAAGAGATGGGTGAGTTTCAAAGATATAAAATTTAGATTGATGTAGCCACTATTATATTTCTTAATATTATGCACTTTACAAAGTTGAAAACTTGTACACATTCAAATGACTTTAAAAGTGTAAAATTCATTTTTCTCATAATAAATATTGCATCTAGATATTACTTCAAAATGTGCTATTCTCCATGAACATATTGAGACGCCGGTGATGTTCCCCCAATTTTTTTCCCTTGCCTTTTCAGATAACCTATTCTTCGTTAATGCCGAATGGGGCATTTGGTACCTTCACTTTTACTTGTATATTAAAATTGGGGTTTAATTTTGATATTATTAATATAAAAAAATTATATCGTCAATTAATAAGAAATAAATTTATATATGACTTTTAAAATAATTATTAAAAAATCAACAATTTATCATGTATGACAATATTCATAATTGAATAATAGTATAATTTTTTATATATATATTATTAGTGTATTCTAATTAAATTCTTAAATGTAACTTGTTTTGAAATATATATATATATATATAGAGAGAGAGAGAGAGAGAGAGAGAGTGATCATGAGAATCAAGTTACTCTAAAAGCAATTCTTGATAGAGTTATTCCATTCAATAACTTTTGGTATATATTAAATTTCAACGATCTAACTGTTAAATTAAAAGATTTTATTGAGTAGATTAAATATGTAAATTTTTATTAAGTTTAAAAACTATTTGATACTTCATTAAATAAATTCAAATTTACGTATTAGGTACTTTTCTAAATTAAAAGTAAATGTTGACTATAAGATGAACTAACTACAAATGTCCGATTTACTTAAAATTTAGTGTGTATGATCATTGACATAATATCAAAATATTCAATGATTGGATCGTTGAAATTTAACATATATCAAAAGTTATTGAATAGAGTAACTCTACCAAAAGTTACTCTTGGAGTACTTGATCCCCACCCAAATATATGTGTTGTTTTCTGTAAATATGTACTGTTTTCTGTAAATATGTTGCTTCTTCTCAAATCTCAAGTTAATTACATCTTGTAATATGAAAAATGTAGTGTCTTGTTTTGTTTAACTATTTGGAACGGAAACACGGTATGTTTCTGATTCAGTTGATGGTAAATGATGACTTTATTGATATTTTTTAATTTGCATGAAACTCACAGCCCTATCTTATGAAGTAAAACATCCTAAAATTCATATTGAATGTGAATGTTGGCTGCTAAATTTTAATCTTTTTCTAAGCACCGAAATGTTTTCTCTTCAAAAATACTTCTTTTCGCTTAATCTATTTTTGTTGACAATTGAAATAAATAAATTTCACTTTTTTCCATTGAGAAATCTGAATGCCACATTGTCCGATCCTTCCGTCTTATATTAAAAGAAATATATCTCTTTACCTTGACATATATCTTATACTATTTTAAATTTTCTGACAAAGTTCCATTAACTTTGATTAAAAACAAATTATCAAAATATCCTTTACACCCTTCTCTCTCAAAAGATGCAAACATTAATTACATTGTTCTCTCCTTTTATATTAAAATAAGTACTCCCCTCCCCTCCCCGAAAGACTCGAAGAATTCTTATTAAGAAGCAACCCTTTTTGTTTTTATTTTGGAATGATTATTTAAAAAATATTTAGTTTCAAATAAATAATAAATAATTTCCTTTATATAATAATTATTTTTGTTTTATAATATTTATTTTTAGTTAAATGAAAAAATAATTAAAAAAGATATTATTCCATTTCAAAATATATGAATACTAAAAGACACCATTCATATTGTAGCATTCATGTGTGTGTGTGTGTGTTGAAATAGAATAATGTCTCTTTTAATTAATTTTTATTTCACTAAAATAATTATTATAAAATAAAAATAATTATTATATAAAAGGAAATTATTTAGTATTTTTTAAATTAAAGATTTTTAAATAATTATTCCAACGCTAAAATAATTTACCATGCATGTTGGAGCATCCATATATTTCTCTCCAATATAATCCTAATAACCAGAGAATCATCTTCATAATTTATTTCACTAAAAGAAAAATACTGGACGCTACATCATTTATTTCATATCTTAACTTTATTATGAAATAAATATAGAGAACATAAATCGCTGAGCATATCTTACCTTAATGTTATCATAGGATAATATGTCACCTTTGTCCCTTTATATAAAAATATTTTTAGAAATTTGTTTGTTTCTTCAAATTATTTTTTGTATTAATTATTTTTTTAATCAAAATATCTTTAGTTATTTTATAATTTTTTGCAGTTAATAAACAATAAATACTATAAATTAAGAAAAACTCTTTCTCTTTCTTATGAGGATTGGAGAACGTAAAAGGACTAAGATGATGAGTTATAATAATTTTAGGTGGAAAGAATGAAATAACAAGTCTTAATAATTTTATATCTCCACATATAAATTAATTAATTTACTAATTACGAGAAAAGAATGAGATAATGAGCCTCAATAATTTTAAGTACAATTTTAAAAAAAAGGTTAAATTAATCAATAGGTCCCTAAACTATTTAAATTTTTTTGATTAGGTCCTCAAGTTAAAAAAAACTTATAATTGGGTCCTTAACTTGTAAATTTTTGTAATTAAGTCCCTAGTATTTTTAAAACCGTCACAAATTATCATTTTCTAGTTCAAATCGTTATAAACTAACTTCAAGGATTCAATTACAAAAATTTTACAAGATCAATGACTCAATTACAATTTTATTTTATTTTTGAATTTAGAGACCTAATGAAAATTTTCAAATAATTTAAGAACCTTCTAATTAATTAACCAAAAAAATAACACAAATTGTTAACAAATTTAATGTCACTAATTAAATTATTCAATTTTCTTATTTTCTACAAATCAGTGAAAAAAAGTCTTATAATAATAAATTGCTAAACTTGATTGTCTAAACAATTGAATGACTATTGATAATTTTTTCAGGCATAAAATGTTGCTGGTATAGAAGTATTAATGTTCAGTAGAATTGGAGCTTTTGCAGGTGCTGATGTGGAGCCTAGCTTACCACCTGTGCAAATTAGTTTATTATTGATGGACAAATTGATCTCGAGCCCCTTTATGTACTTAAACAATTGCTATTTCGTTCATATGAATATATAACAATCCATGCAACAAGAACAAAATTAAAAATGTTTTCCTTTTTTAAAAAACTTCCCTTGGCAATTGGAGATATAAATATTCACGATGCTGCTGAAGGATACAGGTGAATGTAAAGTGCATGTGTGATTATGTACCATGCATGCGGTTTACAAGACTTTTGATGAGAGCGACCATAGCCAATGGTGATTGAAGACAAATAATTTATATGTCGTGACCACTGGCCATCTTAAATATTATCAGGAAAATGCTAACAACTGTCTTAAGAGGGCACTGATTAAGGAATCAAAAATAAAAAGTTTTTATTAAAAAGTATAGCAACGCACTTTTTCATGATTTTCAATGCAACACTTCTAATAAAAATTTCTATTCGTTAATTCATCTACCAGTGCGGAAACTGGTTAGCAAAACCCATATGATAATATCATTAATTAGTAAGAAATTTCCCATGAAAAATAAGCGCCCGACCAAATAGTGTTGTTGATAGATAAGATCACGTGATTATCGTGACCACTGATGACCATCTTAAAAAATATCAGTAGTAAGAAATTTCTTAAGGAAAATAAGCTCTCCGACCAAATAGAATATTATATTTAAGATGAAGGTAGAGTCAAAAGACGTAGCGCAATATCCCTCAATATTGGGTATTCAACAGCAACACAAAAAAAAACTCTATAATGGGGACAAAGCTAGAGAATTTTATTATTAGCGACGCCATTTAGTACGCATAAAAATAATACGAAAAGCACGAATTTCAAATGTTGAGTGATATTGTTTTAAATAAGCATTAATTAAAAATAAAAATATTATATCAAATAAATTTTTGGCGGAAATCACACCTTCATACTATTATACGAAAATAGTTTCGTACTAAATAGCTTTTTCCTATTTGTATATATATATATATATATATATATATATATAAACTTTGGAAAAAAATCACACCTTCCTACTATTATACGAATTTTTTTACTTTTTTCTATATATCATAACAACTCTCGATAAAAAAAAAATGTATATATTGACCGTGCCTTCCAAATGTAAGCACCACTGACAATGACTACAATACAGCCCAGAACATTTTTATTTTTAATTAATATTTATTTTAAAAGATAATATCACTCAACAATTTATACCAAAAGTCACTCAACATTTGAAATTCCTGACATTTCCCTAAACTAAATGGGTGTGAAGATACTGTCTTCTTTATCTTTAATTTCTCGCTTCTTTGAGCTGCTGTCTTCAAAAGCACCACAAATTTCAATTTCATGGCCCATATCATGTGAAGATTAACTGAGACTATGCTAGTCTAGGACTACCTAATAATTTCTCTGTTTTCGGAGGTAATGCAGTGACCTTCAATATCCTCTATATCCAAGTACGTAATATGGCAACAGAAACCGATCCTCTGCATGCTCTTGTTGCTTTCATCTTCTTTGTACTACTCAGTTTTCTCCAAATTAGATATCCGGAAAATCACACCCCATTTCAGCTACATCCAAAGACCATCATGGTCTACATTGCTAGCTTCCCTGTTTATTGCTTGGCCTTCTTGGGCAGGCTCAAGTTTGCTATTAGGGTTCATCACTTTGACACCCTCATGCACGTGTTTGGTTCACTCTCGTTGATTTCCTTGGTGTTGTTGTTACTACCCGACACTACTTGGAAATCATTTGGTTTCATTATGTACACGTTATGGTTCATCACTCGTGCTCGCCATGATTATAACCCATTTTAGGGAGATATGGGTGCAAGTGCAACGTCAACAAGTGAGAAGAGTGGTGCGTCCACTGTTGCCAACCACTTCAATGAATATGAATTAACTGCTTCATCCATGGGTCTGATTGATCGCTTGAAAATTGTACTTGTTCTTTTTCTAATTCAGCATCTATTGTTGTATTATTTTAATTTCTTAGTCCAACTGGTGATCGAATCTAGCTAGGAAGTACTTCTTGTAACTCACTAGAGTAAATATCTTGCCCTTCTTTGTGAGTTTTCAATTGGAATTGGAAATAAAGCTGAAATGGAGCAAAGAGATAGTAACATATTGGATGGACAAGAAAGGAACTCCTTGTGTGTTGGAATGGATGGAGGTTCCTCCTCCTTTTTTTGTTACCGTGTTTCAATGTTTACTTGCATTTCACATGAAAAAAGAAAAGGAGGAATGCTATATGTTTATGAAGAAGTTTCTATGAAATCAAGTACGAAATAAGGTGTTTTTTTATTGGTTAAAAGTTGAATAGAAAAAGGGAAAAACGAGGGACTTAAGAGAAATCAACCAATCCATTGATTTAGGTACCTTCCGTCCAAATCGTTTCTCATTTAAAAAAATTAATAACTGGGTGAACACCTCTAAACTTTAAAACCTATTATTTTATTTTGTTATCACATTATATTATTTATCATTCCTATATTTCATTCTCTATTTCTCATTAATAGGAATTATATAATATGTAGGAATCCATCAATCATTTTTTGAAGAAAAAAAATGGTACCACGAAAAAGGAGTATGATTTGTTATCACACTCGTGTTGATCAACCTATAAGTTGATTGGTCATGAATGGGTTATCATGATTCACATGCGGCAGGAGTTGATGAATGATGATTTGTGCTGGTCTGTCAAATCTTACGTTTTGCTTCCATAGCTGCCCCTGCCACGTAACCTTTTCATTCATGTAATGTAAGCACATAAACACGAGTGAGAGGGTATGATGGCAAGTATATTTAGTCGAGTTTTCTGCTTATATTAATTGTGATTTGAATTTGATTTTCATATTTTCTTTTTCTATTGGTAGTTAATGTATAAATTTTACTATAAATTTTTGCTGAAGTTTGTAGTTTTTTTTTACCTTACAAGAAAGTATGTCTTTTCTTAATCTAAATTTTTGAAAAGCGAAAAGGGTATGAATAATTGATTTTAATATAATTAATTAATTAATTGTGTAGGGATAACTATAGTTTTTATTTAAATTTAATTTTTGTTATCTATTATAATTAAAATTAATTTTTCTCAAGCATCCATTTAGTTTTGGTGCTTCCTAATATAGGCTCATTTTTCCAATAGTACTAAGTTTTACTCTATTATTGTAAACTTTATCAAAATGTAAATAAAATCTAAAAGTTATAAATTAAATTTTATCTATTTTTTTTTTTTGGACATATTGTATCTATTTTTTTATTGTAATTTTAGAAAGAATAATAATATATGTACACTAGTATCTTACAAACATTTCATTAATATCAATATTTTTTTTCTATCACATCATATCTCCTATTATATTTACATTTCTCTTTTCTATGTCTTTCTCCATCGATAAGCATGCATCCTTATTGTTTTAGAAAACTTAAATCTAGTTTATTTAGCTTAAAATAATAAGAAGCATTCTTAATTAATGTAAGGTTAAATTAATCACTAGGTCACTGAACTATTTGAAAATTTTTAATTAAGTTCCTAAACTAAAAAAAATTGTAATTGAAACCTTGATCTTGTAAAATTTTTGTAATTGAGTCCTTAAGGTTTTTAAAACCCCACAAATTCTCATTTTTTAGCGATTTCACATTGCTATAAACTAACATTAAGGACCTAATTATAAAAATTTTATAGAATCAAAAACCCAATTATAATTTTTTAATTTGAGGACCTAATTAAAAAATTTTAAATAGTTCAAGGACCTACTAATGAATTTAACCTTAATATAATTATACTTATGGGTGCAAAAACTATGAATTGTGTCAATCTTTAGTCACATCAGCAACAAGAAAATCTTTAAATGCTCCAAGACCCAACAGAAAGAAGTTCAAAAGCTTTGTGAGCAAGGGAGTATAAATCGGAAGCCAATTAAGTTTCATAAACACCTTGCTATTTCCTTCTCACTTTGCCACCACCATCACTTCTGCCTCCATTGTCACTAACTTTGTCATTCTTGCACGACATCTCTGACTTGACGTGCAAGAAAACAAGGATTTTGGGCAAGAGGAAGTGGCAGAAGATCGATGCTCTTCATAAACCACTTCATTAAAAACTTGGGGATTTGTTTAGGGATTTTGATTTCACCAACTTTACTCTTATTTTGGTCCTTACAAGGGGCGAGGTTTGTTCTTAGGGGGCAAGTTTTGTGAGTTTGGGTGGGAGGGGTGTGTGAGGTTTGATTTGATGATTTGTGGGTTTTCTAATTGAGTAGTGAACACTTTGTCACTTCAAACACCTTATTAACACTTCTCGGAATAGGATCCCCTCTAGTATTAAAATGAATTATAGAATGTGTAGTTATGAATCTCACCCTTAAAATTTATTAAACTAAATGTTAATTGATAAATTTATTATTTAATAAATTAAATCAATTAAAGCACCAGATTCATGTAATTTTTTTGACAATATAAGACGGTTGTGATCCACTTATCATTTTTATTATCTCTTTCTATCATATTATATTACATATCATATATATACTTCTCTCTTTTTTATTTCTTTATCTCTTAGGTGTTAACCAGAATAAATGTTTTTATCACTCTTTACCTTTTCTAATTTGTAGGTTTGGGTGGGAGAGGTATGCTTTTGCTAAGGATGGTCTGTGTGGGTGCGTTAGCTCTAGTGCTTCTTCTTTTTTTATTATTTAATATTTGATATACTATAGGTGATAATTCCTTATATTATTTAATTTTTTTATTATTTTAAAGAAATTTTGAGACAACTATAAATTTTGATTCATTTTGTTTTCAAACAAATCAATTTTAGAATATAAGAATGAGATGTTATTTGTTTTATTTTCTAATTTTTCATTAAGATTTTATTTACTTTTTATATTTCTTTTTGTTTTTATTTTTAAGAAATGAAAAGAATATCAGAGTTCTAATGAAAAAAAAATAAAGACAAAAAGAACAATCTGAAAGAAAACCTTAGAAAGTTCTGAACCTTTTTCTTTTAGTAAATGCTATTTGGACCGCTAATAAAAAGGATAAAAAAAAATAGAAGATTAAGACTCTATTCTTTAATGTCATAATCATCATCAAGGGTCTTCCTATCTCTCTCTCTTAAGGGTATGCGAAAGACGATTAGAGGAGAGGTTCACATTTCTTCAAGCACTCATAGAGTTCTATTTCTCTTCCTCTTTATTTTTTGTTGTTTGTAATTTAACATACAAGAATGCAAGAAAATTGATTAATTCAAATGGAAAGAACTTGAAAATTAAAGTTCATTCCATTTCATGTAGAATTTCTCATTTTGAATTTTCAATTCAATTGAATTTCTTATTTTGTCTAACAAAATTTTCAATTTATTTAAATCTCAATTATTTAAGCAATTAAACATTTATTCTTAATTAACCCTAATTTCTTAGGTAAAATTAAATAAGAATAAACATTAAAATTTGAAATTCTTAACAGGGACAACGTGCATCTACTATTCCTAACCTAGATTATCATGTTTGTGTCTCAAAGTACATCCTCATTTACAAAAAAAGATATAAAATCTTAAGAGTGGCTAAATCTTAAGCATGAAAATTAGAGATAACAAAGATAAGAAAAACAAAAATTTATTAAAATTCTCAAATAGAACTTCTAAAAAAACTCACTTATCTTCTTCATTATTATTTATAAACTTAAGAGAACTCAACACATGGTCTCAATATAGTCCAAGCATGGACAAATAAAACCCCAAAAAAGATGGTATTTAAGAGTTTGAGGGAGCAATATTCAAGGTAATAATTATGTTTAAATTAATTTTCATACTTCAGTTTTAAAGCATTACAACTATTAATATGCGAGCAGCACACCAAAAATATAACTCTACAACAAAACTGCCGACAACAAGAAAAGAAGGATAAAAGAAAACTGATCAACAAATAAATAAATTTAAAAAGAGAAAAAGAACAAAGACAACAGTGGATAGTTATGGGAAAAAACACCATTCGGTGACCATTAGTAACCGCGTTAAAAAATCATATGGAGATACATATACCTACGTCCTCTTTTGTCCCGATTTCCTTTTACTTGTGAAATATCATCTATGCCATTTGGTGTCAACTTGCATCCTGCCTCGTTGAAAACCAAACAACAAAACACTTCCCTGATATAATAATTGAAATAAAGTAGTATTACAGAAACTGCAGCACTCAGTCATTGCAGTTGCACGTACAATGAACTTTTGCTGCTCTTCATCCATAGGTTGTTAGTATCAGTCTGCCTTCTTGTCCGAATCGTCAAGTGCAGCCAATCTTTCAGCGAGGGTAGGATGAGAATAGTGATAAGCAGAGTACCAAGGATCTGTATTCATAGCGGACAGATTCTCCTCCTGAAGACAAGAAAACAATTAGCGTGTAACACAAAAGATTTCACTCCTTGTTACCGGGAACAAATAATACGTACTGCTTAAATGGCATGAAAAGAATAAATTATACACAGTAAAGAATGATGAACTAGACGTATCACCAAAATTCAAGAAAATACCGTTATTAAAACAAACACACACACTTTCATGAGAGCAAACATGGATAATAAAAAGACACCTGTAGTATCACAAGACTGGACCGGAGTGCAGATGCGTATCCTAGCTTCTTGCCAAAAGCATCAGCCTGCATTAGATGATGCACGTAAGGGGAAGTACCAGAGAAGCAGGAAAGCCCAAAGGCCAAGGCTATGCTTGGTTTGAGTGAAAATTGGCAGGTGGAAAATGGCAACGTATTGTTTTGGACATAACAACATTAAAATACAATGCCGTGTTCCATTGCCCATCTTCACTCTCAAAACAGCTGAATAAGCAAAGGAAACTAACCTGAAATTCAAATGATCGGCTCACAAGATTTAGACCAAAGTTAAATAGGTGCTGGAAGGGGATTACAGTATGCTGCAAATAAAGCCAGGTAAGGTAATGTCAAGAGCTTTCCAAATAAAATATTACAGAACAGTAGTTAAGGAACGATGGCAGAGAGGCTCAAATCTAAGTGATCCTGCAAACTACTCAAAATCACACCTAGTGGTTTCACAACACTATTGTTTAAGATCACACAGTAAGAACATGTTTGGTTCAGCTTGTTTTGGAAAAATAATCGCTTATTCATACCAATTTCTATAGAGAATTTTTGATTAAAAAAAAAGATAAAATTCCTCAGAAATGATCACAACTAAACACGTTTTAATTGCTAGAGAGGCCTTAGTTTTGTCTAGTAGAGAGGAATGACCACAAAGGGCAAGCCATAAAGGTGGGCCGTGGGCGGGTTTAAAAGTCAATAGTCAAACACGGGTCCCCAACAACAATCTTGAAATAGATGTCTCACATGCAAGCTTTGGCCTATGCATATTGGTACTGTGAACCAATAATGTCCATTCATAGCAGATAAATATTTCCTGTGAAGATTAAATTTAAAAAAGATGCATGTGTAATATTTCCACAGTAGAACCCCTTACTCTTATAACCATGAAAGTGGGAGTGATTAAACCATGCCCTGGTGTAAAAGTATGAAAAACATAACTATGCACATATTCACATCTAAGCCCCATTGTCTTTTGATCACAATTGGCATAGAGGGTAAACACACAAAAACATGACGACAACCAACATATATCAGCTTAGCATTAAATGTCCGTGTCCCATTCCTGTGTTTATTGGATGTACAACAAAAAGAAATCAAGCATAGCACTAACCCTCTTTGTTTCAACGGAAAGAAATTAGGTCAACCATCGTTCAAGTCAACCCTGAATTTGAAGAGGTACCTGAAATATGATGAGACCAATGAGCACTGGTTGTGTATCAAATCCAAAACTTCGAAACAGATCAGTTGAGTTCCTAACAAGTGTAAATCCTCCAAACTTCAAAAGTGTAAGAATCTGCATAGATTATAAGAGAATAGGAAAATAAAAACATCTATAGATTTAAGTGTTACTGGACTCTCTCAGCCAACTGTTGCAATACCTTTTCCTTCAAAATATTCACTTTACTTAATGATAAATAGCTCAAGCAATGCAATAAGTGCAACAGAGGCAAAACACCTAATCAAATTATCTCCAATAATCAAATTGAAACATGCATTTAATTTCTAAATATGTTTTGCGAAAGAGAGTTTCATTAAATCAAGTTCATAGAGGATATTCCGTTGCCACATAAATTGGTCTCGGCTAATCAATTTGTAACTTTAACATATAGATGTAATACATGCTTCAAGGCTTCACAATCAGGAAGTTAAACAATTTTGGCTCAATTGCACTTTTAGTTCCCATACTTTAGCCTATGTGTAACTTTGGTCCCTCAAATTTAATTGCTCGCATATAGGCCTCAAAATTTTCTAATTGTTCAAATTAAGTCCCTCACCCTCAAAATTTCATCTAATAATCAACAAAAAAGATAATGAAAATGTGAAATATCATTGAATTGTATAGATTCGAAAACAAAAATATATAAAATGTTTTTTAAAAAATGGCTTTCATTACATTTTATACACTTTTTTATTATTAAAATATTTTATATATTTTTACTTACTAATTTATATAAACCAATCATATGTTACACTTCAGTTATATTTCCGTTAATTGAATGGAATTTTGGGCTGAGGGGCTTAATTTGAACAGTTGGAAAACTATAAAATATATAAAATATTTTTTTGGTAAGTGGACAAAAATATATAAAATATTTAAAAAGATACGGTTTCAATATATTTTAAACATTTTGCTTTTTTTCTTCTTTAAATATTTTATACATTTTTTTTTACTAATTTATATAAATTAATTATATGTCACACTTCAGTTATATTTCAGTTAATTATTGAATGGAATTTTGGGCTGAGAGGCTTAATTTGAACAATTGGAAAACTATAAGAACTAAATGTGAGCAACTAAAATTAGGAGGATCAAAATTACACATACACTAAATTATAGAGACCAAAAATGCAATTAAGCCAAAAAATTTATTATCATGAGTAATCAATAGATGCAATCAAGTATTCACTTTCAATGAAGAAGTGCTATTGCACAAACCTGCATAGCAACAAAGAAGTAGAGAGTATGGTTGAGCTTCCAATGCCCCAGTTCATGGGCAATAACAGCAACCACTTCCTCATCATTTTTGCACTACAATTCATCATTTGATAATGCAAGATCAACCATGACAAAAAGTATAGATATTATGTGTGCTAGATAAGCAGGGGTGGGGTCACATGTACATGTGTGGAGGCCATAGCACCCCAAAATGCATGCAAAAATTTGTTAGATTATATACATTTTGTTGTTCAACTATGAGTTGAGAATGTCACACAAATATCCATCATAACAAATGGCCCATCACAAAGAGACAACAAAATTTTCAAAGCCAAAAGCAAAACTATATTTTCGCTTCATCCATTTTTGACTGTATGTTTATTAATTATTTTTACTCTGATCATTGGCTAAGTTAGCAAGTGCAATATAATTTGACTAAAATGTATAGATTATTAGATTTTTATTTTATTTTTTTATTTTTTTTGTCTCTGGCCTCATCATGAAATTTTTTCTAGCTTCAACCTGTTTGATTAAGACACCAACCATAAAATCCAAACATATATCATAGTGACAGATGTTTGAAAAAAGAGTGAATAGATTAGGCTAGTTACTTGGTTCTTCTTGTCCTAAATTTCCAAAAGATTGCAAAGGAGCAGTCTTATATGCAAGAAAAGCTATAAACACGAGTTTTTCCGGCACATTCATACTGTGAGTGTTACACAAAAGGTTAATATCAAAATCACTTCGTGGAAAACAACTGCATATCTACACCACCAACAATTATTTTTCTGCCTTTGATACTCAGACTGCTAGACTCCAAAAGTCCAAAAGAGATACTATGCACATAAGACATGAGAAGTCAACCTACATCCAGAAAAACAATAAGCAAACCAAACATTTTTTTATTAACATATAATTTGTTAAGAAAGAAGAGAAAGAAACAAAAGTAGATGATAAGAAATCCTCAAGTAAAAAAGACAACAAAATAAAGACTATAGGGGAAAAAAAGCAAATAAAAAAAGATGAACCATGCAACAGAACATGCTAATCTATCTGAATATCTAACAGACTCCCCAAAAAGACCATTAGCAAAACACCACAAAGAAGCTAAAAAAACTACTCAATCGCAAATGAACTCAAAGGACTGTCAACCAGAGAAAATTCTAGCATTTCTTTCCAACCATATACACCAAAGAACCACAAACTGACAGCAACACTAAAGCTTTTTGGCATCTCTGGCGGTGCAAAATCCTCTAAATTAATACTCAATAACAGCTGAAGATACTCCAGACAAAACCAAAGTTCAGCAACAACACCAAACAAATTATTCTAGAGAATGGAAGCTGCCAAACAATGCAAGAACAAATGAGAACCAGTATTAGAGCTTGATCTGTAGGGATCTAAGAATCTGAAGCAAATAATTGGTGTTAATCCTATCAAGAGCAGCAGTTCAAACAAATTATTTGACTTTGGAGACTCATCCAGAATGAAAGAAACATTGCTGTGAGATGGAGTGAGAAATTGAAAGTAAGATTTGCAAGAAAATAAACCCTAAGTTTCAAAAGACCAAATCCTATTGTCATGACCAAAAGAGCCAGAACTTCAGAGAACTAACTATCATTCAAATTTCTGAAGTGAAAATTCCAGGACACAGGAAAGTGAGTTAAAGAATAAAACTAACAGGAGTATTGTGCAAAGTAGAGAGAAGAAACAGTCTAGAAAAGCATCAGAAAGATCATCATTAGCCACCCAAAGATCCTCCCAAAAATTGATATGAGAACCATCACCCAGACTCAAGGAATAAACATGATGAGTAAATGTCCATTTTGCTCCTCCCATGATATATGTGACATTAGACTGATTCTCTATAAATATATCAAATTGTTCCATCAAAGAAACATTAAGGGTGCATTTGGTAGAAAGAAAATTTTTCCATACCTTCCTAGGAATCATGATTCCTAGAAATAACTAAAATTTGTTTGGTTGGTCATAAATATTCATGGGAATATTTGTATACATTTCTTGGGAATCAAAGATTTTCACATTTAGTTTTAATACAACTTTCTCAAAAAACTTTAATTATTTATCACATTAAATAAGTTAATAAAGTTAACGTGATATTTTTATTGCATTAAAATTATTCTCTCAACTTTGGAAAGTTAGATTTCCACCTCTTCCATGAAAACATTTTTGTGGGAAACATAAATAAAAAACATTCCTAGGAATTGTTTCCTGGGGATGTTATTTTTTAAATAATAAACCAAACATGAAAAACAAACATCTCCAACTACAGATTCCTAAGAAACTAAAAACTTCTCTTGTACCAAACACTCACCAAATAACTTCCTCAACATCACTTTTTTGCCATCAAATTGGTCTTTAAAACATAAAACTAATTATTGGAGGACAAATTTGGTGCCACTGATAAATGGAGAACCAATGTGATCTATATCTTTTGAGAACCAAAATGAGTGCTTACTCTATGTGATATTCACTAACTAAGTAGAAGAAACATCTAAGCATTCTCAAACAACAAATTAGGGCCATAACCATCAACTAATTTGAATGCAAGCTTGAAGTAGGGTAGTTTTTCCAAACCAACCCTGGCCTAGCCTTCAAATTTGGAATTTTGCAATTGATGTATTTGAAGCAATGAGATGGTAGAAGGATAATAAGACAACCATATGCTCAGATGGATTAAAGAATCTATCAAATAATTAGCATATAGAAATAATGTAAAAGCAAAAATTACATAGAAATAAAAGCCCACTAAAATTCAACATAAAATATAATGATCCAAAAGATGAAAATAATTTTCAAAAGTAAGTAGCCTCAAACCTGCTGAATTAATGTGTCATAAAGTACAATGCGCTTGTTGTTGAAGAATCCATACATATAAGCCTGCAATATATGTCTAGATATATTATGTCAAGCAAATTAAATTGTAAAGGCATGATAAAAGTGATATAAGAAAGACTCTTGTTATTCTTCCTTCTTTTATGAAAAAAGAAATTTCAATAAGAAAGGATGAAAAGTTGTTTTGATTAGAAAGGATGATAAGTAATCCTGCTGAACATTACAAGACAAAATAAACAGAATCTCTAAGAAGCCAAACCCCATGAGTATTTTCAAGAAAATATAATATCCTGGGCAAGAAAACCTGCTTGCCAGGTAAACTACTCCATAACAAAACAAAAAACACAATTGTATAATTCCATCACCATAAGCATCTAAAGATGTGAATGCATAAAATTTAAAAAAAAAAAAATCAAAATATTTGTCAATTAACATCCAAGTTCTACTGAGCCTCCAAGGGGAGCTCCAAAAACCATAGAAAACTCTATTCAACGTAGTATTTTGCCCCAAAACAAATTACCAAACCCATGACAAATTGCAGTAGATGTCAAAAGAGCAAAATACACAATCATTGAACATACAGGCTATACCGTTAGATCTACCAAAGGTATCAAGCCAAATGGCCAATAATAGACTAATAAGGAAGAATAAACATTACAATTATATAAGAGGATGGAGGCATTTGAGATTCAAGAAATATGCACCATAATATTAAGGAAGTGTATTAGATTTACTTAAGTTCTATCCTTACATTGCTGTGGCTTGACCTTATGGATCCATCAATAACAAACAGCTTCTTTAAGGGAAACTTGAGGGAGGCGGCAAGTTTCTCAATTTTCTCCCGGAGCTGACCTTCTGGAAGCTAGTTACCAGAACATTGTGAGGGGAATGATGATGATAACAAAAACAAATATAGTACAGGCATAAATTGTTTTTCAAAATGATTAACAAGTTTGAAAATACTAACTGGAGTGAACTTATTGAAGAGTGGAGCTATTAGAACTGGATACACTGTCATCATCACAATAGAAAGAACAAACATAAACGCCCATAGATAAATGGCCAAGTAAGGACCTCCTTTCTGCAAATATTCACATTAACATCAAAATAGAAAATAAGCACTCAGCCAGGACAATACAAATACGATGACACTAATGGCACATCACATGAAGCAGTAAACTCAAAATCAAGCAACGTCTGCATGTGATGGTTGTTTTAACAGAGAATCTTGCCTGTACTATTAGAATAATTGCAGCCACAATAGGAGGACCAATTAAAACAGCAAGGAACATCTCTTTAATTATGTCTCGAAAGAATAACCATATTGTTTGCTGCATGAAAGATGATACAAAGGTAAGGACATAAACAGTTTGAATTTAAAATGGACAAACCTATTCAAAATTAGCTTCTAAAAAAATGAGACGTTAAATCAAACTAATAAAGTTGAGGGATGAAAACATGGGTGTACAAAAAGATAGAGATGTTCAAAGGAAGATGATGAACCTTGTTGAAACCATGACGGGCCTCAATCACAAAAGTTTTGTACAAAGAAAAGGGCAAGTCAGTTATCTGCCAAAAAAAAAAAAAGGAAGTAAGCAATTGATTTCATTAAAATATAAGATGTGAATATCGATAACAATTCCAATGCCCAGCAATCACACACAACAGAGGCGCTCCTCCTGGTGCAGTCACCAGCCCAGTAGGTGGCAGCAGCAGTGGTGGACAGCGGCACTAGAACAGTGCAACGAAAACAGATCCCCCAAGATCCAGCTCTAATCACCCTTTTAAAGGGTAAATGACTAAACTTATTAAGGGAAAATGGGAAACAAACATAAAAAGGAAAGTAGGTAAATAAATATGATAGATACAATGGGATATTTATCTATCCAAATAATATCAAAGATATTTTACCACATAAAGTCAAAACATTTTTATTCTCCAATAAGGGAAGTCACAAACATACCTGTGACCAGATCATAACACCAGCTAAAAAGGCAAGGGTATGAAGTATTTCATTCTCTGCATTGAGACCGACTAATGTCACAAGGTTTCCTGATTTCTGCAGCCAAGAATAGGCAGTGATGATTTAGTTATAAAGTCAGGTTTCACAAACACCAAACTAATCCTCACCTTCCAAAACCAGGGCAACACCCCATAGAACAAAATTGTGGAGTCCATCACAATTTTAACAAACTCACGAACAAAATGGACCTTGCTGAACAAAGCAAACAAATAGCAATGTAAAAGAATACAAGCAAGACATCCCAGAAGCAACCTTCAGAATGAGATAACAAGTACCAACATCCAACTGTAGGAGAAATTCACAAGAAACAAAAGAAAAAACCTTTTATCAAGACTGTACGCTCTAGATTTCTGAAATTTATCTTGGCTAATTTCTCCTTCTAAAGTCTTTGGAAGAGTAGGAAGTTTAAGTGCCGCATGTTGTCGCACATCCAAGTAAGTTTCAAAAAAGTACATTAAAATCATGAACCCTGAAAATGAATTAGAAGAAAACAGCAAATCAAGTAAATCCTACACTTTATTTCCAGTAGCTAAGCATTGGAATAGTACAACAAGAGTACATAGCTAACAAGATTACAAGATTAATAGGTCAATACAGCTCCAAACAAATAATAACCACAATCAAGCGTATTCCATTATTCCTTCAGGATAGGTTAAATTTTCTACTTCATAAATTGATGATAAATCCTTACAGAACCTCAGAAATATTAATAGCAGGAAAAAAATTTAGTAACTGTCAGGTCATGAACTGGAAAAGGACCATAACTGTTTAATGCTGCAGACCAATTTCCTTGCTACTTGCCATTGTCCTAATTAATCAAAAGCTGCAGCATATAAGCTACTGCAGAACATAGTAAGAGTTCAATTAATATGTTCTATAGGCTTTGGCACGCATATGGAGTCATTCCTACTACCTAACCAGCTTTTCTTTTCATAACAAAAATTTTAGAGGGAGAAGTTGCCCTTATTCCAAGGCAGACATGTCACAGGCCTCATCAAGGGCATACAGTGGTACTTCAATATGGCATATCATTAGCAAGAATGCAGTCGGACCCTACTAGCTGAGCCAACCATCTTCAGATAGAGGCAAACCAGCTACTTCTCAAGAAACATCAAGTACAGATTGCATAAGCAATACAACGCCAAGCCTTAGTAGAACTCAGTTCCCTCTTGCTTACAACTGAGACACTATGCTCAACTGCTGCCACGAAGACAAACAGAATCATGACTTTTAATAACATAGTTTTGTTTCTTACTATCCACAAGCCTAATGGTTGTAATTCAAATAATAGAGTAATACCCTCGACCACTAACCTTCTTATTCTCAACTGACAATAATTTACGGGGTAAATAAAAAAGAAAGAAAAAGGGGCTAGCTGTCTAAAGCCAATATTCTTCCCTTCCATTCAATAACATGATTAACATCAGAAAGTAACGAATACATGTTACTTCCAAGTGCCAGTGAAAGAAAGAGATTCAAAATCCTGATATGACCAATATAAAAACGAAAAACATCAACAATCTACTCATCATGGAAGCAGAAAAAGAAAATTAGAAAGAAAAAAATTATACATAATGATCAGCCCTAAATTTAGAATCCAGCAACGTTGATGATATCCTTAATTCCTAACAAATCATTTTCATAAAAATAAATAAAAAAATAAAAATCTCAAATGAAGCAATTAAAATATCCACAAACAACAATCGCATACACCAAAGCAAAGACTTCAAAAGCTACACAGCCAGCAACAGCGTAACGAAACAGTTGAAGCTCGTGCTTCCGAGGACTCACCAACGACAGCTTCCATATAAGGGAACGCCATGGCTAACTCAGAGTGAAGGTTTTTTGATCGGTAGATTCAGAGTGAAGTACCAAAGAGGAAACCAAAATAGGAGTGAGAAAATTTTAAAGTTTGACGCTCTAATACACGGCTAGAATCTAGCTGGTCGGGGTTTAGATTCCGGGTTTGTTGACGACCCGCATTTGTTATCCATGGACCTTGACCGAATCCTGAACTAGTAAACTAAGTGCGCGCGCTACATTCAACCAAACTGATGCAAATTACATGCATCGTTTTTTCTGGATTCACTTCGGGCCCTTTTGGATTGATGGTATGAGATGGAATGAGAAGGAATGGAAGAAAAAAATAACTGATGCCATTATTTGAATTTTATAAATTAGGATGGAACTTATTAAAAAAAGGTCAAATTGGATCCATTTCATTTCATCATTTTCAAGTTTTTTTTTCCATTAATTTGAGAGGAATGTGGTGAAACACAAATATTTTATTATGTATTAACTTTTTTAACCTTATTATATTTTTTTTATATATTATTTCCCGCTTCTTGCCTCTCTCATGTTTGTCTGACTTCTTTGTGTCTCACTCTCTTCTCACGTGCCTCACCTCTTTCTTGGCCTTTAATATTGAATATTTTATAAGAACAACAATAACTAAATAAATTATGATAAAAAAAATAGTCTAATGTTTTATGATATATCAAAAAACTAGTATTTTAATATGTGCATTGCACTAGATAAATATTTATTTATATATAATTATAATTTATCATAAATGAGTATTTTTAAATTTATAAATTATATTATAATTAAAATTCATAATAAATAAATATTTTTAAATGTACAAATTATATTTTGAATTTATAATAAATTATTCAAATTGTAATATAAAGTTATCTTTAAATTGATATGAATTAGCGATTAAGAAAATCAAGTATACAGATAAAGATAAAAGGAGGGTAGTTTAAAGATTCTAATTTATAATATATGAATAACTTACTTTTAAAAATATAAAAATTAAAACATGACATATGTCTTTTATTAAATCATTTTTACGTTATCTTTTCACTTAATTTTATGGTTCTAATAAAATAATGCATAAGAACATAAAATAAATAAAATATAAAATGTTTTTAAAGTAAGGGCAACGTAGGATGAAATCTTTGTTTTATTCTATTATAAAATATCCAAATAATGGAATGACATTTTCAATTCATTTCATTCCATATCATTTCGCTCTATTATATTTCAATCCATTCTATTCCATTATCTACCAGCAATCCAAATGTAGCCTTTTAAAATATTGTTTTCAGTATATAAATCTATTTTTCTAGAACCAATTGAGAGTTCACTCTTTGTGTTACCATCAAACTCTCGAATTAATTTGCCAGAAGGAATTTATCTGATCGTGACATTAGTTAACAAGCATAATATGCAGCATATCCATATTCTATTATAATTCCCTTGTCAGAGGCATTTGTCTTTGAAGAAAACAAAAATAAAGACATTACGGGTCTATTTGATAAAAAGAAAAGAAATAGGTAAAAATTAGAATAGACAGAAATAGAAAAGGTGACTAAAAATATATGAGAATTAAAGTGAAAATAAAAATATTTGATTTAAGAGAAATAGTTAAGAAATTGATAAGAGATAAATGGTGAATGAAAATAGGAAAAAAAATAGAGTAAAAATAACTATTGAGCTTCACACCATTCTTATTTCTCTCTTCTCTCATTTTTTCTTTTACCAAACACACTCTCCTTTTTATTTCTCACATATTTCTTTTCCCTCGACTTTATTTCTCTTCCACCAAACAAAGGTTAGCGAAACATACTCTTTCTAACATGCTTTACTGTTAATTAAAATTAATTCAAGAGTATAAAACTAGAGGAGAGACTTATTAAATCAGAAAAAAGATTCACAAAAAATTATAATTTTTAATAAATTTCAATCAATAATAAGAAGCATGTTAAAAAAAATGTGTTAAAGAATTTGTTATTAGCATTTCTCTTACAAGAAAAGTAAATATTGATAAAATGTAACCCATAAACAGTTCTACATCTCAATTACTTTCTTCCTTCGATTTCCTTTACCCTTTTTGTTGTGCAAAAATAATGAGCCATTTCTTTTTCTTTTTCTTTTTTTTTGATAACTAAATAATGAGCCCTTCAACTCCCCTTTGCAGAGTAGAGTTGCATGGCCACTTTCTTCTCCGAATGACATGCTTATAGAAGCCATTTGACTTTGTAGATTTGCTTTAGTTTACTAGCCTTAATAAGTGATATCATATCATATTTTTGAGAACAAACTCTGAACCTTAATGCCAATGTTGTAATTTTCATGCCCATTAGGCCATTACACATACATCCACATCCACCAACGTATGTATGCACACACAATGTTCACGCACGTGCGCACGTGCACATACTTGCATGTATTTGCACTTCCACATATACACTTATCCACCAAATGAAGTGTGTTAATAATCTTAACTGTGATTGCTGTATTCATGTTTATATTTATTTTTTTTCTAGCTTTTTTTAATAACAATATTCAAGGACACGTAACATAAGTACTTTTACTAAACTTATATGGAGGATACCATGCCGATCTTACAACGTTGCTTGCTTTTTTTTTCTTTTGCAACTGCTTGAGGATCACACAAGCTCAACTCAATTTCATCCGTTTTGTTTTATCTCTTGCTCTTTTGTGAATACCTGATTTATTATTAATTTCCGTTCAATCCCCAATTTTCAGTCACGTCAATTCGTACTTATTAAAGAAAATAAATTCAAACCAAATAGCCTGAAAAAATACACCTCTCTTTCATAATTTATTGATGTTTAAGATTAATATATACAAATTACGAAATATTTTATAAATGTAAAATATTGTTTTGTTTTAATTAAAATACCTTTATTTAATATTTTTTTGGGTAAACTGAAGATGTCCGTCAAGAGACAAAACTAATTTGTCAAAATACTGAACCCTTCAAAGAACTGACATATCCCTTATTTAATATCCTATTACCTGTGATAAATTACTTTGGTAATAATTATTAAATAAGGATGTAAGTTAAAAAAATAATTAACAATACTTTAGATTTATAAAGCATCAATAGTTTTAAAGTTGGTTTCTTTATTGTTTGTTTCAGGATAAACAGTAATAAAAAAAAATAAAAAGAAGGAAAAGAAGTAGGATTAGGAAGTTCCTCTTTAAGCATGAAGCAACATATTTACATATCAAATGCCTTATCATGCTTTTTAAGCTTTTAGAGAAGTATGTATAAGTGACGTTCCAATACACTAGTTTTTAAAGGTTTGTCTATAAAAATCTTCAATTGCTAGAAATGCACCAAGTAAAAGTTTTACAAAATCTAAAGGAATAATACCTCTAAAATTGGTCTGTCTATACTGGAAAAGTTTGAAGTAACCAATTCCTCAGTCTGAGCAAAATCGGTTCGAATTTCTCAACAAAAGAGGTACCCCTGTAGATTTCATCTTTTTGCTAATGAATACAGAGAATTATATTATTTATATATATATAGTTGAGACTAGGTAGAAAGACGGGTTTTATAATTATAATTTACATGCATGAAAAGAAGAAACTTATCTACGCTGTTTTATTGCTTTATATACAAGGCAAACGGCACCCCCTAGCATAACACACAAAAGCACTCAACAGACTGTACAGTATAGCCTCCAGAAGTTACCTAACAGGACTCTCATTGTCCTGCATTCCAAGGACAATCATCTTCAAAAGATATACACAACACCAGCATATCTACGAGACTAACAGTGCCTAAAACAAAAACTCAATCCAAAAGGTATACTATATATATGTATTTATATATACGTGTTATATACACGTGCAAGTATCAAGACGCTACTCTTTCTTTCGTCTAGCAAAACCTTTTGTCTTCCCTTTCTTGCTCCCACTTTATGTGCATTCAGAAAATATATTGAAAGCACTCTTTCAGGGGAAACCACTGGCAACATCCTAAGCAGACAGAACAGCACTCTCAGATTTATCAGTGAGGGATTTGCTGCACATATTAAACTTTGACTTCTCAGTGTCGGTATCATATGATGAAAGCAGCCTCTTCTGCATTAAAGGTTTGGCAAGACAAGAATCAGTCAATAGACCATGATGCAGTGCATGTTAGGAAAAGTAAAATAACATAAATGATGCTAGGATTTTGTCAAGCAGAATAACAAGATAACATTGCATTGACAGCATGGAATATACAATAGACTAAATTTGGGAATAGATCCAGCATTTAGCAGAATAAGAATATACAGCTGAAGAACTATGCATGCAATTCAACATAAATAAATGCATAAAATAACTCATCCTACACTTCATGCCCAGCTAACTTTTCTACACTTCAGTATGTGTGTGTGTGTGAAAATAGTCATCTCTCCAATGGGTTCTGAACATCATTGGGTGTTGATTTTGTATATCAGAATGCCTGATCAGATAAAATTCACAGCTTCAAATATAGGAATCAATAATGGTCTATTTTATTACTAACATATTTAAATAATGGTGAAACACTAAATTATAAGCAGGTACATAGGAACAGCAAGAATGTTGAAACAATATTAGTTGGGTAACTTATTGCAGAGTAACCAAATCAGAAATTCCATATGATATCATGCTCTAGAAAATAAGTTCAATTTTGAAAATCACCCACTGTACCAAACATACACGCAATTATAGAGCCAAAAGTCTATCTTCACATAACAGACCTAGGGGCTTAATGAGGCTGCCAGCAACAAAATATCAACACAGCAAAATCAATTTGTTTATAATAACCCAGCAAGTTGAAAGCAATTTAACATCATCTCATAACTTATGTCATGTTACATAAGAAAGCAAGCAAGCAACAAGGATTAAAAGATGACTTTGGCATCTAACTAGTTTAATGTGCACAATAACTATGTCTGTTGGAAAAA
The DNA here is from genome assembly GCA_004329165.1 of Spatholobus suberectus. NCBI lineage: Eukaryota > Viridiplantae > Streptophyta > Magnoliopsida > Fabales > Fabaceae > Spatholobus > Spatholobus suberectus. The sequence goes on from CM014732.1 coordinate 72,653,096, forward strand.
TAACAAGAGTACTGCCTATTGGAAACAATCTTACATGATCCTCAAATTCAGGACTCATTAAATTGATGGAGAGATTTCTCATCAACAACAATACCTGAAAAACAGAACAATATAAATTACTCACGTAAACAAGCTAAGAAATTAAACCCCAAAAATTAGATTCCTTTTCAAACCTTGGACCTCTTCATTTCATAAAGAAAAAAGAATGATAAGCAAAAAAAATGATGGACTTGATATTAATTACCGTTTCCACATTTATTGGGTCCATCTGTCTTAGTTTATGTAGGTGATTAGTAGAATTTGGATCAAATACACTGCCAATGAAGCTGTAGACTTGTGCAAAATCTGGCATTACTGCACAGACAAGTCAAACTTATCAACAAGAGCATGGCAAGAATCATGAACATAGGAGTGAAACAGATGCTCAACAAATGCATCAGACATGTAGCATACCACAACATAACAAAATAACATTAATACTATTCATAGACATTTCTATTTCTACACAAACAAGACAATGCAACAGTTAAAGAACGATGTAAATGAATAAAACTAACTACTATAGCTTCAATGTTAGGAAAATTGGCGAAACTCACAGTTATTTATATGCACTACTCACTTCAGAAAGGAGAACAAAGTGTATAATTCATTTTATAAGGTCCAGATGGGTTGGATTAAATATCTCTAGCCCAGCTCTACTTGTTTCTTGAAGCCCCAGCAACACATAAAAAATTAAAAATGCATATGTTGAATTAAGGGCCCAGTCCCAACTCCTGAGTAGTCAACCCTAAGCCAACTCTAAAGTATTCCATTTTATGTAGCAGTGGTACCAGCTCGAAAAAAGTACAATTTTACTACTACTACTCAATATAGCACTATAGCAGCTCTAGAGTTCTATATATAATACTCTAGAGTTCCATATATAATATAGTTTCTTTCATTCTTTTTGAACTGTTTCTAAGGGTCTCTGGCTCTGCTTCTTGTGCTTCTTGAAAATGATTGTATATAAAGAAATGGAAAAGAGAAGTGTTCTTTTAGCATGATTTTTACTTCCTTGAACTGAAAGCTTCAAGGAACACCATGACATTCCTTATGCATGTTTCCTATGAACTTTTTCAAAATTGATAAAAACTTGTAGTTCAAATTAAATTTTCATTCTTGATCTTAGATAAATGTAATTGAACTCTTTAATATCTTTGGTTTATATTTTAGGCCATTCAGATTTCATTCTAAATTTCAGTCCAATGTGATTAATTAGTCACTATACTTTTATAGCATCAAGTCCAGCTTACTATGTAGAGCATAGAGCTTCACAATAAAATTAAAAATAACATTAAAATTAAAACTTCAACCTCCCCTTCTTCTCCACTACTCCTCCCACTTGAAGTTATACAATAGCAGCTACAGAACTATTAAATTCTGAGTAAAATTGGAACTTCAAAATCAGGGCAACTTCTTTATCAAAGCATAGCATAGCTGGGGTTCCGCAATGGTATTCTAGATTTTGTGTGAAATAAGCCTAGTCTAATGGAAAAGACTATAAGAAGCTGGTGCATGAATTCTTCTTTCAGTTATTTCTTCAATATCCTAATGAATGAAAAACTTTATCTTCTACTAGTTGATTCCTATATAGCATTCTACAACTAACAAATAACTGAATAAGAACGCGGGGATAATTGGACAATGCCTAAACCACAATCATCTCAAAAAGATAGTATTGACTCTTAATACAGAACAACAAGTTACATTCTCTAAGTTTTATTATAAGATCCAATTAAATATTTTGTGATTATGCCATTATGTCAATTTCAAGCAGAATCAAGTTCAAATTAAGAGATAAAAAAGCATTCCCAACCTTTAATTGGCTTGCCCTGGTCACCCCGATTAATCCTTTTGCTACTTGGCCAAGTTGGAGGGGTGCTCTCATTACTACTGCTATAGCAACAATTAAAAGGAACAGCTTGTCCAGCTCCAGTCAATCCCATTCCATCTAACAAACAAACCAAAACTTTCCAAGTTAGCAGAACCTTTCTCATATTTAAATTCATCATAAAATAGACTGTAAAAAGTACATATTTGAAAAACAAAAAATGTAAAACAAACATTATGAGTTCAGGACAAACAAAACCTCTAGTCACTTGTGGCACATTGACTGGTGGTGGTGTAGCATTATAATTCCAAGATGACAAAGGCATGCTAGTAACTGGAGTTCCAAGCACAGATGAAGAATCTGGGCTATAAATGTATGCAGGTTCAATGAAAGCAGATGAAGATTGCAATGACCCTGTAACGTGGGATATAGTAGGAGCTGATAAAATGCAAAAGTAAAAACCAGTGTTATTCAAAATTTGATACAATAGACAAAAACCACTGAAGTGAACATTAAATGTGGTTGGTATTGGCTATACTACTTTTAGGAGCTTTTTGAGGGTATGGGTGAGCAGCTTTTCTCTTTGGCCGAGGAGGAGGTACATGTTCACTTGTTCCATTCTTCTGAACTTTAAGAAAATACTTTTGTGCATGACTCCGTATCTGCCAAATAGAATTTTACATAGAACGGTGAAGAAAGAATAGTTAGAGGAACATGAAATGAATGTCAGAAATTCCACAAGAAAAATGATAAATAAACACTACACATTATATAGTCCAAGATGAGTTTATAACTATATGTCCTTTCTTTTCTAGTTTCTACTTAATTAAAAATGCAACAAAGTAACAAATTACAAGTCTATGTCCTTAATCCCATCAGCAACCCTTAGGGTTTTGAAGAAAACACAGAATAAATTGCATTTCATTATGCTGCAACAACATCTAGACAAAAATATTTGATGAACAAAAACTAAAATGGTTTGCTAGAAAGAGCAAATATAAAAAGAGCATAAAAAGCAATTGGAAGATTCAAACTCAGGTCAGGGGCTTCAATTGACAGTCTTTTGGAAACCATCACATCCCCGTCACCATTTACTCATCTTTAATTCAAGTATAATATTCAGTAATGACACTGAAAAAATTTCACCACATAGCCAGTATGAATTCAAAATCCAAGAATAAGTGAAATCAAGAACATTTTTTTTACTGTCATGTTTCACTGTTTTAAAAAAAAAATCTAATGTCCACTAGTAACTTGTTCTTTGTTTCCCTTTGACTTCTATGGTAATTACCTGGATAACTGTTTTTGAACCAACAAATGCTTCAATCTTTTTCCAGTCCCGATCAAATCTGAAATTAGTCAAGAGAAAGTGAGAAAAACATAAGAAAATAAGCAAAAATAAACAAACAAATCATAAACCATCATTATTGTTACATATACTGGTTTTGTTATTCAAAAAGCATGGTATTGCATTTCTTGGTGAGCACAATGCTCACTTGCAAAATGACAAAATACCAACCATATGGCTTTATGATCTTTTCTTATGCTTCTCTCTAGATGAACTATGGAGTTTCTAAACCCTACTTCTTTCAATTCTTAACTTTAAAAAGAATTTGCTAGCTTTAAAAAAAATAATGTACATGTAAATGTAATGAAGTTTGTTCCTTAAAAAGTAGTAGATAATTGAAGAACATGGTGGAAAGAAAAACAGTTTAATCACAATAAGATAAGGTGTTCTGAAGAACTCCACTTAATGCATTGAGTAACAAAAACTGTTTTAACAATCTATCTACTTCCCTTGAAAAAAATTACATTACAGAATATGCACTCTACAACTAGTTCCTTAATTGGAAGGGGACAACCTATTGTTAAAAAGTCTAAACACTACAGAACATGTTGCAAATAAACCATAAACCCTTAAAATAATAAAAACAAGATCTTAAGGCAGACCATTTTGTTCTCTGATATGCACGGATGCTGCTCTTTCAGAATTTCAGTTAGTCCGGTAAAATTGCATGTTTGCAACATGACCAAATACAAAATGTCAAAAAGTAGTGAGAATTAAATTCTTCTCACTACAATACTTAGAAGTTATAACCCCACCCTACATTCAGATCATTAACTTGTTCACACCCTACCAGAGTTGAACCTAAGTAAATGAAGTTAATCTTATAATTACTAAAGAAAATCCGCATAAAGAAATTTAATTCTCCCATCCTAAAAAAGTGCATTGTGTTAACCCTCATCTTACTCAAAACTTAAAACCCAAAGCATATCAATAAAATAACATCAACCATACTACATCGAAATCATTAAAAAGAAAGTAAACAATTTTGAAATCCCCAGTTAAAAAACGAATCTAAAACATAACCCCAAACAATTCACACCACAGTCACCTATTCCCTACTATTTACTGGACTAATCGAAAAAACCCTAACTCACGATCAACAAATCACCTTTAATAATCTAGAAAACTCAAGCACTGGCAAATTCCCAAAAATTTAAAAATAAATAAATGAATAAAATAGTCACCAAACCTCCAATACAGGAATTTCAATTCCACGAAAAATAAATTGAAAAAAAAAAAAGGACTCACAATTGGAGAGCTTCTAGAAACTTGTCGTGCTCCTGCTCGGTCCAGCTCTCCCTGGACTTGGTAATCGTGTAGGGTTTCCGGATCTTCTTATTCGGATCCTCGGCGGCGGCGGATGCGGCAGCGGGAGCTGCCGGAGGCTGCGACGCCGGCGGAAGAGTATTGACGCCGGGAAGGGCCATATTGGAAGGATCGAAGAAGTAGAAGCCTTGCGCAGGGTTTGGGTTCACCGACACCATCAAGACCGAAACCGTAATAACCTCAATCGATTCCGTTAGTGTTCCCAACTCTGTTTCTGTTTCAGGGTTTTCTTTCCAACAACTTTTGTACCCGTCACTGTGCGCTGTTCTTCTTGTCTTCCGTTTCGCTCGTCCTCTCGCGATTTTCGTTTCCGTAATCTCGCCCTCCAACCAACCTTTTATAGAGGCGTCGAGAAGGCGGCGAAATTACCTTGGTGTCCTTGGACCCCTTCTACGCTTGCTTGCATCGTGACAAGTGAGTCACCCATATGGCGGTTATCCGGCTAAGTGAATACACTATTCGCATTCTCTCTTTTTTTCTGGATACAAATTATTCTGCGTTTTAAAATGTATTTTTCGTTCGGATGTGTTTTGTTTTATGAAAATTAAAAGGTTTTAAAAAATGAGATAAAAGATTATTGTAAAGGAAACATGTACATAACATACATGAGACTAAAACCCCCGACTGAGAAAGAAAAATGGGACAATAGATATAGTTAAACCTAACTGATAAGAAAGATAAAATTAAAAAAAATTAGCATGATATAATAATAATAAGCAATATATGATGATAATAATAATAATAATTGTTAGCATATATATATATATATATATATATATATAATCCCTCATGATTTAAGAGACTAACATCTCTCAATAGATATTTTTCATATACATAAAATTAGAGATTGAACCTCTCAATATATACTTAAGAAGTATGATTATCTATCAACCATACCACACAATGTTAATAAAAATATATAAATACATATATGCAATCTATTAATTTATTTATTTTTCAATACATTAATGTGTTAGGAAAATTTTGTCTCACCAAAGTTTAAAACGTTATAGATGTTAAAATAGAATACTAAAAGTACTTAGTGTATGGTTAGACTGCAATTAGAGGGATTCAAAAATACTTTTATTTTCAATGAAATAAGTTTTTTCTTCTCATTTTGTGTCTTTGAATTCAGAAATATACATCGAAATTCGTAAAAGTACTTTTATAACTTTAATCCAAACATAGTTTTACATGTGATATTTTGTGTAAAATTTTTGCAGACAAAATAAGAAAGAACCGGTTCATGTTCTCTTAATTTTAATTTATTATGATGTAATTGTTTTATTATAATTCAATTATGTGTTATTAATTAATAAAACAATTTAACTATAATAACAACCACTATAATGTCAACTTTTGTCTCTCCTGTTACGAGTTAAGTATTTTTATTTACATGATATAAGACAAGATTTTTAAAAGATATATCAACGTAAATGTGTTAATGAAATTAATATGACAATTTATGTACCAAAAAAATATGACAATTTAATGCCCCAATATTAAAATGCAACAGTGACCGAAGAACTAAGGCGAAAATGAACAGAAGCGTAGCTTCAAAGGTCCTATGTTGACTTTCCTTTATGCCAGAATGATGTCTCCTTTAGCCCTTACAAAATCTAAAGTGATAAGATGGAAGGCCGGGGGATTAATAGAAAATTGTGGCAATGATTGAAACCTAGGGTAAAAAACAAGGGGCAATAGCACATTAGATTTTGAGAAGGATTAGCTTGGACTCTGTGAATTCTTAGCTTAAAAAACAACTTATTTTATGTCATTAAAATAGTGTATGTTGTATTGATGGATACATATTACATTTAACTTACAGTTCCATTTATTGAACTTTGTATTATAGGTAAATAAAAAAATAATTTTAGGTTTTGTAGGATTACGTGGAAGGCTTGGACTTTTGGAAGGTAACACTTTTCAAAAGGCTGCAAAGTATTTAAATATTAGAGTAAATTATACTAACACTCCTTAAGGTTTCATCGAATTTCATTCCGATACCTTTTCTTTTTTTGCCTCTACACAAACCTCGCTTAATTATTTAAAAAATATTACACTGACACTCTTATATATTACATTAACCCTCTGATTGTTTGAAAAATATTACATTGTGTATCACTATAAGAATGGTTGTTGTAAACGTTAAAAAAGCACAAGAGGTTTGTGCAATCTCAAAAAACTCAAAAAATATCAAAGTAATTTACTCTAAATACTTAAACAGGCGTGGTTATGGGCAAAATGGATCTTGTGACCGTCAATATCTCAGGAAAATAATGAGTAATGATATTCTTACACCTGAATTAGGGTGGATTGAGGTTAAAGAAGATAAAAATAAGAAGAAAGAAAAAAAAAGTAGAGAAAAAAAATAAATGCGATAAATAATATAATAGAAAGGGCAGAGAGAAATAGAAATAAGATAGAAGAGAAAATGAGTGTATATTTAGCATTTTCGGATGATAATAGTGAAACAGACACAAACTATGAGAAGGCAAATGGAGTGTGACTAAATTACCTGCATATCCGTCTCCTGCCTGTGTTGCGAACAAAGTTACTTTATGTGGGAAAATTCCAGCATAATCCAGAAGAAGAATCGCGAACTAGTACAGTAAAGAGAAGTAGTATCCTATATCCTGCCTTAAAAAAGAAAAAAATATATAGTTATACAATAATTTTATATAATTTTTTACAACCAAAAAGAGATAACAAAATATGAAATAAGATAAATGATATAATAAAAATAATATAACTCTGCCTTAGATATACAATTTGTCGCATAAAAAGGTTACGGATAAATTACACTTTGGGACTTGAGTTATTTTAAAAAAGTTGTCATGATCACAGGCTAATAAACTTAAAACTTTAATTAAATTAAATAATATTGATCAAATTAAATATTTTCTCACTTTTATCTTAAATTTCAAAAAGAAACAGTGACACAAAAATTTAAAAAATATTACAAGAAATAAAATGTAATTTAATTGAAAATTACATTTTATATATTAAAAAATATTCACAGCATATTTGTAAATAGTAACACACACTTTTAATATATTCTTATTATCAAATACATTTTATGCAGGTTTAATTGAAAAGTAAATCTATATTTTTTTAAAAAAATCATATGAACTTATTTAATAATAAAAATATATTACAAACATTAAAAGTACATTATTAGTATTACTGACGTTGTATTTACTGTCGAATAACATAATAAAAAAAATCATGAAGTGAAGCATCATCGACCACTGTAATGAAATTATGAAAGTGAATAGTGAAAGGGTAATTAAAATCAAAAGAAAAATCTTGTAAAATTTTACATTTTAGTGTGAAGATCTTAGATCATAAAATATTTAAGAAAAATCATAAAATTTGACATGTTGTATCGTAAGTTCCTTTTTTTTTTTTTGGTTTCCTACAAATATCCTTCTTCAAAGACAATCTTATTCGAAACACATTCGGATACTAAATATAAGCACCTCTCTTTCATAGGAATTCAAATCTTAGTTCGTCATGGTGTAAGAGACTAGCCACTTTCCTAAACCCAACCCCCATTGATCCTAAGTTCCTAACACGATAAACATAGATAATTAATTTTACTTTTTTATTTTATGTCAATTAAACATAAATTTAATGGTAATTAATTATAAAAAGTAGATAAATCATTAAGAGTTTGAATGCTTTACACGAATTGCTTTTGATGCTAACCAATGGTCCAATGGTGCATGGGACCTCAATGGACTCAGGCTTAGGTGAGGCACATGCTTTTTTGGTCCAAAGCCCCCTCAGCTGTCAGATCAAACACTTTGGACGGCCCATAAACATAGAATTCTATAGCCACATGGACATGCTTCACTATTACGCCTTTCTCTTGGTTCATTCTTTGCGATCAAGCAATGTCTCATAAAGTACACTTAAGTTACTATTGTTTTCGATCTGTCGGAATATAAAGATGTTTGTAATCGAATTTGATTATTAAAAAAAAAAAAAAAAAAAACTGTGAATATTTTAACTCAAGCTACAACATGTTGAGGGTTGTTTTTGCACTCAACACAATCGAATCTCGTTGTTAATTTGATGTTAACATAATACTATTTTCCCTCACAATAATTGTGATAGAGAATACAATGCCCTACGAGATAAAAGCATCATTGCATCAACTTGAAAATTACATTAATAACATTATTACAAATAAAACTAGAACGAACAAAAACCATTTTGTCTATAAGTGGAGCGAGGCAAAATCGAAAGAAAAGCTAATAATGAAAAACAAAGAAGAATAAATTTTGCTTCCGCTCCACAGGAAAAAGTACATCATAATTTAGTGTCCAAGCGAAATCTATGATCAATTGAGAAAATATTAGCATCATAGTGTAATTGCGGGCAATAACTTTACAGAAGATCCCTAATTATGTCGTGAAGAAAATGCACTAACCTTCTAACATCAGCTAGTTGGCAACTTGGCATCAATCTTATGAGTTAAAGCCCTTCATACCACTAAATTACTATTTGAAATTGAAACATATGCTGGAACATATACCACTCTAAATTACTATTTGAAACTCTAAACGGGAACAGTACTTCAGTAGCTCCTTTTTTATGGGGCCTTTTTAATAATAAATTATTAAATAGTCTCAAACCACTACATATTTATGGCCTCAATTAATCTCTACGTGATATATAATTAAGCTTTTTAATTTACAATAAATAATTAATTACATTTGACTGTGTATCATGTGAAGTTTAGTTGAGATCATAATGATGCTAGATCATGTAATAATTTCTTCACTTTGAAGCCAAATACATGGAAGCATGGACAAAAATGAACCAGTAGAAAAAGGCATATACTTCTTCATAAAATGGTTATGCTTAAATAAATTTTTTGTTCCTATAAAATAGGGAGTTTTTGCTTTTCGTCCTTCATAATTTTTTTTTCATTTTCGTTCCTATAATATTTTTTTGTTCTATTTTAGCCCTTGCCGTTAGGTTTGACCATTAAATTTAATGGAATGACAAAAAAAAATACAAAAATTGTAGGGACCAAAAAATTAAGGAGACTAATAAATCTACATTTTATGTAGATTTATAGAGTAAATTCAAATTATTTTTGCATTAGCTCATAGGAAATTTGTGAGAAAATAAACCATTAATGAAGGATTTCATGTGATGTACGTTTTTAAGCTTTCTATTTAAAATTGCATGAAAAATGTAGATTTATAGAACAAATTCAAATGATTTTTGCATTAGCTCATAGGAAATTTGTGAGAAAATAAATCATTAATGAAAGATTTCATCTGATGTACATTTTTAAGCTTTCTTATTTAAAATTGCATGAATTGCCTTAATTTTTGTTGGATTTTGTGAAGGAAAGTTAGATGTACAAAGAAAGAAAATACAGTTCACAGGCATAAAGGAGTATTGTGCTAGTCAAAGAGGACTTAAAAGAAACAAGGACCAAAGTGAAGATCGCAAAAGAGACCCACAAATACAAGTACGTGCCAAAAAGGAAATTAGAAATGCAAAATGCAAAATGCAAAATGGAGTACACAAAGTCATACCTGCTCGGTGGGCTTAGTGAGCTACCCGACGGGGCTTGCTTTAGTGGCACATTACCCGGTGGGTTAGCATGCTCGGCGGGCAATGAAGTTGCCCGACGCTAGCACGGAGTCCAATTTTCAAAAACAGCTGCCCAGCAAGTTTTCAAACCTGCTGTACAGGTCCGATATAACGACCTTCTGTCGCCACAGTACTACAAACAATCCTGCTAAAATACACCTTACCCACATATATGGTGAATTAAAATCAAATCATAACATATCAACTGAGAGATCCACCTATCTCTCCTAGTATCATACATATATATTTGTTCAACTCAAATCATCACATATACATAACAACAAATGGAATAACACTAGCCCATAATAACAATATCAAAATATACATCACTAGGAAAGAGGGATACAAAACTCACTCCCTATAGCTGGTCACTCTATATAATCCCATCAACAGAATATAATACAAAACAACACATCCAAAAAGAAACAAAAAGAGCTTATAGAAAGCTCCACCCAAAAAGGACAACCAAAAGTCTCCACTTGAGACCTCCTCCATCAGTTCTGAGACGCTGGATTTGTAGACATCCCTCCCTCTACTCTCACGCCAAGATGACGTGATCATCACAGTCACAGCAACACAACAATAGCAACCAGACATCCAACCAACAACAATGCAAGGCAAGGGTAAGCTTACGAAACAAATGTCAAAATATAATATTCAATCCAGCATAATCAAAATTATTATTCACATCAATATGGAAACCAAATCATCAAATAACTGGGTCTACATACATTATAGTATATCACGCACAACATCACATACTATGCTGTCAACCCCACATGTCAATGTATGAATGACACGACTCTCAAGAGATTTCTACATTTTGAGCAATCAGCCAGGTCTTATTCCCTACCATGGCCATCTAGCACCATTCAGGGATTATCAAAAGTCTGATCTGCTGGATAAGCTTATGGTTGTCAGGATAAGTGTATGTGGGTGGTGGTATACCGCGACACAAGGCCTGCACTGCCTTGGCCCTACTGCGAGATTACCCATCCACTTATCCCTTAAGCCCAACTTTAAGACCCCACTTCTTATCCAGGCACTAAGTTGGAGGCCTATCTGAGTACCAACTCTAGTCACCATCCACCTTACATGCCTGCCCGTACACGGTTTGAGGCCCTCACAACCTCAGCCAAAACCACATATGCATGCCAATACATGTATCACAACAACAATCAATACAACCATTCATTAATATCCACACCCACCCACCCACCCACACACACACACACACACACACACACACACACACATATATATATATATGTAGTAACATATCATCACAACCATTAACTCAACCATAACAGTTATCATATCAAATATATATATGTATCAACATATCACCACGTGGCCTTTCAGCACCACCTGTGGTCCAACATTCACCATCAACCACAAATATACTCCATGCACGCCTAAACCGGCCTCTTGCATAGTCAACATATAAGGCCCTATCTAAGCAGCTCACCTCATGAGAAACCTCATACAATAATATCCTACACCACAAGTGAAGGTCCTATCTAAGCAACCTTTCACTTTACAACCAAATCCAAAAATCAATTAAAGTTTGAAAACCAAACCTTCTTTGAAAACCATTTGGAAGATTAGCAAATCTTGAAATTCATAAAATTTCACATTTTGAGATGAAAACTTTAAAATCTTTTTTTTTTTTGTGAATAGTAGATAATCGATTGTCTTACTAAATAATCGATTATTTCCGAAACCGAGTCACAAAAATAATTTTCTGGAACAGTGCATAATTGATTGTCGGAAGCTGATAATCGATTATTTTCGAAACCATTTACAAGATAGCTTTTTGAAATTCTAGATAATCGATTATCAAATGCTATAATCGATTATCTGTGAAGATTTTTGAAAAAAACTGCAATTTTCCAAAAGTAAAACTCAAAATTTTCAATCCAATACCACAAATTTTCGAATTAATAGTGTTCCAACAACCTTAATCCACCTCAACCAAGTTCATACGCATCAAATCATACCATCAATGCAACATTTCAACATATATTCATCAATTTCTCATTCAATCTCAACATTTTCTCCCCCAAAACCCAATTTCATCCAAAACCAACAAAATAGCAATATTCACAAAGATTCAACCAATCATAAGGTAAGAAATAAGCATACCAATAGTTATTAACACAAAACAATTAATTTGTAAGCTTCCCTTACCTCTAAAGTCTCTGAATTTGAATTTAGGTTCTTTGAGAATCCGGTATTCTTGAGCCAAAATCTTCCACAGATTGATTCTTCCTCTTACCACAATCACTAAGCCGAGCCCAAAATCCTCTACTACCCTTGCTAACTTGAGAGATTCTAGAGAGAGATTGAGAGAGAATTGTAGAGAGAGAAAGTTTAGAGAGAGAAAGAAATGAGAGAATGAAGGCTCTCCCCCCTTTCCTCCTTACATACATTCAACCTCCCTAGAGCTCTCACACGGACTTTTGGCCAACTAAGGCCCAAATCTCACTAAGCCACTTTCCTTATCTCAAAACTAGTCTAACTTAACTGTTTTCTCTCAAAAGCCCAACATCACACTCACAACATACTCACATTGGCTCAAGCACATATCTCAAGTTTCCTAAATTCAAACCATAATTTCAAACCAACAACTCACAACCATCATCACATACAACATACTGTACATAGCAACAATTCATTTATTTTTTTTAAACACCATAATCACATATTAATTTTTACTTTTTAGCTATTAAACCACTTAATCACACATTAAAAAAATCACAGCATTACATTCGAGGCTTTCTATTTTGTGAGCCTAGTTTATATTTACAGCCCATTTAGCCTAAACTCACTATATAAAAGAGAAAATATACATTTGGGAGTATTCTTTGACTCATCTAAGGACCGGGAGCGAGGAAGAGCTTGAAGATTCATCTCCGACTTTAGATCTTGAAGAATTGTGGTTTGATTCTCAAGATTCATGGCTTCTTTTCTATCTTCTTTTTATTTTCTTATGTTTAGCTTCTCTATGAGTTTCTAAACCCCTTTGGGGTTAGGTTAGGATGAACCGTGATTAGAATCTTTTGTAATTTGTTTTTCCTTCTGAACCTTTTGATTATTAATGCAATTCAGTTATTAATCTTATGCTTAATGCTTTTTCTATGTGTGACACCTATTAGAAATTGATTTCTAAATCAAACCTTGCAATTGGGAAATTGGGGTTTGAACCGTTCCATTTTAGCAACCATATAATTCTTGAACCTAGGGATAGAAAGAGAGGTTGTATGCCTTCACGTTAATTTCTTGCTCTTAATGCTTGTCACTAAGTTTGCTCACCTAAAGGATTAAGGTGTGAAATTAGGAACAAAAGGTTTATCACCTAAGGAATTAGGGTTAAACTAATTTAGAGAAATTGAAGGTAAATTGCCTAATAGGAACGGGTTAAGAAGGAAAAGAAATTACATTGGAGGAATATCATTGGGGATTCTGAAACCTAACCGTTTTATTTATTAATTTTCTAAATATCACTTAATCGCATTTTCATTTTAATTTTGCTCTTTAATTTCTAAATCACAAAAATTCCAAATCTTCCTTTAATTCATAAACACACAAGCAATTTTTGGTTGAATTGAGATTAAAACCACAATCCCTGTGGAGATGATACTTTACTTTCACTTTATTACTTGTATGGCCAGTACACTTGCCATAATCTTAACAGAGACCAAACGAAAACAACCAAAATTAAGAGGACGAAAACGAAAACAATCTTATATTATAAGGACTAAACAATTATTTAAACTAAATTTATAAAAATTAAATCTTCAAACACTACAAATGCACTGATAGGGAGTAGAAAAATTAATTCTACAATGAATACATTAGTGACCAACCAAAAAGATTTTTAAAATTAAACCTTAAACATACAACTTCATAGAAGTTATGTAGTGATGTAATAACCTTCAATTTATAAAGCAAATATAGCAAATGGAGAGCAACAAAAGCGAAACATACAACAAGACAAAACTATCAAAATGAATGGTAGCAAACGAGCATGGAATAACAGAGAAAGCAGAAGAAGAAGATGCACGATGTTACTATTATATATAAGCAAATTACAATAGCACATTGCACCCCCTAAAGTTTCTTGACATTGCACATGACCACCCTTCTTTTTTAACGTCTACAACAACACGCCTTATAGGAGTACACAATGTAATGTATTTGTTAGGTAACACAAGATGTTAGTGTAATGTATAAAGGGTATCAGTGTAATGTATAATGGTGTTAATGTAAATAATTTAGGGATGCCAGTATAGTTTAAATTTTTTTTAGCTGGTCACTAGTACATTTGTTGTAGGTTTAATTTTTCTACTCCCCATCAGTGCATTTGTAGTGTTTGAAGGTTTAATTTTATAAATTTGGTTTAAATAATTATTTAGTCCCTAAAAGATAAGATTGTTTTCGTTTTGGTCCTCTTAATTATTTGGTCCCTATAATTTTTGCTTTTTTTTTTTCTTTTGGTCCTTCTATAAGATTTAATAGTCAAACTTGATGGCAGGAACCAAAATGAAACAAAAAAAAAAATATTATACGGACAAAAATTAAAAAAAAAATTATGAAGGACGAAAAGCAAAAAATCCTATTATATAAGGACAAAAAAGTTATTAAAACCAAATGAGAAATATGTAACATTTTGCTCATTGAGGGAACTGAAAAGGAAACTAACACCCTATTTGGTATGCGTGAGAGGAGAGGAAAGGAGAAAAAATTTTCAAATTTTTTAAAATTTCTATAGTTTGGTTGAGTTGAAATGGTAAAGAAATTTTTAAAAATTTTGTAGGTCCCACTACTTATTTTTACTCTATTTCTTACTTATTTCTATTCACATATCTATCTCTCTTATTTCTCATTTAATTTTTTCAAACCAAACAACCTAAAATTTCAAATTATTTTCAATCTATTTTTTATTTCTTAACTTATTTCTTACCCATTTCTATTCACCCCATTTCTCTCCTCTCTATCAAACAAACCCTAAACTACACAGCCATAAGCCTATAACAAATCATTGCTAAGAGGCCCTCTAGAAATCAGAATCCAAGGTGAGAGCCGTGCCATAATGGTGTGGAGAATTTAGCTCAAGGTATCCATAAGGTCTAGTTGGATAGTCAGTCAGCACACCTATAAGTCTCCCTGCAGATATTGTTATCCAATTATATTTTTCTAATGATATATTTCATAATTACATAATATTATATGATCATTATCTGAATATTAATATTTTACAATGCATTATAAAAATATTCTAATTTTAATGCTCCATTAGTTATCACTAATCATCCATGGTTATATTGTGATTTTTTTTTTTTTTTTTAGGTAACTAATGTAAACAAAATTCCTTTCCAACTAATATGAAAAGGCATAATTGATTGATAGTGAGAATTAAAAAAAAAAAAAAAACACCATCAAACCCAAAATTCGTATAATAACTCTAAAAGAAAAATACAAGGAGACTTTTTTTTTAGAAAAAAAAAATAAACATTGTTTTTTTACTTTAGTTCTTTAACTTTAATTTAAATTTGGATCATTAACAAAAGGAGTAAATTAATACAATTCACTTTTTCAATGAATAATTATATAGTAAATGAAAAGAAAATAAATTAAAGGCAAAAGTATCATGTTTGTAATCTTGAGAAATTAAATGTCTATCTCCTATTCCTCTCTGCATCTCTATCATTTGTACATCCTCCTCTCTTGATTTTCTATGTCTTCCCACTTCTATTTTTTCTATTGTAGAGGAAGGAGAGCAAAAGAAGATTCAAATTGCTTTTTTAGGGACTTGAATCCTCGGTGGTAGTTGCCCTCTCTAGCCTATTTCCATCCTTTCTGTCTTTCTCCATTTCTCCATCATTTGTCCATCCTTTCTCTATTATCTTTGTCCTCCCACTTTTGTCTTTTCTGTTGTAAAGGTGGGAGAGCAAGAGATGATCCAAATTGGTTTTTTAGGGACTTAAGTAGGTAAAGGGGACAATACCAGGTTTTAGATAGACCCCTGTGTCATAGGAGTTGGTCCTCTCCAAAACTATCTTCTAACTGACATCTCTCCTTCCATGAGAATTGATCTTGTGAAAGACTACTGTACATTTGAGGGTGGTTGGGACTTAGCTAAATTTGCTCCTTTCCTCCCAACTGAGATTATTAGCAAAATCCTTGCCATGAACCCACCTTCACAGTAGCTTGAAGATTATGTGTTAGCCTGAAAACACTCTACAAATGGTTCCTTTAATGTGAAGTCAGCTTACAACCTTGTCTCTTATTCCTCGCCTAACTCTTGAGAGCGTATTTTCAACTCAGTCTAGAGCTCGCAAGGCCTTCAACGCATTAAACTTTTCCTTTGGAAATTAGCACGTGGTGTTCTCCCTACTAGACAACTTCTTTTTAGAAGGAACATTGTTCATCATGACTGGTGCCCCCTTTGCATGGCTCAAATGAAACATCTATACATGTCCTTCGTGATTGTAAAGTGGCTAAGGATACTTGGAAGGCTGTTTGTGGTTCCAATCACCCTCCAGCATGTTTGTTCTCTCCACCTGGGATGGAGCAGTGGCCCTACTCAAATCTTAAAGCTGATAAAGATTGGTCGTTGTTGTATGGAGTCACTTTAGCTGCTATTTAGAGGCAAAGAAATGAAGCTGTTTTCAGTGCAAAAATCCTAGTCCTTGTTCTCTTGAAAATAGGATAAAGGTACAAGTAAAAACATCTCCTTCGCCTTCAACATGAAAGACCCAAATGTTTCTCAAGTGGCTAGTTCCTCCCAAGTGTCCTCCTATGTTAGTAGTTCTATTCGTTGGAATCCACCTCCCAAAGGATGGATTAAGGTCAACTTAAATGGTTCTCATGATCCTCGTGTAAAGTAATCAAGGTGCGATGGAATTATCAGAGATCATACGGGACATTTCTTAGCTACCTATGCAGTCTTCCTTGGGGATTGTTTTGTGCTGGATGCGGAGCTTTGGGGCATAGCTTATAGGATCAATCTTGCTTGGTATCGTGGCTTTACAAAAGTGGTTGTTGAGTCGGGTTCCCTTTTAGCTATCAACCTACTCAAGTTGGCTGTCTTAGAACTCATGTAACCCACTCTTTGGTTCAGAGAATCTTATCATACAGAGATAGAGGGGTGGTGCTTCAGTGGAGACATGTCTACCATGAAGCCAACCAGGCTACTTACGTTATGGCAAAGTTTGGAGTAACCTCGTCTACTGCTCTTAGAATTTTTAATGTCATTCCTGATTTGGTTTCTCTCAACTTTTTAGCTAATTTTAGTTTCGTTAGTTTCCCTCGTGGTTTTTAGTTGGACTTAAGCCCCTTTGTTTCACCAAAAAAAAAATAAAAAAATTACCCTCTCTAGCTTCTTTCCATCCTCTTTATCTCTCCAATTTCTCTCTCCTTGTCCATCATTTGCACATCCTCTCTCCACTCTCTATGTCCTCTATTTTTGTTTGTTTTGCTACAATTGCAAGAGAGTAGGAAAGGATCCAAATTGTTTTTTCAAGGACTCATATCCTCTCTAGTAGTGTCATTTCCAACCTCTCCCCATCCTTTGTATCTCTCTCTAATTCCTCTCTGTCCATCATCTTCTTCGTCCTTTCATTCTCTTTGTCCTTTTTTGTTGTAGAGGTAGGAGAGCAAGAGAGGATCCAAGTTGTTTTTTTTAGGGACTTGAATACTCTCTTGCGTCTATCCTCTCTAGCCTATCTCTATCTCTCACCAATTCCCCTGTCTCTCCATCATATGTTCGTCCTCTCTCCACTCTCTCTATCATCCCACTTTTTTTTTTTTTTTTGCTGCAAAGATAGAAAGGTAGGAGAGACTCTAAATTGTTTTCTTAGGGGCTCAAATCCTCTCCAATAGTTGCTCTCTCCATCATCTGTCTATCCTCTCATTCTTTCTATCTACCCACTTTTGTCTTTTCCGCTACAGAAGCAGAAAGGCAACAAAGGATCCATATTTTTTCCAAAAGCTTACGTACTCTCCAACAAATGTCATCTCCAGTCTCTCTCCATTATCTCTGTCTCTCTCCAATTTGTTTCTCCATCATTTCTTCATTTTCTTTGTACTCTCACTTTTGTCTTTTCTGCTATATATAGGTAGAAGAGAATTCAAATTGTTTTTTCAAACATTAATTTAGGCCTTTACTCGTTTTCTTTAACTGAAAACGAGGCAAAGATCAAAGTCTTGCACGGGACAACATATGTTTTAACCCTTTTTTTTTCTACAGTTACTAGACAACAAGAACAGAACACAACAAATAGGCACCTCTTAAGAGTAAACATTCCCATGTAACCACGAAGCATCAAATGCACACTCTTGCTTAACATGCTCCAAACTTTGCAAGACAATCTTCAGAGTGCAGACTGATTTCTCTCTAAACTGATGAACGACTTCGACTTGACAGCCCCTGTTTCGCATCACACTTCTGTTTATAATTCTTCTGTTGGCACTGTTTGTGCGATATCGATTACAGGCCCAGAATTCATTCAGCATACTGCATTCCAACTTGCCATAAAGCTCATCTAAAATAACTTTTTTTTTGGTATATTTAAAATAAATTTATTTATATATTTAAGCGTGAATATATTATAATTTATTGACCATAAAGAGAAATACACACGAACCTTTTTCTTGCTCCTTACTTTTTCTTTTTCATTTTCAATGGATACTTCTTCAAATAATCGGCGTTCTATGGTCGTGGCAGAACCTTTAAATTTCCAGAATAAAAGCGTAAAACTTAAAATCATTGAAGCAAATCAAAAATAACATTTATTATTTTTTTATCATGGGAACAGAAATATATCAAATGAGAAAATATATCTACAAGCCAACAAACAGTAAATGAGTAAAATCTAGGTACATGTTCACAGTCAAAACCTCTCGCAACCTTACGCTTGTCACTGAACACCAGATCCAGCTGACTCACTGCATCCTCTATGCAGTTGTATTGCTCTTTTATTGATATCTATTGTTGTCGGAGGATCAGATAAAATTGGCACGAAATGCAAATCTGCAAGTCTACGTGAACGTATCTGCAAGTCAGCTACAAAACAAAGGGAAAGCACAGCCTCTACTCATCTACAAAACTTACGCTTCATGCATTTGACTTGTTGAATTTTGGTTCCTCCTCCAGGAATGTCCCACCCTTGATTGAACTCCAATATATTTTCGTGCTCTTGTCACTAAAGTAGAGTAGCAAATTCCTTATTACAGTTTAGAAAAATCTCCTCCTGAAGTTCCTGGTTGTTGTTTGGTATGAACGCATCAGCAGTCCAACACCAATCCCGATCCCTACGCACATCCCAAGGCCAATTCCAACGCCAACTCTAACCCCAGCATTGAACCATGAGAGTTGTCCGTCCTCACCGGGATACATCTCTTGAGAGTAGAAACCATTCCCCATCTTCCCATCAGAATCATAATCATCAACTTCCGACCCTGTTATCTGCAAGGAATCATCAATGTAAAACAATTGATATTTCAGAAATCATAAGGTTTAGGTAAGGGGTAAGACAGTGAAGATAGAACTCTAGTACCCTATCTTGACCAATTGCACTAAAAGAAATCAATGCATTTAGAAAGCAATAAGAACTAGAAAATTCAATTATTTTATGGAAAGGTGTATGATATAATTGCATGCAGCAAGTCAGATACTTGGCCAGTTGGCTATCATATTAAACGCATAAGAAATAACCAAAAGAAAGGCTACTATTTCCGGATGTTCAACCATAATGGTTCAAGCAATAATCAGAATAGAAGGCAGGAACCGCTTCACCAGACTACACTTGACATGAATTTATATGATTGAGTTTATAAGCAAAGCGTTCATCACTTATCAGCTTGATACCTATCCATCCATTAAGAGTACCTCATTCATCAAGGAGGATGCCTAGTTCCCAAACTACGTGACTTATTGCTAAATGCATCTTGCTTCCTTATGGGGTACATTAAAAAACTAGCACCAGAACCAGAAAGGTTCGATTATGATACAATAAAATAGTCAAACTACCAGATGGTAACAACACTAAAAAATATACCTCTTTTTAAAACCATCAGAATGTCACGTGTTCTAACCTACTAATTCAAAATGAAAAATCAAACTCCCCTCCACCCAAAAAAAAAAAAAAAAAAACGCACATATAGGTAATTAGTTATATATTTGATCCATTTTTCAATATAGTACTTTATTATCATTCAGTTATGTGTTTTGTTTCCACAAAAACACACATATAGGTAATTAGGTATATATTTGATCCATTTTCAGTATAGTACTTTATTATCATTCAGTTATGTGTTTTGTTTACTTCCTAGGTAGTGTCCAACAGTCAAACATTTTTTATGATTGAATAAATACATGATTACATGGCAGTGTAAAAACGTTTTGATCTGGCAATTGATTAATATTAAATCCACATAACTATCACTTCAGTAGGTCTGATTATGATACGGAAAAATAATCAAACTTTGGTTTGGAATGATAAACAGCACTATCAATTATGCCTCCTTTCAAAACCACCAGAACGTTTTCTTGTTCTATACAGCCTATCAAAAATGAAAAATCAAATTTTCATTCTTTAACAAGCAACATAATGTAGCCAAGTATCTGCAATTACACACCTTCATTCCTAAGCAGGCATATTCAAATTCAAATATATATACATATATCTAAATGAGTAAAACATGTTTTTGGTTCTTGTAAATATAGCTAAATTTGGTTTTAAATATTTGGTTCTCACAAATTTTAAATATTTTTAAAATGGTCCTTATCACGACTTCCCAATGACATATCATGCATTTATACAAGTCACCTAATAATGGTCTCCAACGTAGTATGCCTAAATACATATCATGTCACTATTAGGTGATAACATAGATTGTTTTAAAAAAATTTAAAATTTGTGAGGATACTTAAGCCTATCCAAATTAACTATTAATTAAATAAGGAAGACGTATACATAGCAAACCTAAAATTTTCAGGGTGACACTTACAAGTAACGACCTTAACATACCCAAGACCACAAAGCCTACCAGATTTCATGCATAACTCAAACGTTACACACTACAAAAAGCCAGGACCATGACTCCATCCAAAGACACCGTCATGAACCACCGATCAATCATACCAAAAACTTAAGCCGGTTTTCCATGTAAAGAAACATGCAAAACCACACACCAATTCACACAACCTCAACACAAATGCAGCTCCAGAGAAAACCCGAATTAAATTAAGAAATGACACACCACAGACAAGTAAACCCCCACACAGGTTGGGAGGAGGGGGGTTGAATAATTTGTACAAGGTCTTAGGTTCGAATCTTGTTGTCACCATTGTACACCAACAAAAAAATAAATAAACCCCCACACTGGTCCTTGAGACCCTACGCTGCAGTTACTTCATCCCCTAACGCCACAAAGTAAAGCTAGAGTTTAATTTTAACACTTCCTCAGTATAATTTATATTGTCAGTTAATTAGAAATCATCCTAGATATCACCTTTGAAATAATTACTACAAAAATCATCAATTTCCTGATTCATCCCAATTCACGATTGAATGACAGTATCAAAAACCTTTCAGACTATCAACACATTCTAATTAATTTCACGGACCTAAATTAAACTAGATATAGTTTTATCAAGTGGGGGCCCTTACAACTTTAGGACCAATGTAGGGGCACACTCAATCCAATACCCCAAACGGTGACACTCACAACCACAAATTCAAGACAACCACACACAATCCATTCGCATACCTGCAATTTCCCGTGAGGAACGAAGCCATCGACACCGCCGCGGTTCTTCTCCATCACCATCATTTCCTCGTCCTCGGGAATCGCGTCCAGCGTGGCATGCCGCGGCACCCTCCTCCGGGGACTCATCTGAATCGTCTTGCTCAGAATCACAGGCACGCCGGAGCAGCACCCGGCGACGTAGACCTCGATCGCCGGCGCCGAGACCCCGAGGCGCGGCCTAAAAAACGCGGAGCACCCCGACCCGACGGAGCCGGCCGCCACGTGGCAGTCCATGCCCCAGCCGGAGCCGGAGCCGGAGCCGTTTCCCCATTCGGCGTCGAGCCGCTCGAGCGAGCCGCAGAGGAAGAGCGCGTCGTTCTCGTAGACCTCGAAGTCGGCGCTGCCGCTGAGGTGGACGGTGTCGGTGGCGACGTAGGTGACCTCCGCGGCGGTGCGGTCGACGCGGTGGCGGCGGAGGGGGAGAGCGGCGGGGTCGGAGGAGGGGAGGGGGGCGGCGTTGACGACGAGGGAGACGCCGGCGCGGCGGGGCGGGTGGCAGAGCGTGAGGCGGTCGGGGAGCGTGTCGACGAGGCAGGGGGAGACTCTGACGTAGAAGAGGCGGATCTCGAGGCACGCGGAGTGGGCGAGGGAAGGGAAGCTTATCAAGGGGGAGTTGGAGGTCTTGGCGATCGCTTCGTCGAATTGTTGGTGATCCATATACGAATGTTGGGAATGGAATGGAATGGATCGAAAGAGGAGGATTTGGGTGGGAATTGGGGTTGATTGATTAGGTGGTGATGGTGGTGGTGGTGACAGGAAAGGGAGGTGCCGAAAAATAGGGGTTTAACTGAAAGGACATGAAGACGACTAGAGGGAGGGAGGAAAGAGAAGAAGGAAAAGGGAAGGGAGGGAGAGATTATTGGGAAGGCGTCAAAGGGGGAAATGGAGAACGACAAGTATAACAGACGCGCCTTTTTTCTTGCATTCAGTGTACAAGGTCATCTCTGTCTCACTCACTACAGCTTCTCTTTGGAACAAATAAACTATGAGGTTGCTATACGGTTCTTTTTAGGGTGTTCATGGGTTAGTTCGATTGGTTCGGATTTAGGGTAAAATTAAATTCGAATTAATTATATTTGATTAGATTGATTTGGTTTAGGTTTTGAAAATTTTTTCAGCTAATTTGAACCGAACCGAATCGATTATAATTGGGTTGGTCTGGTTCGGGTCATCGGGTTAGGATAAAAATATAAATTATTATTTTTTAAGCTTTTATTTTTATTTATTGTCTATTTTATATAATTATTTAATTTTATACTAAGGCAAGATAAAAATATTCCTTGTTTTTTAATAACTAATTATTTATTTTATCAAAAATATTTAATTTTTATATAATTATCACTTTACATATATCATTAATTTTTTTACCTAAATATATAATAAAAAATTTACATAATAAACATGATCAACTTAAAATATTTTATAACATTAGATAAGATCATAAGAAAATTAAAATAAATGAAAAGGAAAGAAAATACAAAAGTTGAAGCAAAATTTAAGTTCTAACTTTAAAATATATTATTTTAAAAGTTAAAACATAATTGATTGGATTGGTTCAAGTTAAAAAAGTTAAATCCGATAATTGAACCAATTATGATTGGTTTGGTTCGGATTTGAAGTGAAAAGAATCGATAACCGAACCGATCCGAACCAATTTAATTGGTTTGGTTTGGATTGTTAGGTTCATCGGATAAATCCAATCCGATGAACACCCCTAGTCCTTTTCTTTCTCTCCTTTTATTTTAACAAAAAATGTAAACAACATTTTTTTAGTATGGTTTTTATTATCAACTGAAATTTATTAAAAATTATAAATTTTAGTGAATTTTACTTTTTATTTAATAATTATCCCTTCTGATTTTATAATTTTAATACATTTTAATTAATAATAAAATGTATGTTGGAAAGAGTGTGTTGCTAACATTCTTCTTTTTTAATATATTTAGCTTGATATTTAAGAATTTATATTTTAATTTAATCTATCGTTTTAATTTCTCTAAATTAGTTTTTTTTATAAAATATGTTATAATATAAATATGATTTAGATTAATCTAATCATACTGTCATAACCAGGGTCACGACAAGATGGCGAAAATAAAGTTAAAAAAATAGAGGAGTCGTCACCATAGTTTATTAAAGAAAACATGGAAAAACTTTAAAAAATGGTCTTGAACCAAAAATTGGATTTGGGAGTCGATTACGCATAGGAAAAGTGTTAGTACCCTATGACGTTCGTTATAAAAACGATTACCTTTTAACTCAATGTGTGAAAAAAACTAATTGTCTTATCCTCTTGCTTATAAAATTCTTAATCCTATTTTTTTATTTAAATTTTATTATAGATTTATTTTAAAAAAGGATTCTTATCATTACTATTTTATTTTTATTGTTTTTGAGATTGAAAGAAGTGGGCTCCTACTCCTACGTATCCTCCGGTGTAATGAGAAACTCAGACTCACGTAGTTTTTTGGTAGAAAATCGTTTTATGGGTTGATATTTTTTAATTATATATTTTATTTTATTTTTATTTTTATAAGAATTATTAAGATTTTAAATCTTAAATATTATAGAGTATTATCCACAACAATAGGTGGCCTAACAGATGTACAATACTCCTATAAAACAAAATTGTAGAAGATTTTGTAATATTCAAGTAGGTCCTAGACCCAATATGATAAACCACTAAATTTATTTTTATTAAGAAGAATTAACAATTAACAAATTATTAATCAACCCAAACTTAAATAAAGCTTTTGTGATATTCAAATAGATCCTAGACCCAAATCTACATTTTTATTTTTATTAAAGAAGTTACAATTAACAAAATATTAATTAAACTTGAACTTAGATAAAGCCTTTGTAACATTCAAATGGATCATAGACCCAACATGCATAATCACTAAATCCACATCTTGATTTTTATCAAAAAAAAAAAAAAAAGAAATGTCAATTGACAAATTATTAATTAAACTTAAACCTTAGATAAGGTTTTTATGATATTCAAGTAGATCTTAGACCCAGCATGAATAATCAATAAACTTATATGTTTTTATTTTATTTTTACTAAAAAAAGATACTAATAATCTTATATTAACATAAGGCATTGTAGGGGCAACTTTAAAATCTATTTATTTCATTTTGTTTTTTACTAGTTTAAATAACGTTTGAGAAAAGCTAAAGAAAAATATTACGTTAATTGTTTAAGAATTTTTGTTAAGGAATAAGACATAATGGGGTTTTAATCAAAATTTGCTCAAACCATTACGGACAAAACGATATTCTCTTTTCCTTCTCTTTTTGTTTTTTTACGTGAACAGCGGCAATATACTCCTGCTAGCATGAGCTATCATGGGCCAAGCCTATCTCGAAACTAAATCAGGGATGTAGTGGGCATATAACCCGTATCTAAGAAATAGGGTCTTGAGAACCCTATGGGCAACAAACCTTGTGACGCCGCTGCAAGGAGTACAAGAGTATGAAGGAAGCTGTAGAGCACAAAGGTAGTATAAGAAGGGAGGTTGAATTCTGTTATAACAAGTTTTCACAAGTTTTTGGTAACGACGTATTGTCTGAAATAAGATAAAAAAGATTTTCAAAAACATTTCAAAAGATAGACAAAAACTGAACGAAAGAACTGGAAGACACACATATTTTATACTAGTTCGTCTCATCCCAGAGACTATGTCTAGTTCTCAGCAACAACCAAGTTTCACTAACTTTTCCAAGTTACTAGTATTCTTTCCACAAGCCTCTTTAGGCTCAACTCAAGTAGTCTTTCACTTGTCTCTCCAAGCAAACACCCAAGTATTCTTTGAATCAAAGCCTCTTCAGGCTTTAACTAATCTCGTAAAGAAAAAGGTTTACGTATGAGTTTACCTCACTAGGTTTAACGTCTTATCAGACAAATATACAATGAAGTACAAAAAGAATTTTCAAACAGAGTTTACAATAGCTTTTTCTTTTCTTAAAGCAGTTATGAATTTTTCAGAATGATCAGCAATTATGAATCAACAACTGTAACTGCAACAGCAACTCAAAGGAGGTCTCTTATTCTATTTATAGGCTTCTTCAAAAGTATCCGTTGAGTGTTTTGCAGAAGACGACCTTCTTCTGATAAAGAGAGTCGTTAGAGCATTAAATGCAGTATTTAATGCTTTTTACCAACTTGTCATATGATAAGATAAAGCAGTCTGTTTATCTTTTCTATTCTTGTACTCAATCCTGTAGCAGTTGTCATGTCCGCTTTCCTGTTCTGACATTTGCACACATATTCTTTTTTTTTGTTGACTTTCTTCGAGAGTAGATATATAGGCATTATAATTTTCGACGTAGCTTACGCTTTGATTGATGTGTAGATCATTTTAGAATGTTGTCATTGTCTTTAAGATTTATTAGTTACGAAGTTTATTTAATCAAAAGATAAGATGATACTCATTTTAAAAACATCAGACGATTGCATGCAAACGAATGATCAGACGATTATATACTTTAACTGTTTGTTATTATCAAAATATTTGAGAGTTATAAATTCACCCTTTGTCTTGATAGAAGCCAACGCCCGTCTGAAGGGTAACAAAAATACGATGGAGGCACGTCGGAACCATATTAACGGCACAGTGGAGGCATCACATAAATGTGACAGCAACGTGACAGTTGATGCTGTGAGCTTACGGAGATGTAGATACACGTTTGTGATGCAGGGACTGAGTGCCGAAATGCGAAGGGTTGCGTTATTCCTTAACGGTGGGGTTTGAGGAGAACAAGGAATTTTTTGTGATGATAACTTGCGTCCTGATGACGCTATTGTTGCGGGAGGTGTGGCCGATGACAAGAAAAAGGGAATGATGCTATTTCATTTTTCCTACTTTTATTTTATTTTATTTATTTTATTTCTATTCACTAATTTTCATTATTATTTTTGAGTTTAGTGCTAAATTTTATTTGCAGAGCCACGAATCTTTTGCAATCCTTATGATTCGATAGCGGACGTATACAATGCTGTTATTTGCTCAAATGAGGTTTAGGTCTCGACTCTGCATCATGGATCATAGTGTTGTGAATGTGTGATTGTGACGCCAATGTTGGCTATTTCCGGAAATTGGAAACACTCACAGTGCGGACTTGTCAGTAAGATCCTAAGCAATTGTGATTATGATTCGAAAATAGGGAACCTACTGGTGCCTAAGTCAAGAAAATATGCTAGTGTGTGTGCTTCCATAATCTCTATTACAGTTAAGAGGTAGAGAGGCTCAAAGCATCATATTTGTTCATGAAGCAGTCAGATGAAATTGAATGTGCAGGTGTCAAGCAACAAAACAGGTGTAATTAGTAGCAATTAAACACGCAAGCTATACAAATCATGACTATGCAATTATTGAAGCAGAGATTAGATGCATTAGAAGAACAGAGTATGAGAGAAAAAGGAATACCAATACGACTTCACAATAGAGCAGTAGATGAACTTCAATCCGTAATCCAATAAAGTGAGCATGGCCTCTCACTCCTCCCCCCTTGCCTTCCTTTTTCCCAGCCTCTTTCCCTTTCTCATTGCTTCCTATTTATAGGCTAGTGTAAGGCACAATGGGATCGTTTAAGCCCCACAACCGTCTCTTTTTCTCAATCCTTCTCTTTATTATTATTATTATTTTTATTTTACTGTATTTCTATGATGATAATGATATTGTCTATGTACATGGATTATTCTGGAATCAACTGGCGTATTTTGTGTGGCATGCGCGTGATGGCAAGGTGTGAATGTATGTATGCGTGAGTGCCATGCGCATTTTAGGTTGTGGTGACGAGTGGAAATTCGTGTGTGTGAGAGAGAGTTGAAAATGTAAGGTACTCTTAAATAATCTTTATTCATTTTTTCTTTATTTTTCTCCTTTCTTTCTTGTCCTTTTTTTTTTTTTTGGTTACCACAGGCTTAGCATGCTTTCTAGCCCAACAAATACAAACTTGCTTTTCAGTTCCTTCATTATTATTGCGGGCTTTTATTTTTCTTTTCTCCTCCTCTCCTTTTTATTAGTTAGTTATGGGCTTAAATCTCTTAGCCCAACAAGCACCAAGAATAATTTATTAACGAATTACTACCTTTCGCTTTTTTAAAATATTACTATGGATTATCCGATAAAATTGGGTGTCCACACATACATTTTACGGTTTAAACTATACAAGTACTAAATCATGATACTTGTTCTTAACTTAAATTTTTTATATAAAGTATTAATTTAGTTTCTATATATATAATTAATTTTAAATTTATTTATGTTATTTTTTATTGTTATAACTATTAAGCTAAATATTTAAATAGGTGATTAATATGTGATATGATTGTTATAAGAGAAATGTTAAGTAACACACTTTTTCTTGTTGGTTAAAAATTATTGAAAACTACAAAATCAGAAGAGAGATTCATTAAATAAGAAGTGAGACTTACAAAATTTTATGATTTTTAATAAATTTTAATCAATGAGTGAGGGTGTGTTTAAAAGAGTGTGTTAAAAAGTGTTTTCCTAGCATTTTTCTTGTTATAATTGTTGGTGAGAATAATAGTAATACACTTTTGAATAAACTCTTTATTATTGACTGAAATTTGTTAAAAATCACAAAGTTTAGTAAATCTCGCTTCTTATTTAATGAACTTTATCAATAGAAATTCATATGGACCCATTATGGCATGAGAGCCATAGGTTTGAAACCTTAACCTATTTCATATTTGGCAACTATCATAGCAAGAAGTGCATAACAACCAAAACTTGAATCCATCAAAACTTGAAAAAAAACATAGAAGAACCAAAACTTGAATCCATCATAGTATGTGCAGGACACAGACAAGGTGGCATAGTATGTTCTAATATTGCATAGATTACAGGAGTAGGAGCATGTGCAAGTGCTACAACAAAGGCTAGTGTTGGTGCTAACAAATATGGTCTAATAAGACTCGGTCATGAATAATGGAAAATGTTGCTTGAGATGTGAAATTGTTGTAGATCAATTACAAGTGAAAGGATGATTGGTAAATACAAATATATTTCCTATATCATTAATATAAGGGCATCAAACTATATTAAAATAAATTTGAATAACTTGTATGAATTACGAGATATGATAAGATACCCCATTAAACTGTCAGACAGACAATCAAGGTCAGCCCAACATATTATTAGGTTTAAAGCGAATTTTAAGATGAGGCATTTTTAAAATTAATAAGAGTAACGAAAAAATTAGGAGCCTTACAAGAAATAAAAGTGATTTTTCCTCCAATAAGATTCAAACTTCATTCACCAAGAAAAAAAATACACATTAATTATCACTACACTAAACTAACTAAAAAGAAAGGTTGTACAAATACTAATACTAAATGACTTTTTTCAAGGGGGCTAAAGCAAGGGCTTGAGTTGTCTTATACTTAGGCCAGCCTTGTAAACAACACATCATCTCATCTAAGAAAGGATCAATTAATCTTAATAGAAGTTTAGAGCTCAGAAATGCTCATTTATGTTCCTAGTTTAAACCACAGTCTAATTTTGTAAGTAATTAAAGAACAAATAAAAAATAGTTAATTTCTTAAGTAATAAAACTTAGTTTAGCCAACATACTTTTTTCATTGTTCATTATACTTGCTCTTAACTCTTTTATATAAAAATATTAATTTAGTTTTTATATATCTAATCAATTTCAAATTTACTTCCCTTTTTTTCTTATCATTATAGCACAATCAAATTAGTGAGAAGTTAGTGTGTAACATAAAAATTAAATTCAAAATGATTATTTTTATGAATTATACCTTTTTATTGTGTTTAAGTCCACCGAACAATATATAACAATAATAATTGGTGGGATCAACTTCAAAATAATAAAAAATAATTATTATCTTAAAGTATATTAGATCAAACATGCATATAATATAAGTATAATTATTATTGTTCCAACTAATGTGGATGTCAAAATGGGCCAACTTAATCTAACTCATCTTCAACCTACCAAAAGACGAGTTGAGTTAGATTAGATCTGTTTTGAGATTGGGTTAAAAATTTCAACCAACCAAACCCAACCTTGATGGATTGTGAGTTGGGTTAGGTTGGCCCGTCAAATTTTTAAAAAAATTTTAAAAAAAGTTTGAGTCGTAAATTGAAACCAGCAAATAAATAAAATAAATAATTTAAATATAATATCACAATCACAAGAATATTATCTTACAAAATTATTTTTGGTATAAATGTTCTTTAGAAGCTATTATTATTAATTTAATAAAAATAGTACAAAGTAACAAAATAACATGAAATCCATAATAGTTCACAAAACATTATGTCCAACAAAACGATATTATATTTAACCAAATAATCATTCAAAACATAAAAAAAAAGAGAGCCAAACTTATCTAATTAACGTAACGCAACTAGTTCTTTAACTTGTTGGGTTGGCAAGCTATACGAGTTGAAGGGTTGAATTACATAGCCCAACATGTTTTGGTAGGTTGAATAGGTTGATTCACGGAGTTTAATCCATTTTGACATCCCAACCAGCTAAGGTTACTTAGGAAATAAGTAAACATGTTGACCTAATACTACCAAGCCTAATTATCTGACCACAATCCAACGACCCTCAAAGCTTGAAAACCTTCTTACCATGCACTAAAGCTTGTATAAATGCAAAAAATTGGATCATGAACACAATTTGTTAATAACAAACACCACAAATCACAAGATTGACCTCAAAGGCATCTTTTATGCCTCATCACATAAAAGATATAACCCTAGCTCAATAAAAGTCATATAAACAAACCCAACACACCTTAAATAAACAACTTTCACTAATTTCAAACACTCCTCTTTTCTCTAGCAAACACTGACTTAAGCGTTGAATTCCTTACAAATAGCCGCACTAGAGCTTGGCTTGTGAAGACCATTGGAGATTTTTGAGTCTACTTCGAATATTCCCCTTCTTGGATTAGTGTTGAACATCCAACGTCGTTTATGGGAACAATTCATTTGGGATCATTCGGATTCTATACCATTCCACACCACAAGCTTTCCAAGTCCACCTGCATATAGCTAATTCTATAAGAGCAAGATCCCCCACTCTTAGGAGTGACCATGATCACGTTATTGTTAATCCCAATCCTAGAAGTCTTCCCTTGCCCCACAGCAAGGGATCCCCAAGTTAACTGGTTCAAGCCACTAATGCAATCCCGAAGAAGGAAAAACTTATCAATATCATCAATGAGTAGGCTTAGCCTATTTGTATTCAAAGCCAGAGGATCTAGCACCTTGATCAACAACACAAAGAGATGAATACCAAGTTACTAAAGTTAGAAGACAAGCAAATCGACAAGTTATTAAAGCCTTTTGTCATTTGCATGAAAAACATGACCTCTTGTTGATGAGGCATGAAGATTTTGATGAAGACAGAGTCAAATGCCCTCGTTCCCTATTAGAAGCATTTGTCTAACCCTAAAATTCAACTTGGATTGGCTCAAAAGATTATAAGATTAAAGGAAACCTTTCCAAACAAAACAAAAGTGTTTTTCACACATTTTGGCATACAAAACTTAATTAAACAATTTTGGAAAAGGATAAAATAAAGATTATTCAAAACCCTTTGAAAACATTAATGAAAGAGTAAATTATATTGATACCCCCTGAGATTTTTTTTAGATTGTACATAACCCCCCTAATTTTTAAGATTTACAATAACCTCCCTTATAGGATTCACAATGTAATATTTTTCAAACAATTAAGGGGGTTAATGTAATGTATAAGGGGTGTTAGTATAATGTTTATCAAACAATTAAGGAGGTTAGTATAAGAGTAAAAAAAAAAAGGTATCAAGTGATATTTGCTAAAATCACAGGGAGTGTCAATGAAATTTACTTTTAATGAAAATATTGGTTTGGGTGATTTAAGTTGCGATAATGGATTACTCATGTCCTTAGTCAATTATCCACAGTGCAACATATACATTTATAATCAATAAATTGGATAAGTTATTATTCTTCAAGATAATTGATTATCCCAATAGATAATTGATTATCCACAGAGAAAAGTTCATTTATAATCAATTATGCTCTTGGATAATTGATTATTTTCTAACAATTATGAAAATGTAGGGTTTAAGCTTTGAAACTATATTTTATATCTTTTATAAATATTCACAAGTCAAGTAATCAATTAAAAAGATTTTGAAATTATCAAAATACTTAATTACATTTATTAAAACCCTATTATTAAAGGAAATAGCTTTCTAAACATAAAACCCATTAATTAGAAGAATTATTGAAATCTACCATACTCTCTTAAGCCTTTCCAGTTGAGATTAAGAGTCATTAGTGAGCTTTAATTTGTAACCATCTTCACTATTAAAAGTGAGAAAAGTGGTATCCTTATTGTGAGAAAAGGTGGGTTTGTGAGAAAAAGTGGCATCCCTATTATGTTTCTAAAATGTGGTATCACAAAAGTACATTAAAGTGATTCAAAATAAGGCATCACGGGGTTAGGTTTTCAAGGTGGGTTTCATTGAGTGAAAAACTCTTATTGTTGTGATACTCTAACTTGATAGTAGAGAAATTCTCAAGTTCGACTTAGGGATTGGATGTAAGTCACAATAATAGACACTAAACTAGTATAAATATGTGGGGTGCTTTACTTTATCCCCAATATTTTGTATTCCGATATTTTTATTTCTCATTATATTTCTTTATTTGGGTTTCCAACATTCATCATCATTTGAATCGTTCCTAAGGCTTACTCCTCTTCTTCTAATATATATGCCATCAGATTGACCTGGGTTCAAGTTGAGCCAGGTTTAGATGAAACAGGTGGATTATTTTGGATCAATTATTCCACGAAGCTTTGCAAATCTAAATGATCCTCTTAGGCAGAATTAAGGTCCAAGAGCACTACGTAATGGTTGTGAGGGTGGTAAAGTGCTAAAAGCACACACCTTACATCATCGCTGCCTCTGAGGAGTTGGAGATGAGGTAAGAGAGGCAGGGTGGTAGAGGAAAGGGGAAGGCAGGGAGTTGATGGAGCTTGTGCGAATCAGACATGAGTGAATGCTTGCTTACTTTACAAGTCATTGATATCAAATGAGAAGAAATAGAGCGTTAATAATGTTTCGTAGAAAGAGATGGTGGCTATTGGCATCAGTGTTATCCTATCCATTTCAACACAGGAAATTCCAACTCATAGCTCTCATTCTCACCCTACATTCCTCCCTCACTCTTCACAATGCCATAAAGCCATAAATAACATTATAAAAGAACTAAACAATTAAATTGATGATAATTGTGTTGTGTCTAGGGAGTAACACCAACCATAAGAGAGTAACATAAAATTGTGGATTTAGTACTAAGATGAACCCTATGGTGAATCTAGCATTGGATTTTACAAAAGATAAAAATGGAATTATAAAGACAATTGCAAAAGAAGAGAAAAAGAAAATCAAACATGTGACATGCATTCACAAAGTATCGAATAGTGTGAATGAGAGGAGGTGCAGCACTTTTTTTCTTCAAAATTTGCAATTCACTGTCACATAATCCTCTGCCTGTATGTTCGATGATTTACTTATCCAATTTTATTAGTTGGTGAAGTTAGAATATTTAGTTTTATAAGTAAATTTGACTAATTTTAGTTTTCAATGGGAAAATTTTCCGAAACTAAACTCATCCATAGCAACTTGATAATTACTATTTTTACACCCGCTCAACCCGATTAATCACTTGAACCTGCCTAATCACTCTTTCATTTTTTTGGCTAGTTTGGTACAGGTTGGGTCGTAGATTTTTCCTCAACCTTAGATAAAGGCTACAAGCCAACCTCTATCTGAATTGATCCTAATGTTTCCAATTCCCTAGAATATTGAAGATCTCTTAGTGATGGAGCAGTATAGCAACTTAAGAAATCCGGCGAAGCACTTAGACGTATTTAAGTTTATGCTAATGTATAGAGGAGTCAAGGACCCCACAAAGCGAAAAGCCTTCTCCTTTACTCTCAAGAAAAATTGCCCTATGGTGGTATTAAGTGTAGATGATGATGTTATCCTTCTTATGAGTTTCAGCTTTGACAGTTGTCGCAACCAAGGTTACGACGAGATGATGAAAAGAGAAATAAGAACAAAGGAGTTGCCACCATAGTTTATTAAGGGAAAATATATGAAAAAACCCAAAAGAAAACAGTCTCGAACAAAAGATTGGATTTAGGAGTCATTTATGTGTAGGGAAAGTGCTAGCACCTTATGATGTTCGTTATAAAGACAATTACTCCTAATTAAATGTCCAAAATTAGATAGCTTCAAAAATATTTATTTTACCCCTAAAAAAAGAAAATATCCTTATTTTATTTATTTATAAATTTTATTATTTTAATTTATCAAAAGAATTTTAATTAAGAAGATAATATTTTATTTTTGAAAAGAAATTAATTTTATTATTTTTGAGATCGACAAGAGTGAGCCTTGTTCTTATGTATCTTCCGATGTAATGAAGAATCAAACTCACGTAATTTTTTAGTAGAAAAAGTTTTGTGTGTTGATTTTTTAATTTTTTATTATTATTAAATTTGACATCACCAAGTTGTATAACTCAGATGAGTCAAATTTATCAGATGACCAAATAGAAAGTACTTCCAAAGAGGCCATATTTAAATTTTATGATTATTTATTTGTTGCAAAAAAAAATGTTTTAATTTTAATTTGGAGAAAATAAATTCCCAAAAGCATTAAGAAGAATATAAGAAATTTCCAAATTTTATATTTTATGAATTTAAGGAAATAATTAGACTATCATTCTTAACGTAGTACCAACGAGACAAAAGAAATGCTGATTCTGTTTATTTATTTATTTTTTAAAGAAACCTTATTATTATTATTATTATATAAAAAATAACTAAAACAAGGAAGCGCAAACATTTTTTCTGCGTTTTAGGAATTGATTTCGTTATTAATCTTACTAAGACCAAAAAGAATATGATAAAATAAAAATAAAAGTAAAAGTGAGAAAATTAATTTTTTTGTAACAACAAAATATTTAGAACTTTATTTTTCATTCGTCCTTTTTATTCCCTCTTTATAGAATATATTACCAACATAAGAATTAAAAAAAGTGAATCTTTTTTTTCACACAAGAACCTAACAAGTTGGAAGCCCAAAACGAAAATGATTAAAAGATGCAGGCCCTAAATTCTTTCTCAACTCTCGTCAATCCCAAAAGGCGAATAATAGAGAATGCACAAACCAGAAGTGTGACAAATCGGGAGCTAAAGCAAATAACCAAAAGAATAATGCTATATACCCAAAGCACATACTTTGTCATCAAATCAAATAAAATGCAAAGAAGTATACTGTGACCAGCACAAGACGCACACAGCAAACATATATGAAAAAATAATAAAAGAAAGACAAAAATAAAATGAAAAGATGAAGATGAGAATATCGAACTCAGGAATCGAATCCAGTCAGAGATGCAGTGGCGTTGATGCAGGCCCATGAACCCTACGGTCTACATGGGCATGCCTCATTCACTGGGTCAGGCACTCAGGCCCTAGTGCGAGATGATGATGCTGCGCCAGTAACTAAACACGACTGTAGCCCTTTGTGTACATAGTTCAATGGTTTGTGGTTCAGGTTAATGGTGGCTCGATGGAGCTGGTTCCATGGTGTGTTGGTAAGGTGGGGCTAGAGGTTAGTGTCTGCTCATGGTGTGGTGTCATTTGGTGATCTGGTGCGAGTGACTCGTTGGTGCTGTTCATGGAAGCTGTGAAATATAGGATGAGGTTTGGTGCGAAGGGAATTTGGAGAAGAAGATGTCAGGGTGGTTCAAAGATCATGGTTGCCATGTTTTTTTTAACGAATGGGCACCAGAGAGAAAGAGAGAGACGAGAGGATTTTTATTGGTGTTGTCAATAAATGGAAGAACCAACCCACAGGGGAGTGTGAGAGGGCCCTTTTTATGAGTGTTATCTTGAGAAAAAAAGAGAATGCCAGTTCGAGAATGTGTCCATGTGCGAGAATGAAGAAAAATTAAGAATGCAGATGCTGTGTGTTGTGCGTGTAACTGGGTGTTGAGGGTGAGTACGAATGTGAGGTGAGTTTGTTATCCGAAAGAGAGTGCATTAGTGAATTGAAAAGAAAAAGGAGAGTGAGAAATTCAAAGAGTGGGACCTTAGAATATCTCTAACCATGGTTGTTTATATAAAGTTGCTTATATCAAATTTGTGAGCCTTATAATGCCACCTAAGTTTAAAAACTCTATCTAAAAATTTGCTTCAATACTAAAGTTGTTTAAAATGGATTCTTAACTTATTTAAGTGGGTCCTACAATTAACCTCACATATTAATACTTATATTTATATATTTTTATTTTAGATTAAAATATTATTTGTATTATAATTTTAAAATAATAAATATGTAAAAGAATAAAGAAAAATAGAATAATACTAATTTATTTTATTTATGACAATAAGATAAAAAACACATAAATGACAAGTACATAACATTATAATAATTAAAAATTTTAATTTTCATTATCTTCGTGTCTAAAACGCTCCCAAATATGCTCCACTAAATCTGCTTGAAGTTTTCGGTGACGTTGTTTTTCACGAACTTCAGCTCTCCTTTACAAGTAGGTTGCAAAATCAGGATGAGGACCATTGGATACTTCATTTGTAGAGAAATCATTGTCGGCGTGATCACATTCAAAATTAGTAACAAAAGTATGTCGTTCATCTTCAACAATCATATTATGCAATATAATGCATGCATATATTATTTTCTTAATTGTATTCATATGCCAAGCACGTGCTGGACCACGGACAATCGCAAATCGAGATTGAAGTACTCCGAATGCACGTTCCACATCCTTTCTTGCTGATTCTTGGTGTTGGGCAAATAATTTTCTCTTTTCTCCTTGCGGCATTGGAATAGTCTTGACAAATGTAGCCTACTCAGGATAAATACCATATGCTAAATAGTACCCCATATTATATGAGGTTATATTTACTGTATATTGGATTGCAGGAGCTTGTCCTTCCAAAACATCATTAAACAGAGGGGACTGATTTAATACATTGATGTCGTTGTATGAACCCGCTATGCCAAAAAATGCATGTCAAATCCATAAGTCTTGTGATGCCACTGCTTCAAGCATGATTGTGGGCTTGGCATGATCACCTCGACAAAATTAGCCTTTCTATGCGACTGGACAATTTTTCCATTCCTAGTGCATGCAATCAATGGAACCTAACATACCAGGAAAGCCACGTGCTCCCCAATTTGTAGTAAGCGTTGAACGTCATTGTTGTTAGGCTTTCTTAAGTATTCAGCTCCAAATACCTCATTCACACCATTGACAAATCTCTCTAAGCATTCCACTACAGTACTTTCACCAATTTGAACATATTCATCTACACTGTCTGCTAGTGATTCGTATGCTAATACACGAATGGCGGCAGTGCATTTTTGTAACGGTTCAAAGCCTCTTCTACCAATGGCATCAACCCTCATCTGGAAATACGCATCGTGATTTCCAAGGGCTTCTATAATTCAAAGGAAAACAGGTCTTCACATCCGAAACCTTCGTCGAAATTGAGTATCTGTGTATATCAGATTTTCAGAGAAGTAGTCATTGAACAGTCGATTATGACCTTGTTCACGATTCCGATCTACCACCGTTCTTGTACTCCTACGCCTAGTAAAGTTGTTGGCTACTTGTTGGCTTTGACATTCAAGTATTGACATCATGTATTCTTCTTCAGTGTTGTCCATTAAATCATCTTCTATGATTTGCCACCATAGTTTGCTGAAGTCGTCCGAATTATTTGGATCCATTAGGTGGATTCACTTTAGTAGAAGATTGATAATATATTTGAAGGAGAGAAGATTTCACAATGTGGATTCAGTATGTTGAGAGTATATATAGGGTAGAACACAATGGCTAGTTTTTAACGGCTAGTTTTTAACGGCTACTTTTAAATTAAATTAACATATAATTAAATTACATAAAGATTAAATAAACACATGTCCTATTTAATTAAAATAAACTAAATTGATTAGGAAATACATAATTCCCTAAGAAATACATTACAAAATCCTAATTAATTCCTTGTGATTCTCTAATTTTATCGCATAATTTTTCATGGTCTCGAAGTTGTCTCGCTATCATCCCGGTTGTATCCCTAAAGAGAATCTCCAACTCCATAGTCTGCCTCTTCAATTGCAGCTCCTCTTTCTTTATCTTGTTTTCTTCATCCCTTATCTTGTTCTCTTCGTCCTTAATGCGTACCATTTTTTTCATAAATGTCATTTTATCCTTAATTGACTCTTTCACCATTGCAAAGTTTTTGTTGAGTTCAAAAGTGTCAATTGCTTTTGATGCCCTCTTCATTTTCGCTGCCTTTTGCCCTATTGGGCGGACCAACGGTAAAGCTGGATCATACTCAAAACTTGTTGGCGTCTTTGCATTAGAAGATGATTCAGATGCCCTCTTTAGTCTTGTTGATTGGTTTCCCCTT
Source organism: Spatholobus suberectus (assembly GCA_004329165.1). Lineage (NCBI taxonomy): Eukaryota > Viridiplantae > Streptophyta > Magnoliopsida > Fabales > Fabaceae > Spatholobus > Spatholobus suberectus. The sequence continues at coordinate 72,691,587 of CM014732.1, forward strand.
GATTCAGATGTCCATTTTGGTTTGTCCTTTAACAATCACCATGCATGCTCATATTTAAACTCGAAACCTTCATCTTGACAATAAATACAATATGCATCAGCAATGACATCATTCTCCGAGGTCCCACTCTTCTTTTGGCCTATAGCTTGTTTGTAACACCCTACGAACTTTTAAACAAACTTATTCAAACGATGCCATCGAGCTTTCAGTTGAGCAGCTTCTCGCTTCTTCAATTGGCCACGATAGTTGTTATAATTATCTCTTATTCTTAACCAGAAACTATCTCCATTTTGGTCAACTCCCATGATTGCATCCTTTGACACGTTGAGCCATGATTGGATAAGAATTGTATCCTTTTCGGTTGAGAATTTGACTCTGGATTTTTTTTTACTAGAATTGTCTCCTCCTTCATCGTGTTCAATGCTTTCTATGCCGACTTGAGTGAAAAACAGTGGAATTTGAGACTTTGATATAGAGACAACTGATGTTTTGGGTTCCTCATTAGTGGAGTTGACTTCACTTGTAGGGGTTTCGTTGGTTGGAGGAACGGTTGGAAACATACGCCAAGATGGAGGAAACATGGTGGGATATGGTAGTAAGGTTGGAAACATAGAAAAAGATTGAGGATTTTGAGAATTTTCACCCATAGAAGGTTGGTGATTTTGTATAAAATTCCATAAAGAAAAATTAAATTGATTGTTATCCATTTGAGGACAACAAAAAAGAAAAAAAATACAGATTTGTAGAAAATAACAGTGAGTAAAATTAACTGAGAGAAGTAACAATAATAGATAATTTGGCTTGAGATCAATTGTGAGTTGAAACACATTTGTTTCACTATTTATAGGAAATTTTTACACCTAAAATAACTCACAATGACAACTCAACAGTAACAAAGTTACCGTTTTGTAACATTAGAGCATCTCCAACGGATAGATTTGCCACTAATTAAATTTGTACAAATTATTTTTTATTTGTAAAACTCATCTATTTACTCCTTCTCCCCTTTATTCCCAAACCCCGCCCCTTCTTATTTTTTCCCAAACCCAGACCCTCACTGGCTCTTCATTTTCTCCCAAACCCAGACCATCACCGCCCCCCTTCTGCGTCACTATGCGGCCCACCGCACCCCCTCCACCTCACTGCGCGGGCCACCGTGCCCCCTCCGCCTCACTTTCTCCCAAACCCAGCCCCTTCTTCGGTTAGAACCCAGCCCCATCTCACAAACCCAGCACCTTCTGCTGAACTTGGAATCGACGGTGAGCCGATGCTCGGACAGGGAGCCCGCGCCCTGACGGCGACCCTGCGCTCTGATGGCGAGCCCACACTCCCACGGCGAGATTGACGGCACCGTTCACAGATCGACCCTCCCCGAAGTAGATCCACTCTCCCCGAAGCATATCCACTCTCCCCGGCGCTCCCCATCTGCGGATCGACACTCCCCCTCTGCCGAACCTTCGCGGTGTTCTCTGTATTTATTTATTTATTTTTCTAGATTTTATTGTTGTTGATGCTGGTGAGGGAGTATCAATCTGATTGTGAAGATGAATTTTAACGTATTTTTTTAATTTTTAATTTTTGTTTCTGGAGTTTACATTTCCATGAATGCAATGCTTTGGTTGCTGTTTCTTTCCCTCATTTTTCTGTTGATTCTGCCGAATATGTGCTTAAAAATTATTTTTTATTCTCCAAACGCAGTTAAGCAACTCACTATTTGTAAGCACTGCCATGTAATTTGCTCCAATGGTGATATTTGATAAGCAACGCATCTTAAACTTAAGAACTGGAGTTAAGCTCCCCTGTTGGAGATGCTCTTATGAGGTGAAAATGCTGAGAATGAGAAAAGCAACTTGTCTTTGTAACAGTTTTGAGATGACTCATCCTACTTCACAAAGCTTCCTAAGCATGTTCCCTTTTTTGTATCATTTTACAGCTTATTTTTCCTTTTCTTCTCGTCACTTTTCTTCTCTTTTTTATTTTCATTTTTTTATCTTGTTATTTTTTATACTTTTCAAGAACAAACAAAAATATTTTTTATTGATTGTCCATTTTTAAAATGTTTTTTTACTATTTCTCATTTTTTTGTATTTTAATTTTTACTATTTTTTTATCATTTTCTTTTTATTTTATTTTATTTTATTATTTTATGTTTTAATTGTCCGGACGAAATTGGGTGTCAACAACAATCTTATGTTTTGATTATTCTAATCCATTGTTAGAATTTAATTTTGATGAAATTTGTATTTTTCCTTTATTATTGAACATTGAGTGATCTTGAGTTCTATGTTTGGGTAGTTTTGATCATATCATCATAAATCATTTTGACTTTGGCAAAAGTTTAATGAAAATGAGTTTTGATGATTCAATATTTTATTGAAAGTGTTTTTGTAACTTAGAAAACATTCATAGTTGTCAATTGGGCCAAATAATCTTTTAGTAATCTCTAGATAACAGATGAAGTAATCTCAATGTATTGAATTGCATTTCAGTTACTAATTCATAACCAGAGTAATTGATCGCTTAATATTAATAATTGATTGCCTGGGAGCTTACTGATTAAAGTAACCAATTACTTGAGGCTAGGTAACTAAAATTAATTAATTCCCTTATTCGGTAATTGATTACTTTATCTGTCAGTCACTTTGAAACTCAATTTATTCTCTCTAAAATAGGGCCCAATTTTCACAATTTAATGAGGCAAAATTACTAGTATACAATGGAGAAACTCTACTAAAATTGAAACTTAAAGACTATCGTTGATTTTTGAAGGATTGAATAATCTTAAAACATTGAGGTTTGTGCTTTTGGGATTTTACTACATTTTTGGTGGTTTTTCAAGCTTGGGTGTGGATTTTCAAGAAACTCAATGATGAGGCATCCACTGGAAGGATTAGAAATTGGGTGAGGAATCCCAAGAATCATCAAGTGAAGCATCTTGATTATACAAACGTGATTTATAATGAAAAATCCTAATTTTTGGATTGAGGATTAGATGTAGCTCTCGATAGTATAAAGTGAACTAGTATAAATCTCTTATGCAATCCCTCTTAAACCTTAGCTCTTTTAATTTTTGCATTTTATTATGATATTTGATTGAATTATTCATTATCTTTTAGGAAAGTTGACATTCCCTGAGCAATTTGATTCCCCATTCAGGGGACCTCATTGGATTCATAGGAAAGGGAAGCAAACACCCATGATATGTTGAACCAAGGGTAACCATTGGTGAGATCCTTCATCACTAAGATAGTGAAGTTTAAATTCTTGGTTATTGATTGTTTGTCAACATACAACATCGTCCTTGGACGACCAACCTTCAATGTCGTTGGAGTGGTACCATCCACAGTGCATCTAGATATAAATTTCTATTATGACTTTGGTGATGTGGTTACCATCAAAGGAGACCAACTCATTACTTGATAGGGAATCTTTAAAGATCACTTACCAACCCTCGGTAAAAGGTATCCCAATCACCCAAGAAGGGACCTAAGGCAAAGAGACACTAGAGATATTGTCGACCAAACTCGATGCGAGAGAAGACTCCTTTAGCCCGAGACCATAATCACAAGGAGAGTTCATCAGTATTGAAGTTAGCACCAATCCAAAACAAAAAATTCAAATTGGCCTCAAACTCCACCTAAAGGTGCAGAAAGAGCTAGCCAAGTTCTTGAGGAGCAATGCTAACCCATTCCCATTGAAAGCATTCGACATGCCCTAGATCAACCCACACTTCATTTTCCATAAGTTGGCCATTGACCCTAAAGTCAAACCAATTGCCAAGAGACATCGACAAATAAGGTTAGAACATAAAGAAGCCTTTGACGAGCTTGTAAAAGAACTTTTAGAAGTAGGTTGCATTAGGGAAATAAAGTATACTACATAGTTGTCAAACATTGTACTAGTCAAAAAATCTAATGGAAAATGATGCATGTGTGTTGATTATATTGTTCTTAACAAAGTACGCCCTAAGGACGCTTATCCACTCCTTAATATTGACAAAGTAATAAATAGATCCTCAAGATACTAACTACTATCTTTTATGGATGCTTACTCTGGATACAAAAAATCAAAATGCAATTAGATGAAGAAGAAAAAATAGCCTTCATGACAACAACAAAAAAAGATAAATACTACTACAAGGTCATGCCGTTTGAATTGAAAAATGCCAGAAAAACCTACCAACGCATGATAAAAAAAGTCTTCAAGGGATAAATTATCAAAATTTTAGAAGTTTGTGTCAACGACATGATCGTCAAAAAAATGTAGGAAGAAGAGCACATCACCAACTTAGGTGAGGTGTTCACACAATTAAATTTCATGATCATCAAGAAAGAATGCTAGAAGTATTTTTTTTGGTTACAAGTCTATTTTTTTTTGTCAATTACATATATGTATTTAATTTTTTTTATTGTTATAGACAGTGTGGATTTGTTAGATGTTTTACCTGTCATTCGCAGCATGTTTTATTTTTATTTTTTAATTTTCAGACAATTAAAAAGGTCCAGCCAGTTAGTTATTATTTTGTGGTCCTGAACTAATGCGTAGCAGTAGGCCCAAAAATAACATGCCAATTTTTATGGGCTTATTCCAAATACGGTTATATGGACTGCCCCGCATGCATGAGAGATGACAATTAAATACAAGCTGCATTTTAGGAGGATTAAAAGGAAAAATAATTAAAATTATAAAACAGATACAGCTAATTCCAAAAAGAGTTAAGAATGACACTATATATACATATATCATTCTTTAACGGATAATAAACTAGAAGGTTAAGTTACTTTTAAAATAGAATACTTTAATTTAATTTACAGAACATATGTAAATGAGATTTGAAAGGAAAAAAATTAATGTGAAAATATATTGAGATTTAGGTGGAAAAGGATAAATGAAAACAAAAAATTAAAAACAATTATTTTTGAAAAATTAACTTAGATTTAGAAAAAATAACAATTAAAAATAATTAATATTTTGATAATTTTTATTAAAAATATTAATCTTATTAAAATTATGTATGTAAACAGAGAACTAAAAAAACATAATATTTCACTTTATATTTAATCTCTTTTAAAGTTTAAAGATCACGGAAGTGTATTTTATCTTTCTTGACGATACTTTTTTAATATACATGCCATGTCATTATATATATTTTACGAATGTTAAAGAGGTTATTTTATTTAAGAAAAAAATAATTTTTATTTTCTGTTATTGTATATAACTAGAAGAGTCGGAAAAATTATTTGAGAAATATTTTTTAGTAAAATATAATTTATAAAATAAGAATGAAACAATTGCATAATTATATACTTGTAATCATAACAAAATAAAATCTCAATATTGATTTCACAAAAAGTAGAATGTTTTAAATTTCTAAAAAAAAAGAGGAAAAACATGATATATGTATTACTATAAAACAACATTAACTAAAAAAATGATTAGCAACTTACTTAGGCTCATTTAGAAAAACAACTTAATTAAAATCTTTTTCAATAAGTTCTTCATATGAAAGAGCTTATGTTATAAGTACTTAAAATTCAATAAGTTACTTGCATTTGTATATACACGTTGATAAGCGCTTACATAATTTTAAAGTGTTTGGATGCATTGCTACATAAGCACTTATAAGATGTTATCTCATTTTTAAAATTAACAAAAAAAATAAAGTATAATTAAAAATAAATTAAAATTTTAAAGCTAACTAAATAATTAATATACTAACATTATATATATCACAAAAATATTAAAAATAAAAATCAATAGTCACCATTTACCTATTTTTAGTTTTAAAAAAACAAAAATTTAAGTATCATAAATTTAAAAAAGTTATGCAACACACACACACACACAAAATTCACCATACACCTATCAATAATTTTAAAAATTAAAATATATTAATCAAAACATGATTAAAATATAAATTAAGGTGTTAAAATGAAAATTATATATATTTTTTAAATTCATGATATAAGCTTAAAAATTCACCATTCATATTTATAAATAAATATAAGAATATAAAAATAGTAAATTATTATAAAAATTCAATCACTGCACCATTGTAAAAGGAAAATATAAAAAAATTACTAGCAACATATAAAAATATAAATTTATTTTAATTAAATTATCTTTTAATGAAAAAGAAAGAAACATATAAAAAAATAAAAAAACAAATTTATTAGCAACGAATAATTATAATTTCTTTTGTGTAGAATTTAATATTTACATTAATTTGTGTGAAGAAACGAGAAAAATAAAATGTTTATATTAGAGGGAGAAATGAAAAAAAAATAAAAAAAATACAATATCTATATATTTGATCTAGACAGAATTCGAAGATGAGTCCTTTTATAAACTTTTCATAAGCTATTCCTATAAGTTATATTGGAAAGCTTATGAAAATAAGCTAAAAACATCTTATAGACCAATCATAAGATATTTTTGTAAAACACTTGTGAAATAGCACATGACGCACAAGAAGGGGGGGTTGAATTGTGCGTATAAAAACTTTTTCAATATAAACCAAGTTCAAAAACATTTTTAAGCTAAAGGATAGAAAAGATAAGCACATAGAGAATTTTATACTGGTTCGCTCAACCTTGAGCTACGTCCAGTCCCTTCACCCAAAAGGTATCTACTAACTAACCTTGGTTACAAGTATTCTTCATGGCTTCTTCAAGCTTTACAATGCAATCACCCCAGATTGCTTTACCAGCCCAAGTATTCTTGGTTCACTAAGCCTCTCCAGGCTTTCATAACAAAACAGTTGTTTTACAAACAGATTCAACTTACATAGTGAGGATATAGAAGATTAAGGACAATATATCAGAGATTTATAAACTATTGTCTAGTGGATGCATAAGAAGGCAATCAGCGTTTTTATGTTCATGCTTGATTTTTCATTGTTCGCTTTTTTTTTTTGCTTCTTCTTCTTTCTCGACATATATAGTCTTTAGTGAAAAAGAGTTGTTGAAGAAGACTTGACTTTAATTCTTCAAGAAAAGGTGCGTGTATCGAGCTTTCAGTCATATCAGAGAAGACTACTTTTGAACTTGCACTAAAATGGAAAGAGTAGCTCTGTGCGGGAGGTTTGCTTTTCTGAACATTCTTCATTTGGTTCGATAGCTCGAAGAGTTGACTTGCTTTTTTTGTCTTGCTGCACTTTTGCAGTAGAATGTTTCTGTCTACTATTTAATGCTTGAAATATTTGAACGTTAGATCTTAACAAGGTAAGACATTAGTCTCGATATATAAAAGAAGGACGCAAAGATTGGACGAAAAAGACTTAGCCGTTTAATAGCTTGTGTCTGGACGCGTCTAGTGTGGTTGTTTAAAGATTAAGAACACTGAGTCCAAAAATGTGACTTACACTTGGACGATCATAAATGAGTCCATTGGACGCTCGTATGAGATTGAACATTGTAAATTTGTTAGTTGGAAAAACAGAGACTTATTAATAAGTTTGTTATCTTCAAAATTTGAGGGTTTAGACGTTTTAGCGTCTTTGGTTCCAACAATTTCCCCCTTTTTGATGATGACAAATCTTATTAATTTTTAAGTTTTAAGTCAATATTTAAGACAAGGAAAGCGCATATATAACAAGGTTTTGATAGACTTACTATGCTCCTCCTGAGTCTAAAATATCGCAATTTTCTTAACGCATACGAAAAGTTAGTCCAAATAAATGTCCAAGTATTAGAGTATGTTGATGGATGAATGCAACAAGTATAAGAGTGAAATAGAACAGTCAAGTAGTCAAATATTAACATTTCAGAGCAATCAATCATAGTAACTAAAGAGAAGACTAAAGAGCAAATCATTCAGAAAAAAAAACTTTATTATAGACATCTCAGAGCTATACATAAAACTTGTAAAACTTATGCAATATATTTTCTCCCCCTTTGTCATTATCTGTCGTAACCAGGGTCACAACAAGACGGCAAAAATGATATTAAAAACAGAGGAGTCGCCACTATAATTTATTAAGAAAAAACATGGAAAAATCCTAAAAATGGTCTTGAACCAAAAATTGGATTCGGGAGTCAGTTACGTATAGGGAAAGTGTTAGCACCTTATGACGTCCGTTATAAAAACGGTTACCTTTTAACTTGATGTGTGAAAATATTATTTGTCTTATCGTCTTGCTTATAAAATTATTAATCCTATTGTTTTTTATATATTTTTTATTTAAATTATAGATTTATTTTATTTTATTTTTTAAAAAAGGATTAGTATTATTACTATTTTATTTTATGGTTTTTGAGATCGATAGGAGTGGACTCCTGCTCTTACGTATCCTCCGGTGCAATGAGGAAATCAGACTCACGTAGTTCTTTGGGTAGAAAATCGTTTTGTGGGTTGATGTTTTTGGTTATATATTTTTTAGTTATTATTATTATTATTATATTAAGATATTAAATCTTAAATATTATAGAGTATTATCCACAGTGATAGGCAGCCTAACAGATGTGGAATACTCTTGCAAAACAAAGTTCTAGAAGATCTCGTGATATTCAAGTGGATCCTAGACCCAACATGAAAAATCATTAAAACTCATTTTTAATTTTTATTAAGAAGAAATATCTATTATCAGATTATTAATTAAACTTGTTTATACATTTTTTTTAAAAAAATAATCTTTCAAAAAATAATAACCAAATAAAAAATGCATCTACAATGGTTACCATTAATATTTTAAAACTTGAACAATGGCCAAATAGGAAGTACATCCAAAATGGCTATTATCAAAATTAATTATTTTCCCATTTATTGTTATATATATATATATACACCTTTTCTCTTATTTTTATTAATGAAAACTTATTTAAAAAAAGAACAAATAAAAACATTTATGAATCATAGTTATTATAAGCCCACCAAAACGTATTATAACTAAATAATCTACCCAAAACGGATTGGCCACAACCGTCGGCTCGTAAAGCATCTAAAAAAAAAAAAAAATACAATTTGGCATTTAGCCCAAGTCCATCTCAGTTTGGTGAAAGGGTCAGGGAAGCATGTTGGGCAATGGGCGGACAGCCTTTTCTCAAAAGATAAGGCCACGAACTTTCTTGGCCACGCCGCTGGAAAGGAAGTGGGAGGGTGACGGAAAAAGAAGTAGATAGAGCCGGCCACGAGGCAACAACGGACAGAAGTTTTGTCGAAGAGGGCAATGGTACCACGCTGATGGTGCAGTGAAGGCATCGTGAAGACCCTGGCAGATTTGGGGCATAATGGAAGTGCCGTGTTAACACGATGGAGACGTGGTGAATTAGATTTTTTCATCACAGAAGCGGCGATGATACGAAGATTGACTGCATGAATTCGCTTGTAATCGAGTCAAATTTTGGTCAAGGCATCAATGCAAGTTCACTTCACGGTTTGCACTAGGCGTCGGTCTCTTGTAATCCTTAGGGTCAGTACGTTCTGTGGCTTTCTATTGGTCAGGGGATTCAAACTGAATTGTGTGATATTATTATTGATGCAAATGAAATTTGAAGTCTGAAATCCGCATCATGAACGAAAGGCTTGATTTGGAACAGGAAATGTATTTGTTGTGTATTGGTGTGTGACACTGTCTATTATGGATCTTCTATTTTAATTCTTCTTCTTTTCTTTTTTTCTTTTTTATTTTCGTTTGAAAAGAAAAAAAAACGATGATATGATTTGGGATGAATTAACTTATTTGAAGTATATGATTGTAAAGAAGAAGGAGAGGTATTGAATGTTGTTACGGATACTAAAAAAGAAGAAGAAATATGAATTAGAGGATGAATATGTAAAGCACAGAGAGCATAGATCAGTACATAATTCATTCATACTAGCAACTAAATCCAGTTTATTACAACAAAACGGCAAGGAATAAGAGGCTACGTGGTGAAATAAGATAAGGGAGCAGATGAGATAGAGGAAGGATTTACCTTCAAGTCCTGCAAATGAGAAGGAGGGGTTGCCAATTTCCAGACCAACATGTATGGGAGAAAGTTTTACCTCCGTGATCAAAAAAGAAAATCCTCTTTCTTTTCTTTGTAACTCATTTTAAATAGGCATTCAGTGCTCCTACTCCTTCCTCCAATTTCAGTTTTTATTTTTAATTTTTCATTAAATTTTGAAAAGTGATTGTAACCACTTCCGTTCTAGATCCTTTTCTTTTTCTTGTATTTTTCATTTTCATTTTCATTTTTTTTTGTATTAGACCATGGGCCTTGAAGACATGCAAGCCCAAGAGCAAAACAAAAACTATTTGAACCCAACTTGTTTCTCTTTTTATTATTTATTTAATAAAATTTTATTTTCTCTCTTTTTATTATTAAGCCTCTTTTTTTTAAATTCAATTAAAAAAACTTTTAACCCAGATAAAATTGGGTGTTCACATTATCAAAAAAAAGAAAAGAAATGTCATCATAGTTACTATGGCGCTGGAGGAGGAGGAGGTGAAGGTTGTGCTGTGCAGAGGAGTTTTTGCTGGTTCTAGAGGATTTGTTGTAGGAAAGAAAAGATGGGTTGGAGTTGGTTAGTGACATACTATTGGACGGCAGGGTCAATAGTTGAGATAGGTGGAGGGGCAATAGTAAAGATGGGAAGGCTTGCGGATGCTTGGGAATCGGAAGGAGGTGGGGGTGGGAGTTGTTTGTGTGGGTGATTGAGAAGGGATTGATGGGTGAATTTCAATGGGTGGAGGGGGTGCTTCTAAGAAGAGAAGATTGGGGATTTGGAGTTGGTATGGACGTGGTGTTGTCCAAGGATAGGGAGGTTTGAAGAAGTTGGGATGTGTAAGAGCAGCAATCAAAGTGTAGAGAAAGGAGGTTTCTGTACCAATTAGAGGACGTGTGTAAGCTGGACGAACAAAGGTGGCAAAAGTGTCTGAGAAGTGAAAGACACGAGCTGGACACTGTGTGTATTCACAGTTCATTGCAGTTAGAGTTTTGGCTTTGTCGTCCTGCAAGACTCTGCTGCTGGACGCTTCTTGTTCACAAGTGAACATATGTTGATGCCAAAAGTGTTCAGCGTCATCTTCGTCCATATCTTGTGAAAGACGGTGAGCAATGTACCATTCTGGAGTAATGGTTGGATGATGTTGAAGCTTAGCTTTGGACGGTAGCGGCAAAGAAGGTGTCTTAGTCAGTATCTTCTTCTTCTTACTGTTGACATCCAAGATTGGAAGCCTTAGGCATATGCGGTCAGGTTGGATGCAGACGATTGTGGATGGTTTGATGTGTTGAGAGGGAGGGATGTAAAGTTGATACTTAAAAAATGCAGAGCTCTTTACAGAGTTGCAAAACATATGCTCGTAAGGTGAAGGGAGGAATCCAACTTCTTCCAGGTCTAATGGCCTAAACTTCAAATCAATCGACCTCAATTGGACTGTCCCCTCAAACGCTCGACTTCACCTTTGTTGTAAAGCCTGTTGTATTTCTTCCACTAAAGGTACTCGATGTTGAAGTACTCCTAGGAGGATGGGCAGTTAAGCGCCAGGCTTGCACCAGTCTTAGATACCTTCATCTGATAAATCACTTCAGCGACAAATGTTCGATTGCTCCAGAAGGTAGCGCCAAGTATTCTATAAATGGTTGATGGACGTAGTCATCCATATATTTGTTGAGAGAAAGAGGCGAGTAATCAAAACCAAAGTCAAGTTTAGGAAGAGGCTCTGGATGCAGTATAATGGCATTGTTGTCCACTTGGTTTTGTTGATTGCCATCCAAAAATAGTAAAGGCCACTATTGTTAGGTTTTTGTCAAGGTTTCTTGTTTGGTGGATATGAGGCTATGATGGAAGATGAAGAAGGTTGTTTTGTAGGCTTGATGGAGAGGTGCAGTTTAGGGAGTCCAGGTGTGGGTATGGTGCAAGCATAACCTTCATCACCAAGTAGTAGCATCTCTGGCTTAGGTGTGGTTTCTGTTTGGATAGGTGTTTGGGCTTGTATTTGGATGGAGGATTGTTCAGCGGGTTCAACAATTAGAGATTCAACAAACACATCATCTGAGTCAGTAACAGCAGGAGTAGATAACTTACTCTTCTTTTGCTGTACTATTGTTAGTAGGGTGTCTGCTGGACATTTTGATGGTTGAGAGGGATGGACGGTTGATGTTGGTTGAGATTGAGGAGGAACTGCTCCTGTGGCAGTTTTCTGTTTCTTCACTAGAGCTTTTATGGGCTCATTGTCTTCGTCATCTGACTCCACTGTTAACCGAAGTCTTCTCTTGGTCGGTGCTTGTGCAAGTGCAGCAGCAAGAGTAGATGATGGAGGAGCTACAATTTGTGGAGCAGGCAAGGCATCAGGTTGTTACATTTTGGATCTTGTTGCTTTGAACGTCCTTGCTTTGGATGGTTTCCTTCGGGTGGACGGTTTGGCAGCTGCGATAAGATGGACGAAGAGATCTTCATCGTCCATTGGCTCGGCTGGTAGAAAAGTTGGTTGTTCAACTTGTAGAGGTGCCTCCTTTACCAATTCTTCCTTGACATCCACCAGCTTGTCAGGTTTCTCTAGTGGTGTCAGCACGAACCCAGCTCTCATCTAGGCCATATTGTTTCGTCCAAAAGGTACTTGGGTGAACCCGTGGCCACCACCTAGCGTTTGAATCTGCACTTGCTCACCAACAGGCAAAGAGAAGAAGGCGTGTTATACCTTCTCTATCCAGAAAACCCTGTTCAGAAGAGCGACATAGGTGATTTGGTCATGTTCTCCTCGTCCTTTCATGGTCCTCATAATATTGCTCAGGATGAGGTGAGGCAGGTTGAACTGTTGGCCAATAACCATATGAAACAGCGCAAACTTATGCAGGAAAGTTATGCTGTCCTTGGACTTTGCTTTGTGTAGTATCCCCTTGTTCAAGAATTACTGGTACACCTTGGCCTCCTTGATCAGTTTGCTGTATTCAACTGGACCTTCGCCTTCAGGTCCCATCAAGGTTGCGTCCATTGTCTCATGTCCTCCAAAATTGTCTTCCCACCCATTTTTGATGCAGGAACCAGCCCTTTCGCAGCCAACAGCTTGCGCCACACTTCCAAGGTCTAAAGTGACCTTCACGCCCAGCATATAACCAATAATGTTCATTGCAGAGAACTCTGCAGATTTCCAGAATTGTCTAATGAGCTTTGGATATATGATTTCGTTGAGGTGGAAATAGTTGAGGATTCCACATCGCGTCAGATTGTCCTTGACCTTTACTCCTATGTCATCGAAAGCTTGTATGTCAAAACACCTTTCTATCAAGACAATAACCTTGTCCAAGCTTTCCACACGAGCTATAGGCTTTATAGCGGCATGGGTTTGTTCCATTACAGAAGTTGAGAGATAGAGGGTTTAGGGTTTGAGAGTTTTTGAGAGAGAGATAAAGTTTTTGAGATAGTAAATGTAAGTGTTTATGTGTTGGTGTTTTGAGTGTATAGGAAGGAATTGATGGGTTTCTCTTTTTGGTAGTTTTTTGAATTTTCAAAGAGAGATAAAGTTCATTTAATGTTGGTTAGGCACTCACGTTTCACGAGGGCGGTTATACGGCGCATATGTGACTCAAACAAGAATAAAACATTTATTTCAAATCATTTTAAGTGAAAACATGATTAAGTACGGATAAAGATTTTTATGCACATAACCGTTATGAAATGCGAATAGTCATGGGCACATATATGATGGATGATATAATGATAATGGACGCTATATGACTTTGGACGTTACTAATCATTGGACGGTCAAAGCATATAGAAAGAAAACTATTTCTTTATAAATTCCATGCCAAGACAATCTCGGATATGGATAAGTTTATCTTCAGGAAGTCGTTTTGTAAAAATATCTGCTAATTGATTTTCAGTGTTAATGAATTGAATATCAATAACCCCTTTCTAAACATAATCTCTTATAAAGTGATGTTTTATTTCAATGTGCTTTGATCTTGAATGCTATATAGGATTTTTAGACAAGTTTATTGCAGCAGTATTATCACAAAGGATAGAAATGTTACTCTTATAAATACTGTAGTCCTCTAGCTGATGCTTGATCTATAAGATTTGTGAGCAACAGGATGCTGTTAAAATGTATTCTACTTTTGTTGTAGACAGGGCAATCGTCCCTTATCTTTTGCTCGTCTAGGAGACCAGATTTCCATTAATGAGGTGACATCCTCCACTGGTGCTTTTTCGATCTATTATGTTTCCAGCATAACCAGCATTACAAAATCCAATTAACCTGTATTCTTTATTTGACTTAAAGCATAGACCAAGGTTAGTGGTTCCTTGTAAGTATCTAAAAATCCTTTTTACTGCTGTGAGATGTGTTTCTCTAGGATCAGACTAAAAACGTGCACATAAACATACACTGAACATAATATTAGGTCTGGACGCTGTAAGATAAAGTAGTGATTCAATCATACATCGGTATGTAGTTTGGTCTACCTTTTTGGATGTGTCTTCCAGCCTAAGTACTGAAGATGGATGCATGGGTGTGCTCATTTCTTTGGCATCATCCATCTTGTACTTTTTGAGAAGTTCTTTTGCGTACTTTGTTTGATGTATGAATATGTCATTGTTGGTCTATTTTACTTGTAATCCAAGGAAGAATTTAAGTTCTCCCATCATACTCATTTCAAACTCAACCGTCATGAGCTTAGAAAGATCCTTGCATAGATCGTCATTAGTAGCACCAAATATTATATCGCCCACATAGATTTGTGCAATAATAAAATATGATTGGATGTCTTTGCGAAATAGAGTAGTGTCTACTTTTCCTCTTGCAAAACCATTTTCTAAAAGGAAAGAACTTAATTTTTCATACCAAGCTCTAAGAGCTTGATTAAGTCTATATAAGGCCTTTTTAAGTTTGAAAACATGTTTAGGATAAGCATCACACTCAAAATCAAGAGGTTGTTTCACATAAACTTCCTCATTTATTATACCATTTAGAAATGCACTTTTCACATCCATTTGATAAAGCTTCATATTACTATGGGCAACAAATGAAAGTAAGATGCGAATGGCTTCTAGTCTAGCTACTAGTGCAAAAGTTTCAGTAAAGTCTATACCTTCTTGTTGAGAATAGCCTTGAGCCACAAGTTCAGCATTGTTTCTTACCACTTTGCCTGCTTCGTCTAGCTTGTTGCGAAACACCCATTTAGTTCCTATGACAAATTTATCTTTAGGTGCAAGAACTAGCTGCCACATGTTGTTTCGTTCAAACTGACTCAGCTCTTCCTTCATGGCATTGATCTAGCCTTCGTCCAGGAAAGCTTCGTCCACTGTCTTTGGTTCCATCTGGGAAATCAAGGCAGTTTGAGCTTGCTCCTTGAAGGTTGATCTTGTCCTTATGTGATCGTGTACATTTCCAAGAATTTGATTATCTGGATGATATGTCTTCATTTGCCACTGTCGTCCAGTTGGTCTTTTTCTTCTGTCTTTGGATCATCCAACTATGTTCTAGACGTTGGTATGTTGGTATCGTCCAACTTCATATCTGCAAATGAATCGTCTAGCTCTGATTGTTCTCTATCAGGCTTATTGTCATTGAATTTTACATGAATGGCTTCTTCAACGGTTAAGGTTCTAGAGTTGTAAACTCTATAGGCCTTGGAAGTTTCAGAGTATCCTAACAATATTCCATCATCACACTTAGAATCAAACTTTCCAAGATTGTCCTTAGTGTTTAAAATTAAACATTGACACCCAAAAGGATTAAGATATGATATGTTGGGTTTTCTTGCTTTTCACAATTCATAAGAAATCTTTTTCAAAATAGGTCTAACATATATTCTATTTTGCAAATAACATGTTGTGTTTATAGCTTCAGCCTAGAAGTGCTTAGGAGTGGAGTTATCATTAAGCATGGTTCTAGCCATTTCTTGCAATGACCTATTCTTTCTCTCTACCACACCATTTTGTTAAGGTGTTCGTGGTACAAAGAAGTTGCGGAGAATTCCGTTCTCCTCACAAAACCCTTGAAAACTTTCGTTTTCGAACTCTCCTTTATGATCACTTCTGATTGAGGCTACACACACACCTTTTTCATTTTGAATTCTTTTACAGAAAATGGAAAACATTTAGTGCGACTCATCCTTGTGTTTTAGGAACATGACCCATGTCCATCTAGTATAGTCGTCTACTACAACAAACCTATATCGTTTTCTGCTAAGAGAGACTGTTCTAGCAAGACCAAACAAATCAATATGTAATAGCTCAAGTGGTCTAGTAGTAGAAACAATATTCTTTGATTCAAAAGAGCTTTTCACTTGTTTCCCTTTTTGACAAGCATCACAGAGAACATCAGATTTCTATACAAGATTTAGAAGTCCTCTTACGAGGTTATGTTTGTTTAGCTTTGAGATTAATCTCAAGCTTGCATGTTGTGAACACCCAATTTTGTCTGGGTAAATAAAAATAAAATATAAAAAAAAGAAAAAAAAAATAAGAGAACTTTTGAAGAAAAAAGCTCTTTTTTTTTATGATAAATACCATGGAAAGACAATGTCGTATCTTGAGTTATACTTGTCCGTTTGAGGTATTCTTTGCACCATTGGAAAGCTTGTAGAAAAATCTACAACTCATCTCTTTATCTCAAAAACCAAAATCAACTTCTATCTTGATGAAAATCAACCCCGAAGTGAGTCATTTAATCATAAAAAAACTCAAGTCCCACATTACCTTCCCTTCACTTAAAAGTCCCACATTGGACAATCTACATTCATGCATCTTCTCCTTCCCCTATATAAAGAGGTGCCTACCAAGCAATGAAGGAAGAAAAAAAAACCATCCATTAATTATGGGCTTAATGCAAAGCATGGAGCCTATAAAAGTTTAATCTTTTTTTATTATCTCTTTTATTTTTTTTTCTCTTGGAGCTTTTATTAGAAGCTTGTGGTGGATTGTTTTGTGTTCACCACAAATTATATCTTAAGGTAAATTTGTCTACCTTATCTTTTTTATATATATGTTTTATTTTCTTTTATCATTGTTGTTTTGTTAAATTTTATTCTTTGTATGTCCTTTTCAAATTAGAAATATTTTATATTTAATTAATTTTTTAGAGAAAGGATTAATTGGATGTGACATCTTTTTAATCCTAAGGTTTTAAGGCACAAGTTGTGACAACTTGATGTCTTTAAATTCCTCTCTAAAATTAGAAATGTTAAACTAAAATTAATTTGCTTCAATGGATTGACTTGGGTGTACACCTCTGTTGATTCTATTTTTAGGACATATAAGCCGTGACGGTTTAGAAATCCTAAAATTTAATAAACAAAATTAAAAAAAAATAACAACACACAAATATTTTCTACAAAAGAACTACGTGAGTCTGATTCTCCATTGCACTGGGAGATACGTAGGAGTAAGGGCCCACTCCTGTTGATCTCAAAAAATAATAAAATTTAAGATAAAATAAAAATCTTTTTTATAATAATAAAATTCTTCTTGCAATTATTTTTAGGGTGAGATAAATATTTTAAAAGTCATTAATAATTTGCTTAATCAATTAGAGGTAACCGTCTTTATGACGGACGTTGTAGGATGCTAATACCTTCCTTACACGTAATTGACTCCCGAGCCTAAAATCTAGTTTCGTAGACCATTTTCTTTTAGGTTTTTCCAATGTTTTTCCTTAATAAATATTAGTGGCGACTCCCTGTTTTTAAAACTCTTTTTTGCCGTCCCGCCGCGACCCCGGTTGCGACACATGTCCAAGTTTCTTGTGCCAATTCCATTGATTCTCGTTGATGGATACTAGACAAGGCACATTTTGATTTGTGAGATCATTTAAGTCAATCTTATAAAGATTGCTTTGCCTTTTAGCAGAAAATAATATAGATCTGTCTAGATTTTTGACTGTACATGCATCTTTGTCAAAGGAGACACTGTGTCCACTATCACATAATTGACTTATGCCTAGTAAATTATGTCTAAGTCCTTCAACATATAAAATATTTTCAATAGAGGGGAAGGGATGCTTACCTACCTTACCTATACCTGTAATCTTACCCTTCTGGTTTCCTCCAAAGGTGACCCATCCACCGTTCTTCGGTTAGAGGCTTTAGAACATACACCTTTCACCTGTCATGTGTCGTGAGCAACTACTGTCCAAGTACCATGACTGGTGTTTTCTTTCTGTTGTCAAGCAGATCTACAACAGGAATTATCATGAACTTAGGTACCTAGATAGACTTGGGTCTTTTCTTGTTAGTATTGAAGGCATTGGACGCCTTCTTGATTGGACGATGAAAGCATCAAGATGGTTCATGCCCTATTTTTTCACATATTTTGCAAAAAGTAACATTTTTGTTTGTTTTACAGGCTTCTTCCTTAGTAAAGCCAAGCCCAGATTTGTCGTAGGGACTCGTCTATAAGACAAAATTTTATTTAGATTTTCAGTCCCATTAACGAACTTGGATAGGCTTTCCTTTAGATGAATAAATTCCTTTTGAAGTTCTAATGCTTCATGAGGAGGTGTCTCTTCTGAAGTAGCCTTCATTTTAAAAACTCATTTTCTTTTAAAACATTTTCATAATTTTCTTTAAGCAAATTAAATTCTTTTGTTACTTGTGAAAATTTCCTTTTCAGTTCCTTATATCCTACTGAAAGAGTTGAGGAGTTAGCAAGCAATTCATTATAAGCTTCTTGAAGAGAAATTAAATCATTAAAGTTTACCTCTTCATCTTGCTCATCTTCTAAGCTTTCAGAACTGGTATCCGCCATAAGACACAAGTTTGCTTTTTCCTCTCCTTCTTCTTCGGATGAGGATAGATCCATGTCCTCCCAGGTGGCCATGAGTTCTTTCTTCTTCTTTTTGAAGAAGGTTTTCTTCTTGTCCTTTTGCAGGTTTGGACATTTAGCTTTGAAGTGTCTAGGCTTTCTACATTCAAAGCAGACTAAGGGACTCTTCTCCTTAGGTTCTTTGTTAAACTTCTTTGTGAAGTTTTTAGCTCTGGACCTTCCTTTCTTTTGCCACATAGCTTGTATCTTTCTTGATATGAAAGATACCTCGTCCTCAGAGTCGTCTTCTTCAAATGCTTCATTAGAAGACTTTTCCACGTTAAGGGCTTTGGACGATGATCCTTTTGTTGGACGTTGGACGCTCAAGGCGATGGACTTTCTCTTCTGTCCTTCATCCTGCTTTAACTCCAACTCATGAACTTTGAAAGTTCCAAGTAACTCTTCCATGGAGAGCGTTGTGAGGTCTTTGGATGCTCTCAGAGCCGTAACCTGTGGTCTCCATTGTCTAGGCAAACTTCTTAAGATTTTGTCAATATGATCATAATTATCATACATTTTGCCTAAGGATCTCAGGTTATTAATTATAGTTTGAAATCTACCAAACATGAGTTCGATAGTTTTATTTTCTTCCATAGTAAAAAGTTCATATTGTCTAACAAGTAAGCTTAATTTAGATCTCTTTACCTGTGAAGTACCCTTATAAGCCAGCGCGAGAGTATCTCACATATGTTTGGCACTTCTTAAACTATGCACTTTTTCATATTCAGTTTCGGAGAAGGCGTACATCATAGCATTTCTAGCTTTTGAGTTAAGAAGGTGCCTTTGTTTGTGAGCTTGTGTCCACTGACCTCTAGGTAACTCAGTTTCAGCATGGTCTAAGGGCAGATAGTCATCAATTTCTACTACGTCCTATATATCGATGTGACATGCATCAAAGAATGCTATCATCCTTTGTTTCCAGTAGTCGTAGTTTTGACCTTTGAGGAGAAGAGGTCTGTTAACAGCTTGTCCTTCGTTTTCCATCTGTGCTCAGGATCTTTTACCCCTATAATGTTAAATGCTCAACCCCAAGAGGTCAAGCTCTGATACTAATTGAAATAACACGTGACGCACAAGAAGGGGGGTTGAATTATGCGTATAAAAACTTTTTCAATATAAACCAAGTTCAAAAACATTTTTGAGCTAAAGGATAGAGAAGACAAGCACACAGAGAATTTTATACTAGTTTGCTCAACCTTGAGCTACGTCCAGTTCCTTCACCTAAAATGTATCTACTAACTAACCTTGGTTACAAGTATTCAGGCTTTACAATGTAATCACCCCAGATTGCTTTACCAACCCAAGTATTCTTTGTTCAATAAGCCTCTCCAGGCTTTCACAACAAAACAGTTGTTTTATAAACAGATTCAATTCACACAATAAGGATATGGAAGATTAAGCATAATGTATCAAAGATTTATAAACTATTGTCCAGTGGATGCATAAGAAGGCAATCAGCATTTTTATGTTCGTGTTTGATTTTTCGTTGTTCGCTTCTTTTTTGCTTCTTCTTCTTTCTCGATATATAAAGTCTTCAGCGAAAAAGAGCCGTTGAAGAAGACTTGACTTTAATTCTTCAAGAAAAGTGTGCGTATCGAGCTTTCAGTCATATCAGAGAAGATTACTTTTGAACTTGCACTAAAACGGAAAGAGTAGCTCTGTGCGGGAGGTCTGTTTTTCTGAACATTCTTCATTTGGTTTGGCAGCTCGAAGAGTTGATGTGCTTTTTTTGTCTGGCTGCGCTTTTGCAGTAGAATGTTTCTATCTACTATTTAATGCTCGAAATATTTGAACGTTAGATTTTAACAAGGTAAGACATTAGTCTCGATATATAAAAAAAGGACGCAAAGATTGGACAAAAAAGACTTAGCCATTTAATAGCTTGTGTCTGGACGCGTCTAGTGTGATTGTTTAAAGATTAAGAGCACTGAGTCCAAAAATATGACTTACACTTGGACGATCATAAATGAGTCCATTGGACGCTTGTATGAGATTGAACGTTGTAAATCCGTTAGTTGGAAAAATAGAGACTTATTAATAAGTTTGTTATCTTCAAAATTTGAGGGTTTGGACGTTTTAGCGTCTTTGGTTCCAACAACTTGCACAAACACTTATAACATAAGATAAGTCCAAATAAGTTATTTATAAGTCCTTCCAAATGGGGCCTTAGATTAAATTGTGGAAAACTTCTTTATAAACAATATTTGAAGTTGTGAAAGAATTTTTTTCACTATTACATATGAGAATTTAGAAACCTCCGTATGAAGTAATCATCGAAATTAGAACATACAATTTTAGTCTCTGGCTGAGAAAGATAAATTTCAAATCTTAATAAAAAGGGAATTAAAATTAAAAAATAACAAAATTAAACAAAAGAAAAAGAGCAACTATAAAAAATGGTGAAAACATAAGATTAACATTAATAATTAACATCTCATGACGATAATTAAAAAAAATAAATCACATAATAAAACGGTGAAACTCAAAAGAAAAATATTAGGAAATTTTAATATATACCAGCAAGGGATTATACAAATTTTGGAATAATAATATAGATAAGTAAGCTTGTGTGTTGTAGATGCTGAAAAATAGAAATAAAGAGTTTAAAAAATAAAAGGAAAAAAAAGTGGAGATACTATAAAGTCTGAATATTGTAGACAAACAAAAGAATAAGCATTATAATTTATTTAAAAAAAACTAAATTAATCACTTAATTTATTAAATATTTATTTCACGTCAATTTTATCTTTTAATGGTTTATTATATATGAAATATGCCTTTCAAAAATAAAAATATATTTTTTTATTTTAAAACTTATTTAATATTACAAAACTTTAAAATATATTTTTTTCGCTTTATTGTTTTATTTTAAAATATTATTTTATTTATACTTTCCTATTATTAATTTTTATTTATTATAATTTATTTTTCTGATTTTGATAAATTCTTTTGTAATTTTTTAACTATTACAATGATATTTAACTTTTTTTTCTACTTTTTTTTTAGTATTTCTGCAATTTATTTTTATGTCTATATTGATAATTTATTTTAAAACTTTTAGCAATTATAATATGACTTTTGTATCAATATAATATTACATAGCATTAGTATTTAAGTTTGGATATTTTTATATATAATATTTACTTGTTATAATATTACTTTATTACTTTTATTTAATAAAATCTTTATGATTTATTTTTATATGTGATGATTTATTTTATAAGTTTTTAATGATTATAACATTATTGTACTATTATCATTTGCTCAGTGTTGTATTTTATTTATTTTCTATTTTATTACAAGATAAGAACAAAAGCGATATAATATTTGTATGACAAGAACGATTATAATAAAAAAAATATCTTCTAAAGATTTATTATATATGAAATATTCCTTTCAAAATTAAATTTTTTTTATGTGTTTAGAAAAAATATTTAATATTACAAACATTTGAAATATTATTTTATTTTTTGGTATTGCTTTTATTTTATAATATTTATCATTTATACTTTCTGATTATTAATTGTTATTTGTTATAATTTATTTTTGTGATTTTGATAAATTCTTTTATAATTTTTTAATGATTACAATGATATTTAACTATTTTTTACATTTTTTTAGTATCTTTACAATTTTTTATGTTAATATTGATAATTCATTTTAAATTTTTTAGCAATTATAATATGACTTTTATATTAACATAATTTTACTTAGTATTAGTATTTGAGTGTAGATATTTTTATATATAATATTACCTTGTTATAATTTTACTTTATTACTTTTATAAACAAATCATTGTTGTTATATAAACTACCGAGAAACTGTTCTTTTATTATTTTTTATCATTATAATAAACATTTTATTACATTACTTTAGATGGATTTGACAAAAAGAAAATAGGTCATCCACTAACAGTATAAAGTAATTTTATATTGTTATCCAATCACAAATCACCAATTATTGTAAGTTTGTTGATTTTTATAATAAATACTTTAAAAGTCATATCAATAGTGATTTCTGATTGGTTGACCCATTAAACTCTTGACAGATTGCTACAATAAATGTTACACTAGCTTTATATATACTAATACTATATATTAGAAAATTATTACTTCGTTTTTATTCTTTT
Organism: Spatholobus suberectus; assembly: GCA_004329165.1. NCBI lineage: Eukaryota > Viridiplantae > Streptophyta > Magnoliopsida > Fabales > Fabaceae > Spatholobus > Spatholobus suberectus. The sequence goes on from CM014732.1 coordinate 72,714,442, forward strand.
TTTTAAACATTTGTATTAGAAATAATGAAAATATAATTTTGTTGCTTTTATTGTACAAATTTTTATAACATAAAAATTGAAAAAAAATGTGATATTTTGTTAATTATTTACAAAAATAAAAAATTAAATTTTAAACCGGATAATCCTGATCGTATATTTAGATGGAGAGGAAGAAAATAAAGAAAACAATAAATTTAAAATCATTTCTTATTTAATTGAACAGAAAATAAAGGTGGAGAGGATAGAAACATTGACTTTTAGAAATAAAAAAGAAAATCTTTTAAAGTTTATTCTTGAATATAAATTTCAATTTTTTTTATCCTTTTTCTTTTCTTTATTCTTCTGAAGTGTTGCAGACTTTGGAGGAAACATACTCAATTAAGATAGAAATATTAGTAATATGTTTTTAATAAATTATTATTAGTTTATTTTTGAAATATTAATTTTTTTTCAAAAGTGACTTATATATCAGATGATTAATTTTCGCAAAAATAAACTAATATTACAAGTTACATTAAAAAATAATTTGTTAATATTTCTCTCAATATGAACATGACTTTCAATTATTATGTGGCACTGTGCGCCACTGAGAATGACTCAACTACCAGTTCTGGTTCTGGCTGATTGGGTCCAACCTAACGTGCATATCAGAAAATGTCTATGCATTAGTTAGGGGGAAATATGATGCGAATCACTTAATCCTATAAAGACAAAACAAAACAAATGTATGTTTCCTTCACTTATGGACGCAGTGTATGAACATTTTGATGTCATTTTGTGTCATAAACAATAGTATTTTAATTCTTTTTCTTCTATAATTGCAAATTCTTTTATATTTGCTAGGATATTACGTGAAATAACAAATACTAATTGTAGTCAATTATAGGTATCTAATATTATTGAATCGCATAAAAATAAAAAAAACTCAACTCTTTAGAGCTCAAATTGTTATTATTTATAAGAATCGGCATCGTATATAAAATCTCAAGCTCAAGACATCGTTGCATTCTTTTAGCTGGTATGAAGTTTTTATCTAGCAGCATTTAAGAAACAATCATAATTTAAAGTTTTTTTTTGAAGAAAAAGTTAGTTAGTATTATTATCTTTGGGTTTAAATTAGTGTTTGTATTAGGTGGGTTCCTCCTTAATTGAGGTCCACATTAACTTTAAATAATAATAATAAAAAAATGAAAGTTTTTATAAGTGGAAGTCTATTATTTGCGTTGTAAGGGATTTTATCTCTATTTTTAAAAAGGAAAAAGTGACGTGCAACAAATAAGTGCAAGTACACGAATTTAGAAAGATTACGCAATTGAAGTTTTGAATAGGCGCAACAATTGAAGTTTTCTCTCGTTGATGTACCCATTATTTTATATAGTGGAAGATTTTTTGGGCTAGGTCTCGTGACTTTTATTCCCTCACGTTAAGAGAAGCTTTTCGCATTAAAATTTGAGGTGTCCTTATTTTATTTTACTGCTCCTTTTATCACTATTAATATTGAAATTAACTTGGATTAGTTTTTTTTTTTTGTTTAGTTTCCTCAAAAAGAGAAAAATTTTCAAGTTCTTAATATCGTGTTGTGTACTCTGATCCTAACAATTGATATCAAAAGCTTTGGTTCTTTGTGATGATTGCCTTGTGGTGAATAATGGAAGTCAATACAAGTTGAATGGTGATTTTGAATGATTCAAATTATATTTTCTGGAAAAGCAAGATGGAGGATTTGCTTTATGTGAAAATTTTTCACCAACCTGTGTTCGCTATAAAGAAGCCCAAGGATAAAATTGATGAAGAGAAGACTCTAATGTACATACAAGTATGCACATATGTCCATCAATGGGTTGATGATAATGTATTAAATCACATTAGTAAGGAGACACATGTTTGAGCATTTATGGGACCACCTTAAACAATTGTATGTAAAGAACATAAGAAATAACAAGATGTATATCTAATCAAGCGGATGTTAACCTTAAAATATAAAGATGGCTCTCTATTGCCAGATTATTTGAACATTTTTCAAAAAATTATGAATCAACTCTTTATTATGAGTATTAAATTTAATGAAAAAGCTATTCAAAGATTATTTCTCCCTAATCTTGAACGAGTTAAGTTTAAATCCTAATAAAAATTCCTATCACTTTATCAAATTAAATAATAATTAAAAGATAAACTTATTTTAACTCATCCCATATATACTCCTAATTAAGACTACAAGTAGTTGGGAAATTAACATTATGTACTTGATATATAGTCTCTAACTCTTGTTTTGCTTGAAAGTTGGATCAAATGAATATATGTGATAAAAATTCAAATATACAGAGTAGGTGATACTTAGTGAAAAATTAAATATAACCATACAAGCATGATACAGAAAAAGTTCAAGGGAAAGATAATGCAATACATATAATAATTACTTAATTAATATGCACTTTTAAGAATATTAGTAGTATATTTGTTTAATCTATCTATATGGATTCTTTGAATATACGTAGTATTTTATTTTGTTTGTGCAATAAGTAAATCAACAAAAATAAGCTAACTAATTAATTCACTGCATATAAAAGTAACGCACTAAAAATACTTAATGGTTAATTAACTAAAACAAAATGGTATGTAAGATTTTCTCATATGATGTTATAGTCTATTTGGTTGATATCATTTTTTAACATCATATTTTTATATTAAAATTTTATGTTTATCTTTTTAGTGATTTTTCACATTTTTGATAAAAAGTAATATTTAATTAAAAAATATAAATACATTTTTTGGCGAGAAATCACAAAATATCTAATAAAAGAGTATTCATTTGTTGTGCGGATCCCACTCTCCTAAAGTGAGCAACTCACTTTAGAAAATAAAATGAGTAATTTCAGTCGTTAATAAAAAAATCAATCGTTGATGTTACGTATATATGCATAACAATTAGAGTTTAATGTTCATGCACTGACAATGTAAAGTAGTTTTACACTGTCATCCAATTACAAATCATCATTTATTGTAAGTTTGTTAACTTTTATAATAAATACTTTAAAAGTCATATTAATGATGATTTTTGATTGGATGACAGCATAAAACTTTTTACACTAACATTGCATAACCATTAAACTCTAACAATTAATGCAAGTATTGTTGTATTAGTAAGGTTTTTCTCATCAATAATTGAGATTAGTCACTTTAGAGGATGCAAGTCTCATTTGTGCATAACATCAATACCAATATTTGATAAAGATAAAATTTAGATGTAATTTTTTAAGTACTTTTAGTATTGTGTTTTAATCAAAATTAAAGCTCTATTCTGATAATCCATGTAATAAAAATTTGAATTAAAAATCAATATAGGTTATTGAGGTGAAACTTTAATTTTAATAAAAGAAATACACTTAAAAAACTGCATCATTCATTTGAGAATAAAATTTAAATGTAATTTTTTAAGTATTTTTAATATTATTTTTCAATCAAAATTAAAGCATTATTTTAATAATTTACATAATAAAAATTTACATTAAAAAGTGAAACTAAAATTTTAATTAGAAAACAACATAAAAAAAATAACTAAAACTATTTCTAAGTTTGTCTATTTGATAAAAGTAAGTATTTGTTTTCTTTTAATCAAGCTGTTGACATTCGTGTTTGCTTAAATCACAACCACACAAATTATTTCAATTGCTGTGTGACGCAAAGAAAAATTCAGACTAACATTCTGCAGTCTTATAGAATTCCTGTAGACATTCTTCCTTTTGCATTTTTTTTTCTTTTGGTGGGGGGCCGGGGGGTGAAGAGAAATTTTATAAATAACTCTTGGGACCCAAAAGGCCTCTTAACTAATGTTCTTGGAATGGAAGATGAGTAGTTGAAAAATTCATTCTCTTATTTATTAGGAAGACCTTATTAAGCTTGCAGTGATCACGTGTATGACAGATATACAATGGTAAAGCTTAAAAAAAGGCCTTAAATGTACCCTGAAAAAGAAAACAGTAAAAGCTCATACACAGAATTTTTATCAATGTGTTTTGTGTAATATATATCCGCATATAATTCTTTCAATATTTATTGACATTTTTTTTTCAATTTTTTTATGAGGTTACAAGTATTTGTGAAGAGAAACAATCGTATTAAGGCAGATATGACTATTATGTATAATAAAACTCCTTTTTCAAATATTTAATGTAATTATAGATTCGAAATTATTAATTAAGTTGAAACAATCTGTACCAAAATTTTACTTAGCCTAAATCAAACATATATCACTTAAATAAATCATTAATTGATCATTAAATATTTATTATAAGCACTTATAAAGTGAAGCCCCTACCCTAGTTCAATTTTGGGTGGTGGCCTAGCTAGCAGCCTTAACCAGCCAGTCAAAATCTCACCTGCTGCTACTATGTTTCTCGTGGAGCTTGTGCACAGATAACGATGCTTCGTTACTGCTTGGAGGGGCTCCTTCTCAGGGCCTACAACTCTTGACCTTTCTATAAGAATCAATCGTGTTGTCTATGAATTTCATATAATTTTATTATATAAATACTTTCGATTTATTTTTATGAACATTAAATAAGTAAGATGTTATTAGATTTTGTAAATATTTATAAAATTTTTACATGATAAAGTTGTGCAAAAATTTACTATTAAAATATCAATTTAGAACATTTCTAATGCTAAAGTTTTTAAATGGATTCTTAAAGACTCTACAAATCTATAATGTCACGTTAAATTTAAGAATTACAACAAAATTTTACTCAACTGCAAAAGTTCTTAACAGAATTCTTAACTTACTTTTTATTGAATTTCTGACATAGAAAAATATATTTTATTGTTAAAACATAGTTGCTTATACAAGTAACCAATTTTTGTATAAGAACTCAATCCCATTTGCCCTAATAGTTAAGAACTCATAAAAACTATAAAAACTCATGAGTTAAGCATCCGGAGATGCTCTTAGTCTTAAATTCACATTATTTTTAGATTTAATCTTTGGTACTATAAAAAATAATTTTAATCTCTAATTTTGATAATTATTAATTAATTTGGCCCGAAAATTTGATAACTTCATCAATTAACTTGGTTTTTAATATTACTAAATTAGTTAATTTAGTTTTTAAATTTAATTATCATCAATTGATCTTATTTCTATTGACTAAATTAACCAAAGGCAAACTTTAGATTTGATTTTTTAATGTAAGCTTCTATTTTATGAATTACTGAAATAAAATTTCAGTTCTAATTAAAAAATAACACAAAAAAACATTATTATAGACCAAAAGCATTCGTGAAAGTGTAATTTGGTCCATTTATTAATGCATATTAATGTTAATAATCAAAATAATTAATAATTATCAAATTTAAAAATTAAATCAATGAATAGAACTCAATGTTATAAAAGAAAATAAATTACGCACTGAAAGTGTAAAATAGTTTTACACTATCATTTAATTACAAATCACTATCTATAGTAAATTTGTTAATTTTTATAATAATTATCTTAAAAGTTATATTAACAGTAATTTCTAAATGGTTGACAATGAAAAAGTTTTTACACTTATACTCATGTTATAAACTAAAATGACTTATAATTACTAATTATAAGATTAATTTTATTTTGATTTTAGAAATTAAAATAGCCAACAATAAATTTTTTTGGAATTATCTATATTATTTTTTTGAGAAAATAAGTTATGCACTGACTGTGTAAAGTAGTTTTACACTGTCATCCAATTATAAACAACTATATATGGTAAATTTGTTAACTTTTATAATAACTATTTAAAAGTTATATTAATGGTGATTTTTAATTAGTTAATAGTATAACAATTTTTACACTAAAAATATGTAACCATTAATTTTTTTATACAAATTTTTTATTTTTCCACACTTTCTGTCTCTTACATTCATTTTCCATCGTCTCTCTCTATCATTTTCTTCCTTTTTATCGTGATTTCTTTTTATTTTTAATTCCTTATTTTCATCTGTTTCTGTTGCTCTTCCTTTTTTTTATCCATTAAATATTATTGAAAATTTACAACGTCATAAAGTCATTCGTATCCTTTTACACCTGGTCAATAAAAACCAACATATTCATATAAATACCTCTACTACAGATTCCATTTTTCGTTTTCTCTGACAGGTCCATCTCTAAACCAACATACCTATCTTTTCCATCAGAGTATTATTATTTCATACCCTCTTCACCCCTCTTTGCAGCTTAGCATTTGTCTAGCATTTTCTCGTCTCTCTTTCGTTTGATCTGCATAAAATTGCATAAATATAAAAAATGAAGGTATGGTTCACACTTGCCAATTTTGGTTCTTCTATGCTCTTCTTTATTTTCTTATTAATTTTCTAAAAATGGATAATTTTCTCCTCTTAACTTTGACTCAAAACTTTAATTCATTGTGGATTCTCCATGAGCTTTATACTTTCCCCTATTTTTCCTTTTTTCTTTTCATATCCTTTGTTTTCTCCCTTTTTCCTTCCTGATTTAAAGATCTGGGTAGCCTTAAATGAATTTTGATATTCCCTTCATTAGAATCCTGGATTTGGATTTAATTTGAACATCTGGGTCTATATGTGGGATGGTTTAGATCACATATTTTCCAATATATAATAAGCTTTTGGTTAGTAGAGAAATTTTGGTTTCAAGTGTCACCTTATTTATTTATTTTTTTCTTGTTCAGATATTGTATGTTGTTCTGGAAATATTCCTTCCCTGATTGAGGTTATCTGAGGTCTATTAATTAGAATATAATATGGGTTTAAAAAGTTCCTAATTTTGTTTACAGAAGTTTGTACTCAAGCTAGATTTGCATGACGACAAGGATAAGCAGAAAGCCTTGAAAACAGTTTCAACTCTTTCAGGTATAATTTTGTTGTTCACTTTGCTAGTTTGGGTTGTTCCTCCACCTTTTTATTATTATTTTTTATTTTAGCCTTCATTATCTTGAGAATCAGTCAACAGGACAGTAGTAGAGGGCTGCATGTCTTTGGTATTTTTGTCTACTGAAATCGAGAGAATGAAAGATGACAAAAATTAAAAAAATACTAACACTAAGATCTCTGTGCGTTCCTAAGTTTCTCATGTATATTTATTATTCTAATTATTTTATATTAAGTATAAAACTTTTAATATTTGGGGTATTCTTGAATAGAATGATACTTTTTTGGGTCAATTGGAAGCTATTCAAAAGTACCTTATTTCTTTCCCGTAAATCTCACCTCGAAAGACTAAGATGATCCACCCAATTTTCTCTCCCTTGACAAAACATGCTTAATACGCAACATTAGTCTAAAATGATGACTTGGTTAATATTGCGTAATATGTAAATTTTATTTTCCATAGTTGAAACCGATCAATTAGGCTCCAATTTTAAATCGGACAAAGGTGTGTGATAGCATGTGAACAAATTCTCCAAAGGTTATATTAAAACAGAATTGCAATGGCTTTTGATATTTGCGAGAGAATAGAACTTCTTGTATAGCACAAAACAAGCAGTTATATATACTTGCATCAAATAATTTACTTTATAATTTGCATCTAATCTGATTGGCATTGATTAAACTCTTCAAGTGAATTCCTGGCCAAGATAGTTCTTGTTTAATAATTTGGTTCTGATTGGATTTGCATCCTCCACATTTGAAGTTCTAGTTGATAATTTCTTCTAAGAAAAATATTTGTTCTGCTTGAGAATTTATCATTTCAAAGAAACAAAGTCCTAATTAATAACAAGCTTGTGCAACATCTTAGGAATTGATGCCATCTCCATGGACATGAAAGGGAAGAAATTAACAGTGATAGGAACAGTAGATCCGGTAAGTGTGGTGAGCAAATTGCGCAAATACTGGCAGACAGACATAGTAGCAGTAGGACCAGTGAAGGAGCCTGAGAAGAAAGAGGACTCCAAGAAAGCAGAAGGCAAGAAGGAGGGAGGAAAGAAAGAGGATCAAAAGAAGGAAGAGGGCAAGAAGGAAGAAGGAAAGAAAGAAGAGAAGAAGGAGGATGAGAAGAAGAAGGAGCCACCCCCAGATCCTGTTTTGGAATGGTCCAGAGCTTATAGGGCATATAACCCCTACATGACCACACAATACTATGCTCCGAGCATGGAAGAGAACCCCAATGCCTGTGTCATTTGTTAATTGGCAAGGTGTCCAAACACAAGGGAAGGACATACTTTTTCAACATGGTAATGGATTCAAAAGTATAGGAGGAGCTCCTTGTACATAATATGGTGATGCCTTGTTGAGTTATTGAGATATTTTCAATGTGTAGAGAAGAAGGAATAAAATTTTGGGGATGTAATTTAATTATACCTTTTTGCTGTAATATACAGTTGTTATCTGAATGTATCATCCACTAAATTAATATAGCGTACATGTTTGTTTAAAATATTATTTGAAATAAAATGAAAACGCTATTTTTTGTGGGCTTGGGTGGGGGGAGGCAACCCCAACCCCGGATCTATTGGCACATCCTCAACCACTCCAAACCATGAAGAAATGTCTTTTTTTGTTTGTCCGTAGCATTGTCATGTCTTTCTTCTTTTCTTCTTGTGGGACATGGTGGCTGAAAAGCATAGTACCCCATTATTGAGGTTGAGATTCTTTTTTCGTTTCAGAGCTTTGTCTTTCTCTGCATTTCCTGTTACAAATATAGAGACATAAATTACTGAACGTATGGATTAACTCATAAGATTATTTAATTTAACTAGTAGTTTCAAGTGCGAATTGTAAGTATGTAGTTATATTAAAAATTTAGAAGTCTGTAATGATCTTATTCGATTTGAACAGAATTACTTCTAATGAAAGATGTATGTGATTTCTAAAAAAAATAGAGAAAAATCACGGCACTTGTGGGGTTCGTTGGTCTCATCGGTTACCTTGATGCATGATTGGAGCGCCATGATCCCAAGTGCACTATTAGCCGGTCATGATTACCATCATAATTCTTTTTCTAATGGTGTTGATGAGCTAATTGACCTTCATCATTCGGTCTTATCTAAGAAGAAATACATATTAAACTTTTCGGTACATATGGTCTGTTTTATTATTTTTGAAAATTTGTTCTTGCTCATGTATCTTATTTGTACTCATTTTATAATACACTACATATTGGAGCATGATTGAAGAGATTCCATCACCTCGCTCTCAATAACTTTCTGTTTCTTTTTCTCTCCAAAAGACACAGCAAATAACTTTAACTACCGTTAACTTTAGTTAGGTATAAGCTCATCCAAGCTTTTCTTTTGTTCAAGAAAAATTATAAATATTCAGTCACGTTTTCTTATATTTCACTTTCATTCTATTTTCTTTTTATCTCTCTTTTCTTTTTACATCACACCACTTATTATATTTATCATTTTCTTTTTTTCTTCTTCTTCTTCTTATCTCTCTTATATTTTCACCCAATCTACCCCAAAATAGAGTGTATTCGTTTATCAGCACTCTTTGTTCAATCTACATGGAGACTCTCATCCTCTATCTAACTAATTTGCATTTGATCTGCCTATTTTTTTTTTCTCATATATTTTCTTTTGAAGATAATTCTGTTCAAAATACAATTAAACACTAAATATAAACTTATCTCTTAACAAAAATTCGAGCCTTGGACATTTAAACCACTGGTAGACTAGTCCATTTTAAGTGCCTATAACTATGCTACACATGCTCCCTTCTGAAATATGCTCTCAAATTTTTTTGCCAAATTGATAGACAGTACAACTTTGGAGCTAGTTTATTTTCTCCTTTTCACCTGGGCTTAGGCCCTCTTTTTCACTCCTTTTCACCTTTCGTGATTTTAACCTTTTCTTTTCGTTAAGGTTGTGTCCTTTTTAAAATTAGATATTTAAAAGCTAGTGACATGAAAATTTAAGGCATGTCAGATAGATCAATTTAAGGAGATAAATAACCTTAAAGATTTTTTTCCCTTATATATGCTCATAATTATGTGATAATTAGCTTAATTTTTTGTGATACATATAATTTAACAATCATTTTACTTCGCTAAGAGTCTTTAATATAAAATATATATGGTAATATATATAAGAAAAATTTCACAAAAAATATTAACTAAATATACATATAATCTTAATCTAATGATTTGTTTTTCAATGTATATAGAATCATTATTAAATTAAATTTCATGTGCATGACTACACACCCAAAATGGGTATAAAATTTATGCAAATGGACAAGAAAAATAAACTAAAAATACTATAAAAATGAGTAGAAAAAATTAGCAAGAATAATATTCAACCGAGCAGGAAAAACTATATAAATAAGCAGGGGAAAAGTGTGAAAAAACTTGCGAATAAATGGGTAATAAAATTAGTGAAAAAATTATTCGAATAAGAGAGTTAACAATAGGAAAGGAGAAAACTATGCAGATAAGTAGAAAGAAAGACAAAAAATGATGCAAATATATAGAAAAAAAACGTGGAAAATTTAATTTAAATTAGTAGAAAAATCATGCAAATAAGTGGAAAAAATTATGAAAATGGGTGAAATTTCATTCAAATAGATAGAAAAATTGACAGAAAGAAACCATTTAAATAGGCAAAAAAATCATGTTAATAAACATGAAAAAGGGCAAGAAAATGGGTTGTGTAATTAACTCTAAATTATAAAATATATGGGAAGTCATAATATATTGAGTAAATTACACTAACTCCCTAAGGTTTTTTTTTTCAGATTACATATATTCCTTTTACTTTTTTAATGTTTACAATAACATTCCTTATAGGGGTACACAATGTAATGTTTTTCAAATAATTAAGGGGGTTAGTGTAATATACAAGAGATGTCAGTGTAATGTTTTTCAAACAATTAAGAGAGTTAGTGTAATGATAGAAAAATGAGGGGTATCATATGTAATCTAAAAAATTTCCAAAAGTGTCAGTGTAATTTACTCTCATATATTTTACATAAATAATGTTAAAATATTTTTTTATCATCTATAATTTTTTTATTTTGTAGATTTAAATATAATATTATTTGTTATATATATATTGGTGAATCTTTAATTAATGAGGATTCAATGAGTCAATTTAGGAAATTAAATAGTAAAAATCATAAAAAATTACACAAAAATAGTTAGAAATCACTACAGTTTAGTAAATATTAGAAATTAGAAACAATGAATACTTTTGAATTTCCATTGAAATTTTGTAGGATTTGAGAAAATTACTGGCATCACTTAATGATGACACGCTCAACGACGGCACGTTCAACAAGGGTTTATAATTATCATAATTGTCTCAACTTATTCAATTACAAGAATGCACAACGATGGCCGCAACACTTAGCAAAGATGCCAAAAAGCATGCATCGCTCAGCGATGTGTTCCTAGCTTTGAGTGATGACTTGAATTTTGAAACTACAAATAAAGAATTTTACCCTTAAAGAGGACTTCATCATTTTTTTCTTTATTTTCTCCATTTCTTTGTTAGTTCTTAATGCGAGAAAAAAGCGAGAGTTTTGGTTATTGTAGGTTCTTTAACAGAGGTTACTCTAGAAATTATGTGGACCTTCATGGATTGCATTTATGGATCTTTCTTATGTTCCAATCATGTGCTAAGTTCTTAATTTCATTTTTAGTCTTTTTGTAGAGATTGGTACATTAAATTTGTTCTAAACTCTGTGATTCATTCAATTGTATTTTGATTTCATATATTGTAGCACAATCTTTTTTCTCTATGCTTAATGCCTTTAATATGATGAAAATCAATTAATTGATCTTAGCTTGAGGTTGTACTTCCAAGTTGTGAATCTTAGGCTGGAGAAATTAAGACACATAATTGTATGGATTTTAAGAATGGAAGTATGTGGTTGTGTGCATTCTTTTGAATCTTAAACCTAATGCATGCTTTCTAAGTGAGGGCGCCTAAGAAATTGGGGTTCTTGTTTGGTAATCTTAAGATTAGTCACAAAGCAATTGAGGCTAGTTACATTAGCATATTCAAACATTGATTCAATGTGTGACATTAAGATCTCAAGCGAAAGAAAACTAAGAGCAAAGGTTACAAGATCTTGACCCACATTTTATACTGTGTCATTTTGTTTCTTGAGTCTTTACAAAGTCCAAATGACTTGTCTAGTTAGATTTTCATTTCTTACTAACCACTAACTGTGACAACCTTTTCAATATTCAATTCGTTTAACTAATACTTAGTAACATGTAATTGGTATTTAACTAAGTCTTAGTAGGACGGTATTCTACTCATTACTCTATTATTTGTGTGCGTGTGTCTTAATTTTAATATAGTATTTAATACTACATTAAAATTAACACATTTTTAATATAATATAATATAATTTTGAGATTAAATATTAATAGCACAATTTTAATAGTATAATAATATAATAGCATATAATATATGATTAGAAAGATCTTTAGTGAGAAAATGCATAGAAAGAAGTATTCTATGTGTTAATTTTAGGAAGAAAATTTAATGGGGAAGTAGATAGAGGGAAGTGCGTGTCTATAAGTTAAAAGTACAAAATTAATTACAAAAGAATATACTTCTCTTTCTTTTTGTTTATCTTTTTAAGGTTGTGAGACGAGTTAAGAAATACAATTAATTTTCTAATTATATTTCTTGTCTCTTATATGAATTACTTCCTTCTTTTTTATTTATCATTTTTGGAATATTTATCTATCTTAAATTATTTGTTAACTATTTTAGAATATAAAAAAAATACTAATTACCTTTTTTATATAATATCCACAAGAAATAATTGTACTAGTAGATGTAAAGTTCCAACTACAAGTATAATTAGATCATGTTTGAATAAGCTTTTCCATAAGTACCTATAAGACAACAAAAAAAAAAAATTAAGAAGAAAAAAATTGAAATAAGCTTTTTTTTATAAGCTAAAATTAACTTGTGCATAAGTTAAAATCAGCTTTTTAGAGAAGTTAAATGATTCTAGCTTCTCTAAAAAGCTAATTTTAACTTATGCGTAAGCTAAAATTAGCTTATGAGAGAAGTTTGTTTCATTTTTCTTCTTATTTTTTTTTATAAGTGCTTATGAAAAAACTTATCTAAGATGACCTTAATTAATCATTTATGAAATAGGGATATTTTAGTCACATAAGATTATTTTACCATAGAAATTAACATAATCAAATATTTTTTTAAAATACATATATTACCTTAAATAAAATAGTATAGAAAAAGTATTTTTTTCGAAAACACATTTTAATTAATTGTTAAAGTAAAATTGGAATAAATATTTAATTGCTCATTGATATTATAAAACGACAAATAAAATAAAATAAAAACTTCCTAAAACATGTATGAGAATAGAAGGAGTAAAGATAAAATATGAGGGAGTATTTGTTATATTAAAAAAAAATTAATTAATGTATTTTTTTAAATATGTAACTCAAAATATTTAATACTTTCACATTGTGTATTTTTGGATACACAATAAATAATCCTTTAAATAAAATATTCAAACACTCTATCACTCTAATAAACATTAATTAAAAGAATATTTAAACTTCTTTTTCTTCTTTCTTCTTTAAAGAACGATAATGGAAAATTGAAGCCAAATGATAAAAAAACAAAAGTTATGAACTAGAAGAACAGTTAACTATTCACAAAAAAAAAAAAAACATTTAACAAAAGAGTTTAATGACTATGTACTATTAATGTAAAAAAATTTACACTGTCAATCAATCATAAATCACCATTATTATAACTTTTAAGATAATTATTGTAAAAGTTAACAAACTTATCATACATAAAAATTTATGATTAGATGACAGTGTAAAGTACACTGTTAATAAATAACTTTTTTCTCTTAACAGAATAGCAAAAGGCATATAGTATATGATTATATGTTTTCCTATTTCCTATGACTGTTGATGACTTATATTTTAAAATTAATCAAGGTCACTGATGATGATATGAGCCATTGATTAGGTGATTTGGTCGCTGATGATGATATTGGCCATTGATTAGGTGTTGGTCGGTGAGTGATTAATCTTCGTCAGCATATATCATTCCAAGTTCCAACATGGTAAACAAGGTCTAATTAAGGGCAAATCAAATTGATCAGAAAGCATTTTGGGGTTGAGGGAGATTGGAGAAGGAAGAGAGGTAGGGGGAATTAACCATCAAGCAAAGTTCAAAACGATAAAAACAATTAATATTAACCAAAAGAAAAAAATAAAAAGCAGAATTAAACGATAAGAACAATAAACAGTATTAGAAAAAATGAAAATCATGCAAAGAAAGTGCGAGGGATTGATTGCCATACAAGTTTTCTTCTTCAAAATTCAAACTGAATTTATGTTTTGTCGGGATTTTTTTCTTTTTGTCTGGAACACGCTAGTGTCAAAAAGCCTGTTGTCACAGTTGAAAATACGTGCAAGATATAAATGCAACTAACTTCCACATACAAACGTAAGAACAAGCACAAACACGTAGAATTCTTATCCTTAAGGACGGTGTTTCCAATATGGCATGCAGTCACTACCCAGCAACTGATGAGTGAAAAGATTTCAGAATTTTAACTTCTTGTTGCTACTAACCAAATTGGAACATGGATCAACGTTGAAAAATTTTGGTTGACTCAAACTCAATGTACATATCAATAACATTAAAATTTTCTCAAGCGTCAGCATACATTCACAGGTGTGTTGCACAGCATACATGTGAAATGTCGGTGATTTCATCTCTCAAATACTAGTACAACTTTGCCTCATCCATTTCCTTCCTCCTCTATGAACTTCCCGCAGGGTTAATTACTAATGAACCATTACATGAATAAAAAAATTATATATAAATTATAAAATAAGAATAATTCTAAATCTTACTATTACATCCTCCTACTAATCCTTATACTTTCTTTGTATAATAAATATTGGATACGTTTTATATTTCTCATACATTTTTTTTCTAATACATTAAATGCATTATTTTTTATATAGAGTTTAATGATTATGTATTGTTAGTGCAAAAAAATTTTACACTATCAATCAATCAAATATCACCATTAATACGACTTTTAAGATAATTATTGTAAAAGTCAACAAACTTACTACACGTGGTAATTTATGAATAGATGACAGTGTAAAACAACTTTACACTAATAGTGCATTGTCTATTTTCTCTTTTATTTAATATTTTTTATAACATAGTAATAAAAAGATTTACAGGAGGATATAACATTTATCACAAAATAGTAAACAGTGATAATCCTTGCATAAAGTTTGAAGATGGCGCAACACGAAATTCTTCACTTTACATCGAGGAGCCCGCCTCACTGTCTTTCTTTAACTGCGCGCATAAGGTTCGTGAGGGGCATGCAAAAAGTCAAGAGATTACTAATTTTGTTTTTTTGTTTTAAACTAGTGCTTGAGTAAGAATAGATTAATTTTTGGTTGGGTCAATGACATGCTTAATGCTTTGGATCAGAAATCTTTGCTCTTCACTTCCACGCTGCCTGCGTTGTTCTTACTTTTGGTGTCCGTCCACATCGCTAACCTAGTCCGTTCATATCGCTAAGCAAGTCGATGCCAGCTATAATGGACAAAATGGTTGAAAGGTTTTTTTTTTAGGCCATCACGCTACGTTGGTTCAATGGAATATGAAAGCAAAAAAGGGGGGAAATTTCTTATTTAATTTGGCCAATGGGGAGGGAAGAAGAGGAACAGTAAGAAAATGACCCTCTTGTTAGATTAGCAGGGGAAGAAAATAATAGGTATTTTTAAATTTAAATAAATTTTTTAAGTTAAAAATTTAAGGAAATGGTAACATTACAAATTTACGCTAAATTTACTTCTAGTGACAATAAATTAATGGTCAATAAAAAATAAAATTCATCATAGACTACAACTTTTACGGCAAGTGAATATTAATATGTAAAAGGTTAAGGACCACTAAAATCGGCCTAATAGTAAGAGATTTGACTAGTATGTATAAAATCATAAGTTCTAACTTTACTGTTACTATTGTACATAAAAAATATATGTAAAAGGTCAATTTATAATAGGTTAAGGTTAATAAAATGATTTTTTATTGACTATAAAATGAATTTTTATCAGTGCTTATTATAATTGTCGATATAATATAAAATATTTATCATAAATATAAAATATAAATTGTATGTCCAAAAATATTTTTATTATATATTTTAATTATATAAAATATATATTTATCTTATGCACTGTACAAACTAACATATTAGTGTATTAAAAATAATAACTCAAATTTATAATATACTAGAGAAAAGATAGGTATTTTGTGTCCTTTTACATTTTTTGAAAAATAAAACATAAAATAAAGGAGGGAGAAATGGAAGAAGTTGAATAAAAAAATAAGAGTGTGCAATTAACTTTATAAAATAAATGTGCAATTAAAGGATAATTTAGTAAAAAAAAGTGTAAACCAAAACTTTCTATTGCTTTATTATTAGTAATAGAAATAATAGATAATAAGGGTGGAATCTTGTCAAATATAAGTATCAATAGAGGGGAGACAAAGATAAATGATATCTCTAAGATTAATTTTGTTATTATATTTTTCATTTCTTTAAATTTATCAAATATTAAAGGGGAGACAAAAATAAGAGGGAAGAAGTTTTAGTTCTCTCATTTTCCTTTTTCCTCTTCTCTAAGTTTCTAAACCAAATGAGATAAAATTAAAAAAAAAATATTTCTTCCTCTTTATTTCCTTGGAACAAACACATTGTCGATCAGTATATAAAAGTAGATTTATAAATTTAAATTTGGACTAATATGAATTGAATCATGTATGCTTAAGGAAGCAAACTTCTCCCAACACATATTTTATCTTTATATAAGACTTGAATACAATGTTTTATTTTGAGAAACCAAACTTCTTGCCTCTTAAATGAAGAGGATGAAATATAAGTGAAACTTATATCATTCCTATTTCATTGTTTAACTCCATTTTTCTTTTTCAAAATTGGTAGGAATGATAATTTTGTTTCATTCTATTATAACATATCCAAACAATGGAATGAAAATTTTATTTCATTTTACTTTGTTGCATTTTAATCTATTTCCCTACATTTCATCATCTTTCACCAATTCAAACAAAGCCTAAACATTTTTTTTTTGCACACGTAACCTTCTATACTTTTTCTCATACTCTTTTAATAATTTGATAATATCTAATGTTTAAAAAAAAATGTTTCAAACAAATGATAATATAAATCGAAAGAAATTAGTCTAAAATTTTCAAACAATCGCTAGTTTAAAAAAAAACGCTTTTAACATAAAAATTACATTGATTCCTATAAATCTGATGTAGAATGTGAGATGGTGGTTTTTTTGTGATATTAAGATGAACATTTTACATCGGTTACCCAAAAATCAATTTGAAAAATATTTTCTAGATCAATTATACTAAGAATCAATGTAAAAAATGCTTTTTAGATTAGTTCTTTATGAATTGATCTAGAATGCGGACGCCATTTAACTTTAAAATTTTTGACAAGACTTTCTAGATTGGTTGTATAGAGAACAAATCTAGAAAATATTTTCTAGATTAGTTCTCTATAAAACTGATTTGAAATGTTGAAAACATTTCAATTTTTTAAAATTTTGAACAAGATGTTCTAGGCTTAGTTGTACTAAGAACTAATCTACAAGGTCACTTTTTACATTGGTTTTTAGTAAAACCGGTCTAAAAAATCCATTATATGTTTTTGGGTTAAATAAGTTTTTGTTCCTTGTAAATATGTGATCTTTTGATTTTAGTACCTATAAAATTTTACAAGCACTTCCTGTCCTTTGTTTATTTTTCATTATTTGTTTTCGTCCCTAGAGCCATTATTAATTTTGGACTATTTTTATTCCTGGGTGATTATAACGAAGCACAATTTTTTTTCTTAGTGATTATATTTCCCACGAATTCTAATTTTGGACAACGAAGCTGTTTATATATATATATATATATATATATATATACACACACACACACACACATATATATATATAGACCAAGTATGATTTTTTTTTCAAAAGCTGATCTTCTAACCTTTATTTCCATCTAGTGAAAATGAGTAAAAAGAAATAGATACAAAAGTAATTAAAAACAATTTAATTAAAAATAAAAAATAAAAAAACTTGGAACTTATTGTTTATTAAGATAAAAGAAAGAAATAATTCATTTAGTATAATTATTTTTCTATTATTTTTTTTAATGAGAATCATCTTTTTAGGTTTGATAGTACAAAAAAAAAAAAAATGATTTTTTCCTTTTTTTTCCCCCTTCCTCTTCAGTTTTTTTGTTTATTTTTTTCTCATTTCCTATTTCCCTCCACACAAAGCATATAATTCAGTATCCAACAAAAAAGTTTAGAATTGTAATTTTTGTATAGCGTTTATAATTTTTTAATATGTGATATAATTTTTTTTGCGATTAAGATTGTTTACAGTTTAAAAACAATTACAAACGATCCAAATTCGATAGCTAGTTAACTATTCTTCTTTTGTATTTTTTAAAAAATAATTTTCTAATAAAAATATGAATTAAGAAATTTATAATTATTATATAAATTCTAAAATAGTATTTGTTTTTATTTCTTTATTAAAAATGTATTATATTTTTAAAGTTAAGCAAACTAATTGATAGTTATTCTAAGGATTTAATAAGTTTTTAGTCTCTAAAAATATGCGTCCTTTTTATTTTAGTCCTATAAAACTTTTGTCATGTGATTGGCATGTGCACATCCATGTGGTTGCCACATGGATACCATGTTACACAAGACCTCCACGTGACAATATTGATGCATACGTACCTCTGTTGGACACATCAACACCTAATGATTCCAATTTACTGCCAGGGACTAAAATAGCAAACGAAAAATAAATAAAGGACGAAAAATGCTTGTAAAATTTTATAGAACTAAAATAAACAAACGTTTTTATAGGGACAAAAAATTTATTTAACCCTAAGTTTTTTCATTTCAGTGGCGTGCTTGTATTTCTGTTTTCACTACAATTTTCAAATCATCATTCTCTATTTCCAAAACATCTCAAAAAATGTAGAAAATCTTGACCCGTGTTTAGGAGTATTGAAATTGTTTGAAAATAATTATCGGAATAGATAAAAGCTATTGAATTTTGTTTGGCATTTATTTAAACATTTTAATTGCAATATTTGATTATACTTTTCATCTAATGAAACAACTTTTTTAGGATAACTAACATTTTGAGACTTAAGATTAAAATTGACAATTCATTTTCTAGTAGCATAAAAAAAATTCTAAAGCTTTTATTGTTAAAATTTTATTATTTTTAGTTAATTTTTTTTTTTCATTTTATCTCTAACAGTTAACTGTTTTGATTGAAAAATTAATTATTATAAATAATTTCATACATTTTTTTTTGTAATTTTATTATAAAAGGAAATTCTTTAATACAATTTAAATGAAATAAATTATCTTAAAATCATCTTTCATTTAAGAGTTTAATAATTTTGCTATTTTATACTATCAACCAATCAAAAATCATTATTAGTATGACTTTTAAAATAGATATTGTGAAAGTTAACAAACTTTACACGGTAGTTTGCGTTTAGATAATAATATAAAATTATTTTATATTGCTAGTACATAGCCTATTTTTTATTTAATATATCTAAATATAAAACTTATTTTAAATAATTAATTATAGCATTAATTGATCATAAATATAATCAATTATTGAAATAATATTTTTTACCACTAAAATCTAAACACATGTTACTAAAATGCTATCAACTATGGTCTATACCAAAAAATGCTATCAACTGCCATGTACACTATGGTAATTTCAACTCTTGAACTTCTTCGGATAAGCTAAGTTCTCGAGCTTAGATCTTATACGGTACCATTACCAATAAATACTAGTTAATCGTTCCCTTTAACTCTACATAGTCAACTTATCGAGTCAACATTCTTATAACTCATTACCCCAGTGGCGATGGTGTTCAGTTATTTACCTACCTGACAAATTTTGTCCTTAATCGCCCGAGTGATAAATTGTTTCACTATAAAAAAGAAAAAATTAGCAACAAAATAATTTTTATATAATTTTTAAAAAATATATCACCAAAATATTTGTGACCTTAGAATTAACGATAAAAATATAACTTTTATCACTATATTTGGTCAGCAATTATCTTTGATTGTTTGTTGTCTCCGTACTAATTTATTTATATATTTATATTAGTTAATCTAATTTATTTTTTATTTTGTTTTTCTAAAAAATGTATTAAAGATAACTTTATAAAAACGTTAAAAAATAGAAAGAATTTTTTAATGTAAAAAATTTTAAAAAGAACTTATAAGATAGTTGATTTTAAGAACTTCATATTTTTTTATTCCAAATTTTAAGATTAGTAAAAATTCTATACTAAAATTTTTAACTTAAAAATGATTTTAACTTAAAAACTATGAAATTAACAAATAATTTTAAATATAATTTTAAATTTTAACTTTAAAATAATAAGAAAGAATTTTATTAACATTAGTTTTTAAGGTTATTTTAAACAACCAAAAGTGAAAAACTTTTATTAACAGGCAAATATTTAGTACGTGTTTACATTAATTGATTTTGAGAAAATAATAATCTTTTTTGTAATTTTGTGAGGAATTTTTAAAAATAAGAAATTATTTTCTAAAAATACACTCAATATATACATTTTTGTATGTTCAATTTTAATTGCCTAAAACAGAAGAGGCAAGCCAAAGCCCAAAAGGACATTAAGATTAACGTCAACAGTCAGATGAATCATAGACTCAAGTGCATGGGAGTTATACGGCTTCTCTATAAATCACAAAATTTTTATTTTTTACACTTATTTTCTCTTAGATCTCTTATACATTTTTTGTTTCTATTTGTCTCTCTTTATTTCCTTTTTTCATCACATGATCCCTCTTCCTTTTTCTCTCTTATTTTCTCCTTCTCTATTATCTCTCTTTTTTCTTTTTGCTCATTTCACACTCCACCCATGACGCTACGAATAAAACACAATGTTTTAAAATTAGACCAATCCTTGCACTAGTCAAAGCACTAGTTCAAGGTTCAATACTTTAACCATAGTCAAAATGCGGTCAACTTGATAATAATAATAATAATAAGAATAATAATAATACAAATAATAATATTAAAAAACATAGTATCATAACTCTATAAGATCAAAAACTAAAAATAAGACATAATTTTATACACAAAAATTCAATTCAAATATATTATATTTCTTAGGTCTAAGTTTCAGCAATACACAACAATATCTATTAATAATAACAAGTTTACATTTATAAGAAAAAAGGAAAAAAGATAAATACTTTGGGTTAATTTTTCATTTTTATGAAAAAAATCAAAATGACATTATATTAAATATTTTTCACTGACCCATTGTGAACTAGTATTTTATCAATTTTTGACTAATTTTTAGTAGTTGACCAGTTTTCCTACATATCAATTATGTGATTTATTTGAATCGAACACTTAACTTATTTACTGATTTTTTGGTTCGACCCACCAGTTTGTTTTGGTTTTCAGAATAGTGATAAAACATTACCTTTAATGATAATCACGAAGGGGAGACGTTGCACAATCTCCAATAGCCAAGTGGCTCCTCAGCTGAGGCACGTTTCATTTTAAACGACCTTTCTATTCTGCTGTATATACACCTAGGAGCAATGTCTATTAATAAATCTGCAATTTAGTTTACTAGTGCATGTTCTAACAGTGTGAGATCACTGTCAAGGAACAGGAGATGAATAATTAGACATGTCCCGGACGACAAGAAAAGCTCCCAAATTCCACACAGATCAGAACAGGTGGAAATATTTAGATTTTGTTTGCCACTTAGACCCAGTTATGAGTTATCAACTGCGAAGAGTCGGTTGGTTTCAGAGACAGGGAGTTGAATTCGGATATGCAAATCAATGGAAACACATAATATGTGCGTAGTGTGTGGGTCACTGTGTCCCCTTCTCATGGTGGAAAAAGACCTGAAAAGCTAATACTCAATAGACCTTTCCTTACACATATATCCGACCAAATGAAAAAAAAAAAGAAAAAGGAATCGAACAAATTATAACCCACTACACTTCAATTGGAAAAGCCATGGTCACCAGGGACATTTATTGATCGAGCACCTCATGGCTCACGCAATCATCACACGTGGTATACAGGAAAGAATCCAAATTGCACCATGATGTAGATACCTTAATTCAGACAAAAGATTTTATTAGATACAGAGGCTAATTGGACTGGATTGTTTATCAAAACAAGCATTTATTTTGTTTAAAAGTAAGTATTTGTGGATATTTTTAAGTATGTAATTGAATGCTAATATAATAAGAGTTTAATAGTTATGCATTATCAATATAAAAAGTTTTACACTGTCATTTAATTAAAAATAAGCATTAATATAATTTTTAAAGTATTTATTATAAAAGTTAACAAACTTATAATAAATGGTGATTTATGATTGGATAACAATGTAAAACTGTCAGTGCATAACCATTAAACTCATATAATAAAAGGGGATATTTTAGAAAAAGAAAGTGGAGGTATCGCTCATGTAGAAGGTAATTAATGATCCTCAACTTCTAAAATAAGGGGTTTTTAATATTTAATATTAGTGGTTTTTAGTATAAAAAAAAGTGGTTTTAATATTAGTGTTTTTGGAATTGTACTTAAATGTAAAATAACTCTTTTTTTTAAAGGCTTCATTAAAGAAAAAATAACTTAAAAAAAAAATGAACATTTGTTTTCATGAAGTCTATCCAAACGGTCTGTACATATTATATATTGGAAGTTTTTTTTAAAAGAGATTTCCTAATTTGACCATGTTCAATTTTTATTTTCTAAAATTAAAATAATTAATTACTTATTTTATGATTCTGAAAGAAAATTTAAAAGAATGAAAGTGTAAATACTATCTCCATTCCTTTTCAAGTTTGTTTTAAGGTGTTGGCACCTGAAATAAAAAATACAATTAATGTTTTCATTTTTATTAAAATTGTCATTTAATTTTCTATTATATCTTTTATCTATTTTATTAATTAATTTCTTTGTCATGTATTATTTTTCATTTATATCTCTTTAATTTCATATTTGATGATAAATAGGTAAAATAACTAAACCTCAGGTGAAAGCAAGGGGATATATAATTAAAAATAATAATTAATATTTTTTTAAAATTTAATAATGATAGACAAATGCAACATTTTTTTTTTAAGAAATCAACCGTTAAAAAAGAATAGAGGTAATATATTTTATTAATCATTTAAAAACACAAGATAAACATAGAAGGAATGAAAGTTGTAAATATTTTTATTTTTCAAATATAGTTGTCCCCATACACTTTAACTTCTCACTAGTGTATAATTGTAATAATTCACGTCAAATACAATTTATTTTAATGAAAAATACAAATTTACTGGCGTCTTGTATCAATCAACAAGCTAGTGGTATATAATGAGTCGTAGTGCATTCAATTAATAGTATATAAGTTGGTAATTATCATACTTTAACAATTTAATATTTTTGTGAGAACATTAGTGGATTGGATGAGTAGATATGCACATTGAAAATAAGAAACTTGTAATCCTTTCACATCACAGTATCATACTCCCTGGCGATCTTAAGCACGAAAGAATGACCTCCAATTTTCCATATATTAGTAGTCATCAAGAGCCGAATTTTATAGATGTGTTCCATGTCACTCTCCACGGAACTAGTGAAACCACTCATATATATGCACACAAAAAATTGATAACTTGAATCAATCAACCAATCTTCAATATTATTATTATTATTATTATTATTATTATTTTCATTTTTATTACTATTATTTTGTTAACATGTGTTGTAAAAAAGAACATGATATTGATTTTTATTAATTATATAAAACTTCAAATATTAATATCTTCCATTTTAGTTAGAACTTAATAGTTTCTATTTTGAATTTTTTAATATTTTTCTCCTAAAAACATGTGTTAAGAATATAAAAATAGATAGACAAACACACAGACAATAAACTTTTATATTAACTGAATCATTATATGCTTCATGCATGTGCATGGACGGAGAAATGAAACTTTCTCTAAATATAAAATAGACAAATTTTTTGTAATCATGTATCACTTCAATTGCACATATAATTTCAGTCACCCTAGCTACTTCACAGTTAGCCGTTTGTAATTAGGACAACCTACACGAGAAAATACCTTAAGCACCCTCTAGAGCAGTATGTAAATCAAAACCCCATTAGCAAAAGAAAAACAAAATCAAATCTAGCTAGATTATTTAATTTCCAACCACACTAAGCTCCAGTACTCCGACAACATTATTATTCTTGAAATAGAAAGGATTAATTTCACATTTTGTTACTCATCTTTGATAATTTTGCGAATTTTATCACCTAACTATTTTAATTACACATTTTGCCATCTAACTTTTAAAATTTGCGATTTTGTCACCTAATTATTTTACTTACATATTTTGCCACCTAATTTTCAAAATTTACGAATTTTGCCACCTTCCCTTTAGTTGACCGCTGGCTGGCAATTCACAATAAGGGTGGCAAAATGCACAAATTTTAAAAATTGGGCGAGAAAATATGCAAATAAAATAATTTGATGGCAAAATGTGCAAATTTTAAAAATTGAGTGGCAAAATGTGTAATTAAAATAGGTAAATGAAAAAATTCACAAAATCATCAAATATGAATGGCAAAATGTGCAAATAAGTCAAATAAAAACGTGGACGGTCGTGGACAACCTGATCCAATCAAGTGGCTCGAACAAGCGGTGACGTGGGGATAGGTGAATGAGGAGACATAATAACACTCTCATCAAACCTCATTGAAGAAAAACTGAGCCTAAGATTCGGTTGCCAACGTTTGATTCCCACCGGCTTCTTTGTTTCTTTCCCTACAAATGCACGAATTCTGTTGAGTGCAACATCCACAGTTTCATCGTCCATGTTGGCAAAGCAAACCCTAAACCAACCCGGCTCAGAACAGTTGAAAGAAGAGCCCGGTGACACGTTGAGCTTCACCTCATGGATAATCACACGCCACAGCTTCAACTCAGCCTCAAACGTTGGTTCCTTCAACAAACCCTTCAAGTTCATCCAGCAAAAAAGTCCCGCATTGCTTGGAAATCGAGTAATGTTAACCTCTTCAAGTCCCTTCACGAACTTGTCATGCCTCTTTGCCAGCCTCCTTGAGTTCTCCGAAATAAACCTTGATACAAATTTTTCATCCGAAAGCATCGAAGCCAACATGTGTTGAGTTTGCGAGGAGACTAATCCGAAGCTTGACATTTTCCTTCCACAATTCACCACTTCGTCGTTGAATGAATAAACTATCCCAACTCTGAAACCGGGGAACCCCATGTCCTTAGACAAGCTATAAATTAGGTGAATTAGGTCACGTTTGCAATGTTCCACTTCTTGGATCACTTCAGCCACGCTTACATACTTGGGAGAACTGAACACAGTGGCTGCGTAGATTTCATCGCAAACCAAGTGGATGTTTTTCTCGTTGATGAAGCTCACTAGGCTCTTCAACGTGTCCTTGTCTAAGGTGGTGCCCAAAGGGTTAGAAGGGTTTGTTATGATCAAACCCTTCACGTTGATGTTGTCCTCTCTGGCTTTCTTGTATGCTGATTCAAGAGCTTCTCTTGTTATCTTGAAGTTGTTGGAGCTATCACAGTGGACAGGAATTAATTGCACCCCGGTTCGCCAACACAAGTCACGGACAAATCTGTAGTAAAATATGAAAATATATCAATCATTATCAGCCAGTTAAGCATGTATGTATTGTGTTAGTAGAGGCTTGCGTGATCAAACATTGATAAGACGTTATAAATTATTTTTGTCACCTCTTAATCATGTTATCGCATTAATATATATAAGCCTAATCACCCAATCAAGTTTATTCTCCTTTGACCAATTCAGTCATCGCGTATAATGCGTATTGTGGTCCATGGATTAAGTGGGTAGCCGGACAAAGAGTTATAAGGGTCTTGAATAAAATATTATATAGTTATTTTGAATGAAAAATACAATTTTTTAAACAAATTAATTGTCAAATTAAATATATGAATGTAGAAATCAATTAAAAAAAGAAAATTGTGTTTTATAGATGGGAAAACGTGTATTGTAAAATTCCTTGATATGGCATGAAATTTCTTTTTGTCAAAATCTGGAATTAATTGTGAAGATATCTGACCGAAAAAATTAAATTTCCAAAAATAGAGCTGCATGTGTGTATAAATATTGGATTGTGCTGACGTTCCTGTTTGAATATGAGGTAACCGTTCACAGATCGATGCTCATGGTTTCATTTTGTAAAGGTCAATAGAATTGCCATCCACTCAGCTTTTGTTAATGTGTTATGAAGTGTATAATTTGGACTTAAAATATGAACAAAAACCACACGTTTGTTTGACTACTAACACCGTAGCAGATTTATTATTATCCCATGCTTGTTCACTAATCTCACGGTGTGGCAACAGGCTTAATCTTTAGAATCATATTTTCACCCGTTCTTTTGCCAACTTCTTACAATACGGAAAGATCACAAGAGATAAGGATGCGATAATAAGATGAGTGATGTAATTTAAAGATAAAAAAATAATTACGAGTAAAAATTTCATGATTAACATAATTTAGATAAATATTATAAGTAATTTTAATCTTAATATTTAATTAAAATTAGAGTTTTATTTCAATAAAAAAAATTTGGTATACAATAGTTGCACTGATGTTAGAACCTATGACTTATGCATATTACCCTAACCTCCCACCACTAGGTCAATCCTAATGGGTCTCTTCAGTGCAATAATTTGTATCAATTTTTGTTGTACGAATTATTGCAATGAAGCTTTTATTTTAATTGGTGAGTAATATTTAAAAATATTTATTATATTACAATTAAGTTTTGTTCTAAATTTTATTTGAAAGAAAAAACCTTAATTAATAATAAAAAACTAAGGAGAATGCAGTTTTACTGAGTCAATTATTCCATCTTTTACTTAGACACAGATTACTTTGACTGATAAGAACCCAAGCTTCATTCTATTTGGTGTTTGCAACCAAAATCCTTCGATACCACGTCTCACTTAAAATTTTAATTAAACGTGGCATCTTTAGATAACGTAATTTGTCAATCGGGCTAATTCTACAGTATTCGAGAATCGAAACCTTGTATATACTTTTTCACAAAGGCTCCAAACGCTGGTTTGGTCCTTACTTCTGGTTGCAAACTCGCCTCCTCTATTTTTGATATAAAATGCTCATTTTTTAAAAAATATAACTCTAAGCTAGAAGATTATGAGAGCAGATGCAAGAAGCTATATATCTCTCTTAATTCAATGGTTTCAATCGTTTAGAAGCAAACTTAGGGTAAAGGCTTATCAAATTAAAATAAATTAATGACATATGTTAAGACATTGAATTCTCCCTTAAAACAAAACATATAATTATATCACTTTATAAATGCGTGCTTTCCTTTTTCCACTTTTAACGTTTGATGGGTGAGTACTACAGTGACATACATTGAATGAACACAAGTATTATGGAAGAGAAGGTACATACCCAGGATAAAATGGGGTAGGAATCATAAAAGCATCTCCAGGATCAGCCAAGCAGAACATGATTAGTTCGTTTGCCCCCGTAGCCCCTCCACTCATCAATATACGGTCTGGATCAAATCTGACCCTACCTCCTCTCACTTTTGACATAAAATTTGCCATAGCCTGAAAAAAAATTAAAAAAAAAAAATCCTTATTGACAATTCAACACGCGTCCATTCATTATAAATCCTTTCATAGCTTCTTTCTTTTAATTTTTTTACTTATTAAATTAAGAAAGTATTGAATTTTTTTAATATATTTAAGATATTAAATTATTTGCATTTTTTATTTAATATTTCTTTTTGTTGGTATTATGAAAAGTAATAAAACAAAACTTTCACGTGACGACAAAATTTTACGTCAGAAGATTCATTCTTTTATAATTATGTTTTTCCGTCGCTTACATTTCTGAACTGTTGCAACCCATGATAGTCCTGAAAGTTAGCGATATTTCTGAACTGATGCATTCCTTCAGAAGTGCAAATCGAAGCCTCGGGATTATTCCTAATCCACTCTTCAACCAGATCAAAGCATAGCTGGAAAAGAAAAACAAATAAATAACGAACACCCATATGAGTCAACTCATAATCAAACAATTGCATTTCATTGTGGCTACAACAATATTTGCTAAGGAGAAGCACACATACTTGATTTTCGGCGAGACCCATCTGGATTACGCCCTGAGGATTTTTCTTAGGGTGAAATGGGTTTTTATCGTATGCCTTCCACCCATCAAAATATGGAGAGTTTTCCCCATGTTTGTCATTGGTTGCAATCTTGGACAGAAGCTGTTGGCTCTTACTCCCCAAACCCATGTTTAATAATACTTATCCGGAAGGTATATATGGTCACTCTAGTTCGAGTAGCAAAGGCTTTGGATCGTGGTAGCAAGGATAGCAAACAAGTGCTGATGAGGAAATTGGAGAGAGTGTGGGATATATATATAGGCAGAGGATCGATGTGGGGTTATTGTAATAGATGACGAGGAAGAGAAGTCTATTTCGAACTTCAAAACTAACGGAGACTGAAGAAAATAAGTTAATAATAGATTTGTGTTGGTTGAATGCGTGCGCTCTTATCACTTCATAACCTCATCACGTGTGGAAAGACCTATACGACCACAAGCCAAATAGAATAATTATACTTGTAAATTCACTTTTCCTACATCTTATTTTTTAATTCATTTTTTTATTTCTCTATTTATTTCTGATCACATCACTTATCACACATTTTTTTTTTTTGTTTCTTTCTTCCCTCGCTTACATACATACACCTAAAAATGGGCTATATGTTAATCACTATTCAATCAAAAAAAGATATTTTCCTTGAGTTATATTATTTATATAATATTTTTATGAGTTTAATTTTGATATATTATTAACATGATTTTTTTATGTAAATATTATAAAAGAAAATGTTTTTTACTTATATAATAATTGATAATTAGATACAAATATAAAAAATATATTGTCAACATATTTTAATTAAATTCATTTTATAAAATTAATTTTTTATGTTTGTTATATTATTCATCTTATTGCAATTTATTTTCTCTTGTCTACCTATTTATCTCTCTTTTTATATAAATATCATATAAAAAATAAAATACAACTATCATTTCATTTTTTTTATTCATAACTTGCTTCGATTGTACATATGTTAGGTATTTGCTCCTTCGTTGAAGAATACCAGTTTAACGTGAAAAAAATCAACTTAGGAGAAATTGTTGTGTCCAAAGTTACTTTAAAATGTATATACATGTGCCATGGGGAAAGACTAATAAAAAGAAATTACTTAATTAAAATTTTAATTTCTTAAAAAAATTTAATTTTTTATTTAGCCCTTCTTTTTTAATTATTTCTAAATGAGTTCTCTATAAAATATTTTTTTGTTATTAAATAGTTTTCTGTATATATATATATATATATATATATATATATATATATATATATATATATATATTCCATTTGATTCCTTTAAACAAGGGATCAAATGAAAATTGTTACATTTAAGCATATCAAATGTGAAACTCGTGATATTTAAAAGAATCAAATAGAAAATGAAAATTATAAAGAGTCTATTTGATCAAAAAATATTTCATGAAATACCTATTTAAAAAATAAAAAATAAATGAAAAAAATCAAATTTTTATGGGAAACAAAATCTTAGTGGAATATAAAAATTTAGTTCAACATGTGAAATGGAGAGAGAGAACAAGAAAGATTAGAGCTGTCAACAGTAGCAGCCCTGACCCGCCTGGGCCATTGTTTGCTAACGATCTGGCTCGATTTGTGTTCGGGCCTATGTTTTTTTGGCCCAGCCCAGCCCTATGCGGGCCATTGGGCCAATTTGGCCTGTATTTTTTTACACACCGATTAACATTGTTATCTATTTTAATTATTATTTTTTGGCCAAAAATTTTATAAAATTAATTTATTTAAATCATATTAAATATTTAAAATTAAATTTTACATACTTTCTAGCATAAACAAACATTTTTATTCATATATAATTGACTTACTTTAAACAAATTTTATTTACAAAATGAAATATCCATGTTAGTCTTTCTTTTTACAAACGTGTGTGCCCCTTTTTTAAAAATTTTTTAAGTACATTAATATTTTTTATTTAATATATATATATATATATATATATATATATATATATATTATTTTATTTTTTTTGAGCCCAGCCCAGCCCCTTTTAAGGGCCAAACAGGCTGGCCCATCAGGTCAGGGCTATTTTGACAACTCTAAGAAAGATATGCTTTTGTATAGATTATGATATTATCATGCCACATCATTACCTTGATGATATCATGATTATGTCATCATGACATGTCATCACCTTGATGGGGTCATGATGATGTCATCATATCATGTTAGCAAAAAGTATGTCTTTAGCAATTGTGTCACATTGTCAATAATTTACAAGGCCTAGAAAATAATACTAATAATAATAATAATAATAATAATAATAATAATAATTAACAAGCACTAAAAGTAAAAAATTGACATATTTGTAAGGACAAAAAAATTTCAAGCCTTAAATTAAATATTAAAATTAAATAAAGACTTGAATTTTAAAATAATCTCTCTCCATTTTTGCACCTTCTTTACCTTCAAACTCTTTTCCCCTTGTCGCTCCCTCTCTTCTCCTCAAAGTTCCTCCCCTTCCTCCCAAACTTGTTGGTTAAGAAATACTTCACTCTTCTCTTCCTTCGACCTCTCTTCCTCCACTACCTCTCCCCACCCTAACTTCTCTCTCTTTTTTCACTTCCCTCATCCCTTCCTTCCCTTTTTTCCATTCCAATTGCTAGTCATTATAGGATCCCCATTCAAGCTTATAATTCTAAAAGATAATCAATATCAGTTAGTATGCAAACGTAGAACCTAACCACACATAACTTCATTCCAAAAAAGAATAAATCCTCAACAAAAATTCCATTGCAGCTTCTCCTTACCATAGTCGTCATGGTTCGCTTCTCCTTCACCACCAACAATAACACATGCAGAGAATTGTACATCATTTGTGTCATCCTTATCACCTCCCAAGTTTGATGGGTAGTGTCATCTACTATGTGTATATGTGGCTCAACATTATGACCATGAGGTGTGTCCTTGTGGGTGATGTTTGAGTCTCACTGATGGTGCATTTAAGGGCAACACCATGGGTTGAGTCTATAGTGGGAATTTGTATAAGTTTCATGTTATGGTGTGTGTGTGTGTGTTGCAGCAAGGTGGGTGGGGGGGGGGGGGGGGTGTTCACATCCCCAGCCTCGACCCCATTTCTATAAAGCAGGTCAAAACCCAAACTCAACCTCGGTCAAAGCAAGTTTTCTTGTTAAAGTTGGGTAGGGGTTGAACTGGTATTTGCAAGATCACAATCACATGATAATTGTGTGGGTCATTTTCCATAATAGGAATTTACATAAGCTTGAGGGGGTTAAGTATGTCAAAGTATTGAGTGTGCGAAGACGAAGAGAGAGAGTGATTTAACATTTAAGTCTTTATTTTATTTTAATATTTAATTTAAGGCTTAAATATGTTTTCATCCCTACAACTATGTTACTTTTGGTTTAGTTCCTGACATGATGATGTGTAGGGGTGTCAATGGGGTGGGGCGGGCACTGGTAGTAGCCTACCTACCCCGCCGGATTTAACTCGTATCCGTACCCGCCCCGTTACCCGCGCTAGCATCCGTGGATATCTATAGATAGTTTCTAAAAAAAATAAAAATAAAAAAATAACAAATTTATTTTTGTTTTGTGGACAATTATAAAGTGTTGCAAATATCACTTTGAATTTATAAATTAAAGAGTTATTGTTTTAAATAATCACTTTGAACATAAATTTTAATTATTCTAACAAATTTTCTAAAAAAAATAGTTTAAATGTCCACAAATTTTATATTCCTTTTCTCTTGTAATATAACTGTATAAGATTTCTCTCGTAATGAACAACCATTTTTAAGATTTTGGATAAATTTATGTAATTTTATCTATATTAATATATAAGGCTATTTAAATAAATATATAATCGTCGGTAGTGGGTATCCGCAGGTACGGATACCATGATACCCTTATTCGCCCCATTAATAAACGGGTAGTGGATATACTCGTTTAAAATATCTGCGAATACCCATTTAAAGTACCTATTTTCTACCTGTGGCGAATTTTATCTATGAATATCCGCAGGCGCGGTTTTTTGCCATCCCTAATGATATGACACCCTTGTTGACATGACATCCCTTCCTAATGTGGTATGATGATGTGGCACCCTTGTTAACATGGCATAGTGACATTATCATGACATCATCCATATGATAACGTGGTGTGATGATGCATCAAGTTTATTAATCACATCATCTTTTTGTAATGGAAACTAACTGTAAGAACGAAAAACAAATAGTTTAAAATTTTTAGGAACGAAAGACAAAATAAAATTACAAAGACTAAAAGCAAAAATAGTAAATTACAGGGAAAAAATATATTTAAACCTTTTGAAATTATACTAAATCACATAGATTGAAATAAAAAGGTATTGTTCAATGAATAAAATTAGGAATTCTAATGAGTGGTTTTCTTATTTTTCCAAAGCCTATTACTACCTCTTTTTCATATCTTTAGATGTTTTAGCCTTTTTTTTTTTATCTCAAAACAATTGATGTTTTAGAATTTCAAAGTCTAATTAATGCTTTCTTTTTAAATATACCCTTATTTAATATCTTACTACTAATGGTGCAGCCATCAAGGATCAAGGTATTAAATAAGGACATTTTAGTCTAAATATAATAATATTTTACTTCTATTAAATATTTCTTAATCTATTGGCATTAACCTTAAACATCTAAAGATATGAAAAATAAATAATACTATCAAAGCCACAGCCCAAGCAGGTCACACACACACGTAATCAAATGTAAATACTTTTCCCTCAAAAAATAATCTGCTTAGTTTACTATGATTTTCTATTTTAAGAAACAAGTCCTTCATGTTTTAAAAATTGGTCTCTTATTAATTAGTTTTTTAAAAAATAATCCTAAAGTATTTTAAAACTACGTTGTGATGTTTTAGGAATAGACTCTGATGATTAATTATGTGTTCTGACGTATTATATTGAATTTAATGCTTAATTGAATTTAGGATTATTGAAGGAATTAGAATCTTAGGTTTGATTAAGGGGTTTTGACTTAAGAGATTTAACTTAGTCTATTATTGTTAATTTGAATTTGAATTTCATTATGTGCTTTGTATTAATTGAACTTAATTACTTAAAATAGTTAGGGGGATTCAATTCTTAGATAGTTACTTCACACATTGAACTCATTAGGGTCGGCCTAGTGATGGAAGATTGAGGGTAGTATGCATAGTGTCATAAGTTTTAATTTCAGTGCGACTATTGTACAAAAAAAAAAAAAAGTTACTTCATACATTGGTACTATGGTTAGTTAACTAGATTTGATTTCTGGATCACTTACTATGGTTAGTTTAAATAGCAAGAAATTGTGTGAACTAGTGTGATTGGTTTACAATTTTCGTTGGGACAACAATCATGTAATAAACTTGTTGAAAGTCTTAACATAGTAAAATTGATTTTTGATTTTATGAAAAAATAAACTTATTTTTTAACTTAGATAACCGCTAGTTAATTTTAGATATGTTCGCATATTAATTTAATCTAATACAAACCATCGAAATCGATCCAAATAAATAAAAATAACAAACCAAAAATTGATTGAACTGAAAATAAAAAAATATATTGTAATAAATTGGAATTCAAATCTAATTTTAAAACCTGATTCAATCCAATTAATCCAAATCAAAGCTAATTAACACATACATAATTTCATTTATAAAACTAACATACCACACATGCATAAGTAAAAATTTATAAAATTTTTACAGCAATTTATTTTCTTCATAATTTCATTCTCTCAATTATATCTTGTTAGGATGTGTATCCTTTAGTATTTGTTTTTTTTTTTTAAAGAAATTTCAAGTTTATTTTGACTAATATTTAATCTTTATATGTTATAACTATTGTATATTTTTAGATTTATTAAATATTAATTGCAAAAACAAAGATATAGAAATTGAATAATCTAATTCAATCATAATAAATCGAATTGAATTGGATCAAATTTAATATTATATTTAAATCGATTCAATTTGAACTACAGTTTACTTTTATGATCAGATCTCGGATAACTTTATCTAAAAACTGATTTAAACCGAGCAATGAACAACCTTTGACAATTTGATCACAATATTACAGGAAGGAAAATTATTCCTTGACTCTTTTTTTTTTGTGACGAAATCCTTGACTTTTGTTGATCGTTTTTAATTTGGTCAACGATCAAATTAATTAACGTGCACCAATATTAAGTACCCAATTAACTTATTACTATTGTACCAAAAAAAAAAAACTTATTACTAATTGCTAAAGTTAGAGACTAAATATATTTTTTCAATGACAAATGTTAATCATATATTCTCTAATACACTCTTTTGAATACGATTTTTATTATTGGCTGAAATTTACTGAAAATTACAAATTTTTTTGGGACCCACTTCTTATTTAATAAATCTCTCATGATTTTATTATTTTCTATAAATTTTAACCAATAATAAAAAATATGTTTTAGAAAGTATACTGCTAACACTTCTCCTTTTCAATATATTAAAAACTAAATTGACCAGAATCCAAATTAATATTTTAAAATATCAAAATAACCAAATTAATTGTTAAACAGTGATACCAATTTTAAAAATTAAAATTATATTTTATTCTAAAATACTTATTTATATGGAGAGAGAGACTCCTTCAAAAATTCTTGATTGTTGTGAGAACATGAGAATAAACAATAACAACTCTTGAATCAAGATTAAATATAGGGAAAAACTTAGATACAGTACCTTAGGTACTGTCGGTACTGTTCTCCAATCAAAATTAAAATTTCATCTCAGTAATCTACATAATAAAAGTATGTATTAAAGGATTTGTAGAATACCAAGATGAATCTTCAATTATGATTGAAAAACAATACTTAAGGTACTGTATCTAAGTTTTGTCCTTAAAATAATAGAACGTTGAGATTAAAACCATAGTATAAATACCTCTTATCATAAGAAACATTATTGACATTTGAAATTTGAAAATTTTGTTATAAAAATTTGATAGAATAATACACACATAGGGATAGCAAAAATATCTATACTCGTAGATATCCATGGATAAAACTCGCAACGGGTATAAGATGAATAGCTAAATGGGTATCCGTGGATAATTTAAATAGATATATATGTATCCATTAATAAATGGGGGTGAGGATGGGTATCAATGTACCCGCCCTGTAGGTACCCATTATTACTTGTTATAGTAAAATTACTTAAGTGCCCTTATATATATATATATATATATATATATATATATATATATATATATATAATACCACACAACACTTGTCTAGAATATATGAATAGTTTTAGTCTAATTGTGTATAGTAATTGTGTAGAATATCATGATTAACGTATTTTATAAAATATTTTTATTTTGTTAGTAAATATCCATGGATACTCGTGAATACCTACGGATATTGAAAAAATATGCGAGTTTCCGCTTAACGGATACTTGCATGAGCAAGGGCAGATATTTATCTAGCGGAGTGAGTAGCATGGACTACTACCTGTGTCCACCTCACCCGTTTGCTATCCTTATATACACACACACACAAATATAAAATATAAATTTCTCTATTATTTTTTTTAGAAAGTCTTTGTTTGTGAAAATATTTTCCTTGTCTTTGTTTATGTCTTGGATTGGAACAGATTACAATAATTCGCCCTCGTCTTCAAATCAATCGACATTTTTCACAACTTTTACCAGTGAAGACCCTTATTTTCATATTTATCATTCTTTAATAAGTTAATCCCAAATTTATTTATTGAAACAAAATAAGGTTTCCTTATATTTTGAACTTCTAATTGTAACCTTCCCACAAAAATAATGTTGAAGTTGAAAAACATTGAACGACTTATATTTTTTTTTCTTTTTTGATCGTATACCTTTAAAAAGTACTTTTAATCAAAATCAAATTTGCATTATATATATATATATATATAAAAGTGGGGATCAGTTTATTCCTAAAGCTAGTAACTCTTGGTAAAATTATTTCATTCACTAACTCTTTCTATATATTAAATTCTAACAGTTCAACTGTTAAATTAAAAATTCTTCTTATTGAATAAACCAAGTTTACAAACTTTTAAAAGTTTAAAAACTATTTAATATTTCATTAAATAAATTCAAATTAATGTATAATATACTTTTCTAAAATATAAATAAATATTGACTATAAAATTACCTAACTATAAATGTTTGATTTATCCAAATAGATTATTGAAATTTAATATATACGAAAAATTACTGAGTGAAGTAACTCTACTAATAATTACTCTTAAAATAACTTTATTCCCACCCCCCGCCACACACACACACACACACACACACACACACACACACACACACACACACACACACACACACACACACACACACACACACACACACACACACACACACACACATATATATATATATATATTGAATTGACTTTATTTCAAATCTTGCAATATAGTTTGCAGCAAAAAGTTTTAATTATGAATCAAAAAAGTAAAAAGTTTTAAAAGTATCAATTGTCGGTGAACCCCACTCTGTCAATTTATCGGGTCAAATTAAACTTAATGAAAACTTAATGACTCAAGTAAATTAAGATTTGGTAGTTTTTTAATTCTTAATTACTCTTTTCCGGCTTACTTTTAGTTGGACGGTTCAGTTATATATTGACTTAATATATATAATGTTGAATATAAATATAGGCTTTGAGAATTATATTAATTCCTTATAAGTTGATTGTCTTTAATTATGTTGAAAATTTCTTCTTTATATAATTTCAAATATACGAAGACAGATACTGACTTGAAAAAGGAATATTTGGCCGGTATTTGGACTCTACTGTGAAAATAGTTAATTGAAGCCTACTCATGGCACAGACCGAAGCACATTAACTATTGTTAGACAATAAATAGAAGGTTTGAAAGGGTGGAAGGGCCCCTTGGACTTGTGGGGCGGCAACACCGTGTCAAGTTTTTGGGCCCCACACTTCCCATTTTCCCAACGTTAGAAGGCCAGCTTTGCCATGTATAGTAAACAATGACCACGAGACATTAATATGGTGGGTACGGTTCCCATTTTCTGGGGAAAATGTTGAAACATTTTGGACGTGGATCACATTGAAATGACACATGTAACTCCTAGCCCAGAATTAAGCCTCTATGAGAAACGTACTTGAATGAAACTTTGAGGGCATTAATCTTAGCTCAGCTTGGGTGTCAGGATTCTCACGCGGTTGATATCTCTCCTTTGAAATTAGAAGCAATGAGAAACATGAGTTTTTCACCAAACTTCGCGTCTGGTAAACACAATGATCATTTTAGTTTTGACCCTGTTTGGTTTTCATCTCCAGACCAGATCAACTGAGGCACAAAAATTAACAACACCCTTTTGCAGCGCAATTATATATCCCCCAAGCTAGCTAATTTATTATCTGATGGCAGAAAATTCAAAGTGTACATTCATTTGGTCCCAATCCCATGTTCCCTTGCATTTTTTTATGCGTGATCGTATCTAGCTTCTTCTACACACGTGTGCCAGCTGCTTGCTATAATCTGTATAGCGTTTAGATAATTTGCTCAAAGCCTTCCACATGGCCTTGCTAGTTAAATGTTAGATATATAGTATCTCTTCTTTACATTATTTATTAAAATTTAATAGTCATACACTGTCAATCAATCAGAAATTACTATTAATATAACTTTTAAAATATTTATTATAAAAGTCAACAAACTTATAATAAATGATAGTTTGTGATTGAATGACACTGTAAAATTATATACACACTCACACGCGTCCATATACATATAGAAGAGGGAGAGTATAATCATTTTCCATCATATAATGATCAATATTAAAAAAAGAAAAGGGGAACAACAGGAGTTTTCCCCGTCTGACGCAAAACAAGTTTACTTCCTCCACTTGTTAGTGGTGTAATATAATATAATATCATTACCCACCTTGTATTATATAAGGTTTTACGAAACATCAGAGGATTACATATCAATTGCATTGATCATGATGGCATCTTAACAACGAACCACAGGCATAAATAA
Source organism: Spatholobus suberectus (assembly GCA_004329165.1). Classification (NCBI taxonomy): domain Eukaryota; kingdom Viridiplantae; phylum Streptophyta; class Magnoliopsida; order Fabales; family Fabaceae; genus Spatholobus; species Spatholobus suberectus. Next base: position 72,752,786 of record CM014732.1, read on the forward strand.
CCGAAGCATGTTCGTTATAATAAAGTTTAATTCGTCATCTTATACGCACGCAGCTTTGGGTTCTAATTATAAAAACATTCGTGCGTATTATGAAGGATGTATTTAGCGAGGAGAAAATAACGTATGCACTGATAAATATTTTTTACATTCTCATTCAAACACAAATGTTTGAATAATTATAATAAGTTTAACTATCCATGTATAATAAAGGATGTATTGTAGTAAGTTTGTTGACATTTATAATAATTATCTTAAAAGTCATATAAAAAATGTTTTCTAATTAGTTGACAATGTAAATTTTTTTATATCAATAGTACTTGTCTATTAAACACTTTAGTGAGAAAACTATTTTTACATGAGAGCAAGATGAACAATTCAAGTCATACAACTATATTATACATGGATAGTTAAATTTTTTTTTTTAAAATCACATGATTATTTAAAAAAGTCATATGACTTTTTAAAAAATTATATAACTTATGTATTTTAATTTTATAATAAGATTTAATAATAAAATTTTTATTCTTCTCACACCCACATAAAAATGATTCTCTTATTTATGATACATACATACATACATATATATATATATATATATATATTCTCTTTTAACTGCATTAATTACATTACTTATTTTATTAAACAATCCTCTTTTTCATTTGTTTTATCTTCATGCTCAACCTCCTTTAAATAAAATTTTGCCAACAAATATTTTATTGAAAACCAACTAAGCACGTTTCTTATGTTCACTGAAAATCAAAACAAGAAATGCATTAAGTCAAGGACGCTCTTATTTTACGTTCTCTAACTATAATTTCTCTGTTTATATTATTTTGGTAGTGTAACTTTGAAATTTGCTCTATTCCTTTTTATAAATGCATGCTTCTTTCTAAAGAAAAAGTAACTGCTTTCAAACTTGAAAATCGACAAGAGTAAGGCATTAATTATTCAATGGACAATAATATACCATACTTAAATATTGCTCCTCTCTTTATAACTCAACTCAAATGCTTTCAAATCATAGGTTAACCTTTAAGTATGTGGTTAGGGATTTGATCTCTAAGTCCGTGTGTATAAAAATAATCTATTGTGAGAAGTTAGCCCCTTCAATAGATCTTAATACTTGGAGAGATTAGTCCTTGACTCTTGAGTGGAAGATGTTTTGGGTTCAACAACCAAAAAAAAAAGACAGTAAATTCATCTTATGAAATGTTTTTAATCATTTAAGAAAATTAATGTTAAAATTATTTGTGTTTCAAATATAATAAGTAATTCATTTTAATAAAACATTTCTATTTTTATTTTTTTAATTAGTACGCTAAGGATATTAAATAGATTAGATTAATTTGTAGAATTAAATTAATCTGTAGGTCCCTATAATTTTATAGATTTTTTAATTAAGTCTTTATTTTAACTTGGAAGAAGTCATGGAGCAATTAATGTGAGATTATGGCCTTGAATTGGAGCAAGTATCATGTCATTTATTTCTTGTATTAGTGGATTGCCTCTGCCACCGTTTTACTTCATAGAGTTTCTATTTCTTTCTTTCTTTTTTTCGTTTTTAATCAGCGGGATTGATGTAGGCTTTGTTGTGGTACTGTTGTATATCTGCATAATATTCAACAACTCTTGCCTCTTTGTTCATTTCCTGGTGCTTGGATGAGCATTCCTTATGCTTCATTCATCAGCACATTTTCTGAAACATATTTTGTTTACCAAAAACAAAATTAAGTCTCTATAGTTAAAAATATTTAAAAAAAGTTCTTATAATTTAAAAACAAATGTAATTAAATCTCAATACAATATACACTAACACTATTATAACTCCGTTAATTTATATTTAGCTTAATTTCACTTTTGGTCCTTTATGTGCAATTTTGGTCACCCACGTTTCAATTGTGCCTATTGTATCTCCCAATTTTTATCTCATTTACAATTAAGTCCCTCTGTTAGTCTTCAGTTAAAAATTTAATGAATTTTGTTGACATGACAAAAATGGAAAAGGAATTAACAATATATTAAAGATAAGGATCAAACCCCATCCTTGGAGTCCATAAACAATATTAGAAGCACTAGGCTAATGACTTTATTCAATATATAAATAAAAATTATATTATATATAACTTAAATGAGAGACCAAAATTGTACAAATATTTACTACTACTAAATTAAGTAATATTAATATTATATAAATTAACAAAATTAAAATTAAAATTAAAAAATGTAAATAAAAAATATAAATTAGTATATATTTAATGAATATAAATAATATTAATATTAATATTAATAAACATATAATAATAAATATTAATATTAATATTAATAAATATAAATTAATAACATATACTAAAGACCAAAATTACACGTATATTTACAATTACTAAATAAATAATATAATACTATAAAACCAAACAAATAATAACATATACTTTTTAATACTATATATCATAATTATAACTTAATCACTCTATTTTAAATAATTTTTCTTATGTAATTAATTTGGAGTGCATGCTCAAATCTCAATTACTTGTTAATTGGGAGTTTTTCTATTGTTTTTGTGTAGGAATAGAAGTAGGAAGCAACCTTTTTGTCTTGCTTAGCGAAAGGGAGAATAGAGACTACATGTCAATGAGTAGCTAAATCTCCATTTGTCGGGGTTAGATGTAACTAAACCAAACTCTCATGTATCTACTCTAAGTTATTTATTCATATATTTATGCTTCTATGTTAATGTTTTCCTCTTTGCTTAATGCTTGTTGTGGGTTGATCTCCATAGCTTGATGTTTTGTTTGATTTGTGATTGAAAAATACATTTTGAACTATGAACTGGAGTAAAACATCTAATAAACCTTGCATCTAGGAATAGAGCTTGGTTTATTAGTCATCTTATGATCCTTATCCTTAAAGCAAGCTCCTTTGTTAAGCTTTTAAAGGATTAGGAGTTTAATCATGAAATTTAGGCTCTTTCATCTAAGGAATTAGGGTTTGGGTAGATCTATAGATTGATGCTAATATTTGAAGTCTAAAGTGAATGAATAACCTTTGTATATAGGAAGGTTTGGTGAAGTTTAAGCTCGACATCTTTCATTTTATTCACATAACCTATTTTTTGTTCATTGAATGTTTGATAAAATACCAAAAAGAGTTCAACTTTATTATAATTAGATTTTTGCATTGATTTATGTTTACATTTGTTGTTCTTTCCAAAGCTATCATTAATTTGATTGTCTAGATAGCAATTTATGTGTTGTTTGTTAAGTATTACCCAAGTTCTTATTGGGAACGATACTCAACTCATCATTTGACTACTTATAAGATTTGGTACACTTGTCAAAGACATAAGGTAAGGAATTTTCAAAAGTAGAAGGAAGAGATTTTGACGAGAAATTCAAGAAGTCAATACTAGACTACCAACATCATAGGCTTCAATGTTGATGAATCTTAACTTAAACTTCTAATTTTGAGTTTTGATGCATACATTGGTTGAGGAGTGCTAAGAACATATTCTCTAACACACTTCTCCTAACACACAGTCTATTATTGGTTGAAATTTATTGAAAACTACAAAATTATAAGAGAGAGTCATTAAATAAGATATGAGACCCTCAAATTTTTGTAATTTTCAAGAAATTTCAACCAATAAGAAATTCAAAAGAGTTTGTCAAATAATGTGTTGCTAGCATTTCTCTACGTTGGTTTTGAGTGTACCTTATACTATTTCGAGTTGGTGATTCTTTCTATCAATGTTAACTAGCATTGTTTCAAGTGGCCGAGGGTGGCATTTGAATAGGTAAACACTCCAATATTTAAGTTAATATGAATTTTGTCAGTTTAGTAAGGGAAGGACATCATACCTGAATACTATCTATAAGCTTTGGATAATATATATGAAGGCTTAATGGAAGCCTATTTAACTGATGTCATTGTCCTAATCACTACATGTAACCACCATATTACTTCGTAATAACACCTAACCACTCCTTTGATGAAAGTAAGATTGGATTAGTGAGTGATTCCTAAAATAATGGTTGGATTGATCCTTTTTTACAAGTCTCATATAGTACCATCCCTATATGATTGAGTTGGATGAACCTAGATGTGAACTTCAGTCTAAAATGTATTTGTATTGTCTTAATGTTGTTGTGATAGTTTTCTACTGTGGGCTTAGTTGGGGAATTTGTCTCAAATATCAAACTTTAAAGGATTTTTTTTTGGTAACTTTGGTATCTCCTATCCAAGAGGTAGAAACTAATTTTTTAAGATACTAAGATCTATTTATGGGGCTGACACTTCTTAATAAATTCTTTCATACACACGAACCTAAAGATCAAACCCTTCACTACATGTTTAAGGAACATAATTATCTGTCAACACTGTTACACCATATTAGTAACTTTAGAGGATTTAGTTCTATCTAAACATTCGAAACCGAGGGACTGGTCCCAATTAGTTTAATTCAATTTATACTTTTTAATTAGATTTCTATTTGCATCATTGCGTGAGTTGCTTTTTTTAAATACTTTTTGTAAATTAATAACTCATAAATAAAGTTGATGATCATTTTGTTTGGTTGAAAAATTGGTTTGCACAAATGCTAGGTAGAACGAATTTGATTTGTAAAAATTTATCACTGAAAATTATATATAATTCACTCACCTTGTATTTCATCAAACTCTTCTTAATTTCTTTTTTTTAATTTAATTAATAGAGAAAATATTAAAAAAAGTTTCGTAACTCATTTTACAGTAAATTTTCATGCCAGTGAGCATTCCTCGTTGGTTTATGGTATATAGAATGATCACCGTGTTTATGCATTGATCTAGGAATATGCATGTGATGTTCGTGGATTCTTCAGCTCAGAATTCTTAATTAGGGTTTAACTAAGGAATAGGAAACCTTGATTGAATTAGATCATCAAAAAATTTAGTTTTAACCATTGTGAGAATTGAATCATCTATAGTAAATTTGGAAATTGAATTGAGCAAAGGTTAATTAGTAGCAAGTAGCAAGTACAACTAGTTAAGTGTAGATATATCCCTAACCTCTTTTCAATTTATCGTTCATTTATTACTTATAATTTTTTTTGTTGGTACAAATTTATTACCTGTATTTGTTCGCCTTGTGTCATATTTCAAAATCTAATATTGTTGGGAATATGAGATGGTAAAACACTAAGGAGAACTTCATTAATGCGTCACGAACTAACTACACAAGTAAATTTGATATTACATCCAACTCAAAATTTTAACACTTCGTTTGGTGCCAGTGAAATGCCGTGAAAATAGGATAGAGAAAGAAGAAATGATGACAAATAAAAAAATGGGGTATGTTTGGTAGAGGAGAGATGATGGGAAAAGAAATAAAAAAGTGTGAAAGAAATAAAAAGGTGTGGATCCCATACCTTTTTATTTTCTAGATGGAAATAAACAGTAACAATGTTTTTACAAAAAATAACCAATTAAGAGTGTGTATGATCGATTGTCGTAGTGTTAAAAAATGAAAATACTCAATTTCCATATAACATAATCGATTATCAACATTGAACAACTATTTTAATCAATTATAAAATAATAAAAAAAAGAATTAATCAATTATGTTGCTTATCTTCTGTACTTTGCTCCTAAAACCAGCACATTTTGTGCTTGGTTGATACACAATTAATAAAATTATTTTGGCCTTTCGAAAAATTTGATTATGTTGCATTTTTTAATTCTTTTTTTAATTTTCTCTTTTCTATTTCTTTCTTATTTCTCTCAAATTAAATACCTATATTTTCACTCTATTTCTCATTTATTTTTGTTTAGTCTATTTCTCTATTCTCTATATCGATTCACCCTATTTCATACCTATTTTTTTCTTTTTACCAAACACACAATATAGAACTTACACACACTTACATACCAACAGAAAATATTGTTTATTTGTACACTTTTATTACTTTCTTGCAGTCATACTTGTTTAAATCCAAATTATTAATCCAACCATTATCAACTTCTTGAATTGGTACTATTATCTTCAGATTATGTACAAATCCAAACGAAAATAATCGATGATATTAAAGCAACAAATTTCAAGGGTACAAACATACAACATGTTTTAATGTCAAGGATATATGTTTATATTCATAATGGAATCATACGAATTTAATGTGATATAGTCAATTAGTCATTCAATTAGGACAAAGCAATTATACCAACATGATCAAATTTTACAATGATCAACTCATTGATGACGCTCAACACCTTACATTTTTTTTGGATATAACCAGGAGATATCTGGAACTTCTATTTGACACTCAACTAATCTCTCTCCCATCGGATTGACCCATTTTAGGGGTAAAGTAGTACTTCCCGTCACAACTCTATTCTCAAGTTGGAGATCAAATCCAGTCCTTAGTTAAGGGACACAAGTGCTTAACACCTTACATTATTCAACTAATACCTTCGATACATATATGAATAATTTGATTACCTTATTATTATTGTTCAATTTTGACAAAATTTAATACAAACAATCAGTGAAGGATTCAAAAATTTCAAATTCTGGGGACAATATTCATATGCATAAATTAGTATTTTAGTCAGTGTGTATTATACATGATAAATTTTTATTTTCATATAATTAAAATTTAAACAATAAATAATGATATTTTATATATAAATTATATTATAATTAAATTTATAATAAATAAATATACGTAAATGTATAAATTATATTTTGAATTTATAATGAATAATTTAAAATATAATATAAGATTATTTTTAACCATTGATAATTTACAAAAGATATTGAAATTAAACTTCAAGTATATAGATAAAAATAAAAGAAAGGTATATTGAAATGGTTGAAAAAGAAATTTTTTGCCAATTACGAAAATAGTGTGTGAAATGCATATTCAAAGTAAAGAAAGAAAAATATTAAGAATATCTAATTGAAAGAGTAGTAAAAGTGAGACTAAGACTGGGTTTGTGAGGGTAATACTTATATTAAATTTTTTTAACTACATTTCAAATTATGAAAGCAATATATAATTATACATATATATTAAAATTCACATTATATATGAAGTTATTGATGATATAATAGTTAGTATAACTTTACACCAACATAATATATATATATATATATATATATATATATATATATATACACACACACTCATAATTTTGAATAAAAATCATAAATTTCAATTAATTGTGGTTAGCAATTCTCCAAAATAACTTGGAATTAAAATTTATTTTCTTGTCGTTTTATAATGTTACTTTTGTTTAGTTTCTAATAATTCCTATTATTTTGAACTATGTTTTAGTTGTTTTTGTAATAACTTTCTAACTAACTTGTATGATGAATTAGGCTATATTTGGCCCAATTTTTTTTTACTTAAAAATTATTTTTAAGTTAAATTTAAAAATATGAGTTTAAAAAATAAATAAAAAATATTTGCAAACTTTTTTTTAAAGTTTAAAAGTTCCTTTTAAACTAAAAATTGTTTGGTAAAATTTTTTAAAAGCTTTAGTTTTACTTAAAACTAGTTGTCTCATTAATTCAATGTAAAAGTATATTTAAAAAAAATACTGTGTAAAATTAATTTACTTTACATAAAATTATTTTAATGATAATAAAATTAAAAAAAATTAAAATGCAAATATTTAAAACTTTTAATTTTTAAAATTGTCAAAAATTACTTTAATTAATAAAATTTTATTTTAATAATAATTTGAAAATAATATATAATTTCATAATTGAATAAAACAAAGAAAAATTCTTATCCAAAAAAAGAAAAGGAAAGAAACCAGATGAAGCCAATTTTTTTCCTAGTATGACTGTCGACCGACCGACCGACCGACCGACCGACCGACATAAAGTTGAATATTGTGCTACAAAATAAATTCGGCCTATGATAAGAAAAAAAATGGATGCAAAGGTAAAAAAGTTGAATGTTTGACGTAAGAAAAAAACTATGCATACAGAAAAATAAAACGCCACACACGCCCACGGGATTCAAATTGAGGCTTCTAATGAAGAAAGTATTGTAGAAGCTGTTTAAAAGCTCTTCTAATTAACTTTTTAGAATTAAGTTCTTTATTTTTTATGGTTTCTTCTTAAAAATAAGTTATTTATATTTTTAATAGCTTTTATGTAAAGAATGTTTGACCTAATTACTCTTTTTAAAAATTTTAATGTGTAATATTTAACAGTAGGATTATTATTTTTATTTGAGAAGTATTATTTATTTCTTTTGATTTTTGAGAAAATATTTTATTCTTTTACGGTATTCATTGTGATGATAAATGATATTTTTTATTTTTTAAATAGATGTTCTATTTTTATTTTTATAGTCTTTATTGTGAAAATAATTTTTATTTTTTTTTATAGACAAAATATTTGAGTATCATTTATTTTTCTTTGTTATTAATATTTTAAAGGTTATAAATGATGTATTTATAATCAAATGACTTTATTAGTCTTCCCTTTATATTTAGTTAATTATAATTGATTTGAAAATTAAAGTCTATTTATTATTAACCTTTACTAATAGAAAAAAGTTAGTAACATTATATAAGAAATTAATTTTTTTTTTGTAACCCTGTTAATCTCTCTTTCATCACTATTTGCTGCATATTTTCTCTATATATGATCTCTTTATTTTTATCTTGTGTTTATTCTTCTTATCATTGTTTGTAACATGCTTTTGACTCATGGGTTTAGGCACACCACTATGTAAATTTTGGAAAAATAAATCGAAATTGAATATTGGGTTACGGTGAAAGTATGACGGAATTTGGTTTTAGGACAATGATCATTATCACAATACAACATTCTTTTTCTCTTGCATTCTAACATTGAAAAGGAAATTCTTCTTCAATGATCGTTGACTACTATTGTTGTAAAAGACAATTTTGTAAATAACATAATTTATTTTGATTGAGTATATTTTTAGAACATAATTAATAAGATCTTTTTATAAAAATTTATGGTTAATATATGCCAATTTTATTGTAAATTCATGAAGGTTATTGATGGCATGTCAAACTAATTATTGTCATTTGTAATCTCACATCTATCTATCTATCTATCTATATATATATATATATATATTTCTATTATATGTTCTTGAATTGATTTAATATATTTATTAGAAGAATTTTATTTTTTTGTAATCCACCCCCTATTATCTTTATCTGGCTCCGTCCCTACAACCAAATGAGTCCCATAAACATGGTAAACAACTAACAACACCTAACGGGATAAAATGGTGACATGTGCCATAAATCATTCAAATGATAACTGATCTTGAAGTGAGTGTGGCTTTGTCAAGATACCATTATGTGGGTAGCCGCCACCACGACACGGGATTTGCAAAAGGCCCCAATCTGATGTGAATTCACGTGTCTGTATATCCTAAGGATACAAATTGTACCTCCACTAGCCTTCCCAACACTTGCCTCTAACAAAGCATTCCTCAAACAAGTTATGCATGATCAACTATCATATCTAATTTCAACATCAAAATTTTGATATTATCATTGCTTAGACCCTCTTGTGGTGTGGTTTAAAACACAACAACATTGTGTGTGCCACCTCACTAAGCCCCTCCATAGGGTACTAAGTGTAAACCCTCTTATTGTTTAAGACACAACAACATCATACTCACCACCTCACTATGGCCCACCACAAGGTACTATAAACACTTTTTACCAACTAATAATTAAGGTATAACAATTACAAAATTTCTCTTTGAAGTTCTACATTTATTCGTTTCAAGACATTATCACTACTTAGACATTATTGTGGTTTAGCACACAACAACATCGTGCTCACCACCTCACTATGGTCCTCCACAAGATGCTAAGAACTTTTCACCACCTTATAATTAAGGTGTCAACACTCAGCAAGTTCCTTAGAATTTTCCACCAATAGCTTCTCTTTGATATTTCACGTTTTTCGTTTTCGACGAATAAGTTACATTATTAAGGCCTAGAGAATCCATTAATTTCATTTCACTTTCAAATCTTAAATTATTTAAATCTAAATTACCCTTTTCTGAAATGATAATTTCGAATTGTAATCTAAATTAATTTTGTAATTACTAAAATACCCTTCTTTACAAAATCTATTTAACTAAGAAAATACATAATAAATTCAAATGATCTTATTTTGCTTTGAAAATTTTTTGTCGGCCTACTGTGATGATTTTAAATCAATAGAAAGTTTTCCAAAATTCTCTGAACTCATTTATGATGAAATGACCATTTTGCCCTTGATAGTAAATAAAATGTTAGAATAAATATAATCAACTCAAACAATTCTAACAACTTGTAGATCTGGAAATTTTTTATAAATATCATTAAAAAAATTATTTAAGTCTAAAATAAAATTTCCTAAGTGTAAAGACAGTTTTTGTCTTAATTAAAATTTTCACAAAGATAGTCTTAATTAATTATTTTTACTTTCAAAAATTATTAATAATAGAAAATTAAGTCTAAAATTTATTTTTCAACGAAATAACATCAGAAATAATATAATATTAATTTCCAAAATGATAAATTACCAAAATACTTCTTTTAGAATTTATTTAAAAATTTTGAGTCAAAACTAGGTTAGATTGGCTTCCTTTTAAACAATCTTTTTATAAAATTTATTATGAATTATCTAAATACTTTTTAATTATAAAATCACATCTAACCCACTATAATTAGGTTCCTTAGAATAAAGAGAAATGAGGAGGGTTGGAAGCTCCAATGAATAAACCTCTTCAACTTTGGTCTCTTGGAGCTTGAAGAGTATGAGATGTGAGAAATTTTTGGGAGAAGAAGAGAAGAGTAGCTGCTGCACTTTGAGAGGCAAAGAGGGTGAAATAAGAACAAGTCTTGGTCACCGACATTTATATTAAGCCTTTAGGTTTTTAGATAAAAAAATTTTAGACAAATTTTTGGCTCTAAAAAAGTTAATTTCCCCCCTAATTTTGAAGAGTGGGATGTCCATGACAAAGGAGAATGGTTTCCCAAAGTTAATTTGAAGTTATATGGATTAGGGCAGGTGGTTAACTTGTAGGAGAAGTTTTGGGTTAAAAATGTTTCACCTAAAGGTGAAAAAAATTACTTTCCTTAATTCATGGAATTAGTCACTATTTTAAATGTATTAATGACACATTAATACTAATTGAGATGTTTAGAAATAATTAGGGAAGAATAAAGTTTCTTTTTTTTGCTTCCAAAAAGCTTTCTTAAAATGCATATCCGACACTGGATTAAAATAAAATTATTTTAATCAATTGTATTAGAATTAATTAAATTTTTTTACAGAGGCTTAATTATAATTAATTTTATAAATTTCTTGACTGTTTGTTTACTTTTACAGTGTAATCCTACAATATCAACTTACAATACAGTCCCGATTTTAGTGAAAATTTCTACTGAAACTTATATAGTAAATCACACATATTTATTTGATTAAATTTTTATAATTAAATTAAGATTTTCTCTAGTAATTATATTTAATTAAGTTTAATTATCAACATAGGAGATTTCGGCGTTACATTGGACAACATGCATGGCCAATGATTGTCTCACTACTACAGACTAGACTTTTTACATCAGTTAAAATTGACTTTTTACATCGGTTCTAATGACGTTATAGATTCAGGGGATGTAAAAAGTGGGGACTTTTTAAATCAGTTATTGAACCGATGGAAAAAAAAAGGTTTTTACATTGGTTATTTTTTTAACTGATGTAAAAAGTTATGTTTTTACATCAATTATACTCATAACAAATGTAAAAAGGTGTTTGTTGAACTAAAACTGAACAACTTTATACATCAATTGTTGGCATAATCGATGTAAAAAGTTCTTTTTTATATCGACTCTAAATATAACTGATGTAAAAATGACTTTTCACATCGGTTAAAAAAACAACTAATTTAAAAAGTAACTTTTTACATACATATTTAATTGTCTTGCCACTTTAGCAAACCCTCGACCATGCTTTTCAAGTGTGTTTGCAACTTTTGCTTGTGATTTTGCTACTAATACCTTTTAAAAAACCAAGATTAGCCTGCAAAATAATGTGATGAGCATTTAATTAGCAGCTCTAGGAAATAACATTACCTCAATCAGCAGTGCATTTGATCAAAAAAATAGTCAAGGAAACAAACCTTGATTATCTCTTTATTATTTTCCTGTAGGAGAGTAAGTGTGTCTGGGAGCAATTTGAAAGCAATTAAAACAAAATTAGAGAATTGATAAGCCAAACGGGCTAAACCTTTGGCTACTGCATTTATCATACGTGGAGTTTCCTCGTGAAGTGTCTAGCAACTTGAGCACACAAAATCAAATTACTCTACAAGGGCAACATATAAATCACACATCATTGAACAATTGAATTCAAGATGATATCAAGTCAGACCAAATAAAAGAAGTGGAGTTATATTCATTATTTTAAATTAATTAACCAATGAAGATAAAAGAACAACTTTAACTTGGATATTTACCATCTCAAAAAAATTTATCCAAGTATTCTTCGTTCCCACTTGTTGCCTCATCCCCAAATGCATGAACACTTTTAACGAGAATATCATAAGCCCTGTTCTTGGTTTTTTTATTTACCTGCAAAGGTACTCTTTCAAATTTAGCAACAAAGTAACCTCAAGTAGTAAGCTGAAACTTTGATGAGAGAGCTCAAGAGTTTTGCTTCAAATTGCAGAAAGGTTGTTTTCGCAATTTAGAACCTATGATAAGACTCAAATATAAAAAATAAGGATGATAATCATGAAAGGAACTAAAATAAAGGGGTAATAACAAATTATGGCAGTTGAATGTTCAAAAATTCATATAATAGACCTGAAAAGCTCAAGTAGGAATCTGATTAGATTCTCACAACCTCATGGACTTGGAGAAATTAGCAAATCACAATCTAATATTACTACACTTGCTATATCTTGTGCAGCCTGAGCACTAGCAATTCCAATACATGAATAGAGAGAATTCTCATTCACTTTCAATTATTCATATGCAAGGTATATGTCCTTAATAGCAGCAGCTTCATATAGAAATGTTAGGTCCTTGATACATGATATGTCCTGGATCCCACAATCAATATTAACATAACAATAATATAGAAGCAAGAATGACAAATTAGAAGCATAATAGAAAATTTTATCAAGTCTAAGTTTGGTAGGATTAAACCCTTTAAACCTAGTGTTGTTTTGCAACAAAATAAAAGCTTAAATATCTCACACTTCAAGATTCAAATATTTCTATCCCACTTTTCTTAGAACAAAAGAAGCTTGTAAATAAGCTAATAATCCTAGCCAGTAGGCATTTGACTTAATTTCAACTTCATGTCTCGTAAGAAGGTCTGTTTAGCCTACATTAGAGAAAAGCACCAAAGGAATTCTCAAATTTAAAATACGTAGCAAATAGCAAGAACATATAAGCCACATTGGGAAATAGAATGAAAGCTCTATATGCATTTTAACCAGAAAAAAGAGTAAGAAACCATCACGAAGAAACATAACACAAAGCAGAAGAATCAATTTATATGAAGAGAGGCAAAAAGAATAAAATTAATCAAATTTGAACACTAATAGTGTATACGTTTAGTAGAAAAACTTGTGTCTAAAAGAGCTACCCCTAAATTGTAATGTAAAAACAACTCGAGCATTTTAATAATAAACCCTATCCAAGTCCCTCCCTTTCAGTAATTTTGTTGCTATGCAAACCTCTAAGAACATTCTTGCATACATCAACAGTTCTGTGCACTAGCAAATCAATTTGACTTGAAACTTTGGAACAGAAAGAAACTGGCAGCAAAAATAAGAGTGAATGTTACAAGAATGAAGCTCACACCCTCCTTGGAGTTGATGTCATAGAGATCACATATCATCCTAGTTTAAGCCTACTAAACAAGTTTAATTCAAATGACACATCATATGTCAACCCCAAAAGATCTCTAACAGTTGTGAAGAGTCTATACAAAAAACATGTAATTAGATTTTAAACTCAAAAATTGAAAATAACACTCGTGTATTTAGTATACTCCTAGATATTTTTAAGATTACCGCCCAAAAGTAACAGGGTTAGCCTATTTTCAATATGAAGATGATCAGGCTGGTCTAAGCCTAGAAGTGAACATGGTGTCTAAAGTTTCTACACTAAGCTAACTACAAGTGAGTAGAAAGAGGTACCTAGAATTTATAATATCAAAAAGTAGTCCCATTGTTATACCAAAGAAAAAAGCATGACAGCGAAGGCTCTTTTGCAAACCACCTTGTGTCTGTTGGGCATCAGATTTTGACTAATCATCTGCACTATCCAGCATTTAACAATTAACAGTGATTCTGGAAAGATAATTTTTGAAATAAAAAGTAGGATATGATGCCACAAAAAAAAAAAAAAAGAATCATCAAAGTCCACCATTGATTGCAGATGCATTATTAATCGACTAACAAGTCTTTTCCATCAACAATAAAACTCCAATGGTTTAGTGCTGGTCCATTTATATAAGCACTTGCCCTCTCATCAGTGTTCTTTAAAAATAACTACAAAAAAGGCAAAGAAGATAACCATGTCACAAGCCTAGTTCATTGATGTATTGCCACTAATTCTGAAAATCTATAAAATAAAAAAAACCAAATTTGACTATGCAACTAAAAATTATACTGTAAAGTTACTCATAATGTTAAGTTCTCACAAAACATATGTAAAGGTAATTTATGCTTAACTTCTCACTTCTTGAAACTATAAATCAGATGGAGATGGTCAAAATAAGGGCGGGTTGAATTCTTGTTCTCTTTCATAATTTCTTGTGGCCTCAGGTATGTCAAGGTAATCAAGAATGCAAGATGCAATGTCCTCCTTTGTGAAGTCACCTACAATGCTTACCTGAAGAACAAAAAAGATTTTAGTGTTTGAATTTAATTGTAAAAAAACTATGCATTTAACAAATTAATGATAACAGACCTCCATGATATTCCCAACAAATTGATTCATTACTACATCTTTAATAGATTGCAGGGTTGAATTTTCTAGTGATTTTGGTGTAGGCTTAATAAACTGTTCATCCCCATCCAACATTGCTACCATGAGTTTATGAGCAATTGAGTGTTCCAAGCTCTTGAGGATGGATTGGTAATATGACAGATACAATTGCCTTGCTCTATCGAAAGCATCATCAACTAAGACACTATGCTGCATAACAGAAACATCACAAAGAATTTTGCTATCCCTTTTCATTTTGAAAACAATTTGATGCATGAATAATGATACTAACTCACAAATTATAATGTACTTAAATCTTCAATCTATCGAAGCTACACACTGCTTTCAATTTTGCAAACCAATTTCTTGGTGCCAATAGCATAGCATGAACTCCTCTATGCTATGTGAAAAAAAAAACTATTAATTCCCCAATCCCTAACTAGTTAGTCCCTAAAAAACCTAAATCCAAGTCAACAAAAAAAGTTTCAACTAAATCCCCATACCTAACGCATTCAATAGAGTCCAGATTGAGCGAATTGGAGAAAAAAGAGGAAACAAAAATGAGTTGAAGTGGTGAATGAAAAACCCTAATTGGGAGAGGGTGGATAAAGAGATCACCTCAAGTTGACGATGAGGACTTCAAGGAAGAGGCAGTGACGCCATCTACAAAGGGGGTGAGAAGCTCTCAATCTTTGTCTTTAGTGGTGATGGCCTTGGAGGATGGTGTCTTCGATGTTGCGTTGAACAGCGACAACTTCGGTTTCATTGAAGTCAGAGATGAATCCGTTCATACAAGGTCATTTTGAACTGTGAAGAGAGAGAGAGAGAGAGAGAGAGAGAGAGAGAGAGAGAGAGAGAGAGAGAAGTGAGAGTTGTTCAGTGCGAACTGTGAAGGTAACGTCAAAGGAGGGAGGGCGAGATAGGCTTTTGTTTTCCAAGCGAAGAAGAACTAGTATTAGCAGAGTTGCGGGCAACTTTTAAAAGCTCTTTTATATTGGTTATAATTATAACTGATCTAAAAAGTCTTTTTTAAATCGGTTAAATTAAAATTGATCTAAAAAAGCTTCATCTAATTACAAAAATGTCATCGCTTTTTTATTTATATCGATTGTTAAACAACTTATCTAAAAACCTGTTATAAAATCTTATTTTTGCACTAGTGTCTATACGTCACTTAATAATATGACGACACCTATACATCAATTATGTTTGAAAATTGACACTTCTTGGAAGGCAAGATACCTTAACCAAAACAACATTCAGTATTTTGCTTTTAACGACAAATCGATTGGTTGGGAGAAAACTGTTATGAACCAAAATCATAACTTGTCCTCATATCTGTTGAGATATTGATTTAATCAACTTTTCCATGTTAGCTGAGATCTTTAGAAAATATGAATTATAATTTTTCCTTGTAAGGATAACATTTTCATACTTTTTCAACTTCTTCACTAATTTCCATGTTTGCATGAGATTTTACTTTTCTTATTTTCATCATATCTAACCATTATATACAAGGCATATACATTTAGGTATGATTATCCAATAATCTTATATCCTTATACACTTACAAAACCCTTATATTAACTTAAACATCAAAGTATTTTTGCATGTAATCTCTCATTCACAATCGCTAGAGAAAAGTAGTAATAGGATCAAGAAATAAGAGTATATGAGTCATTTGGGATCTATTATTCTAGGATTCTAGGTTTTTTCCTAGTTGAAAATTCCAACAATTACTGATGAGATTCGTTTAACTAATAGGAGTAAGTCTAATAATAAAAACATGTATGTTATTATGTGAATTTCTTTTACATTGTTTGATATAAATTTAGAATCAACCCCTAACTTGATATTATTTATTTCTTATAGTGTCATCACATATATTTTAGTATTAAAAAAAATTATCTAATTAGTTTTTAAAAAATTTAAAAAGTTCACTACAATATAATCGCTAAATAGTTGTGGACATTTAGCATCGGTCTTAAGACTGACACAATTAGTGTTGACTAGGTCGATCTTAAGCCAACATTAAATTGATTTTTGTTATTATTTTTATTTTTTTATCCTTTTCAAATTGTGTTGATTGGTTGATGCTAAAATGATTTTCGTTAATGTTTTGATTTTTTTTTTGTCTTTTAAACTTGTGTTAACTATAGCCAATGAAAAATTGAAATTTCGTCCCCTGCCTCCCCCTTCTACTTTAAATCCCCAAATTTTAAGTTAGGTTATAGGTGGCTGATGGTGGCAAGTTTTGTCAATGGGGTTTAGGTTGGAGGTCGTGCACTGATGGCTTTTAGGATTTGATGGATGGGTGACTTGTGGTGTCAGGTGCGAGGCTTACAATGGCAAGTGGATTTCATTTTTGTTTTTTTCTCTCCCAGTGGCTGGTAACAAGGAAAACTATGTATGGTGGCATGTGGTGGATAGCTTGTAATGATGGAAAAGTAGGAGAACACGAATGAGGGGAGGAAAGCGAAGAGAGAAAAAGGGAGAAAGGGAGAGGGAGTGAAACACTAATAGTGACAACGACATTACCATTGGCAACGAAAGATGGAGACATTGTCGATAATAGTAATTTTTTTAGTTGTCCTCTTTTCTTTGCATTGGCTTGGCTAATGCTATTATGCAACAACCTAATTAGGTTGACACAAACACATTCATGACGAATTTCATTACAACGCTACGAGGCTGTCGCTTGACTGATGCTAAAATAACCATTAACGTTGACTTTTGGTGATTAGTATCAACTTTTGGCCAATACTAATTTGTGTTTTTCTTGTAGTAGTTTTTGCTAGAATTTTCTTTATTTGGTCTTCTATTGATTGATGTATTTTATTTTATTAAAATATGGGTTGAATGTATGACCTAATGTATTTTTTCCTATGAGCCCAATTTTATTAAGTGATCCAATTTGGGTTTTAGGAATCACCGTGTGTTTATATGTTTATTGGGATAAGCCCAATAAGTGTGTTGTTTCTGTGTGTAGGCCCTAATGGGCCTAATATTCTTGATAGATGGATATTAGGTTACTTGTATATTTAAAGAATGATAAGATCCCCACTTGATCCTAGTGCTCTGTGACAGCTCGTTGCCAATTCATCCAAGAGTCAATCTGCGTAAGAAAGGAGATCAAGAGGAAGTTCCTATTCTTGACGTGTACACTTGTATTCGCGCTTCCATGATATCAGGTAATTACTCTAAAGAATGTCTTCAAGAAGTAAGCAATTTATGAGTACTCAAAGTTATTTTTTGTGTGTTCTAAATTATAGTATAGATCCTATTAATTCTTATAGTTTATTAGGAAATTGAGAGGAAATACAAGTAACACTCATTTGATGTAGCCAAAGATCATAGATCTCAAAGAAGAGAAAAGGAGTACCATAAGAGTAACTCATTGTATTGATTCAAATAATAAAAGAAACAATTGAGAGCGAGTTTGAGCTCTACTTATAGAACTTATTAAAAAGGTAATTAACTACTAACAAACATCCCTAACAATCTAACTAACTAACTAATTTTCAACAAACTAATATTTATAGAAGTCTAATTTGTAATAATTATTAAGACATATATGTACGCGTATGTTTTGAACGATTAGTACCACACAGACAGGTAAAGGAATGGGCAGCTACGTAGATTTACACAATTTTTAAACGTAATAACATTTCCTTGTTCATTGTGCGCAAATGGTGTAAGTAAAACATTTATCATTTTATTATAAAATATGTAATTTTTAACATTATTTTATAAACTACAAATACAATAGAGAAAAATATTTAGAAATCATTAATTAAAATCTGGAAAAATCTAAATATTTTATTTCCCACGTGACATGAGCGCATATTTTGCCATAACGTGTACCATATTGTGAAGCTCGACTCTTGGGGTCATCTGATCAAGAAATTCACTCATGAACATAACAAATAAAGTACTAGTTAAAGAATTAAAAAATATTATAAAAATATCGTTAGTGTATTTTATTATGATTTTTAATATATTTTTAACATAATTTTTAATAAAAAATTCATTTTTTTTAGTTAATATTTTAAAGACACTAATTAAGGAGACCACGTGAATATATATACTTTTCAAATTGAAGTACGGACCCTCATCATAATCAGTAAAAGTGACGTGCATCAGATGGTAAAATGTGAAGAAGAAAATTTCCTCCTCCAGAAAAATTCAAGAAAATGCTAGTGAGTGTGATGACAATAGGTAGGATCTAGGTAAGATACTATTGTATCTATCTTCACACTTGTATTTGAAAAAATTTCCGTACTTAATTCCTTATCCACATGAGTAGTAACTTTAATATCTATTCTCATACCCGTTAGGTACTTATATGTTCATACTCGTACTAGCTACCCGCACTTTACATAAATGTAGAGCCGTGAAAAAAAAAATTGAAGCCTTAGACAAAATTTATATTCAGAATTTAATCTAATATAATTTTTCAAATCTCATTTTATTTTTTTTATCAATTACAAAATTATTGATCAAATTTTTATAATTAAGTTTTTCTAATATTTCACTTTAAATATATAAGGACAAATTCATTTAATCTATCATTTACATAGTTAATATCAAATAAAATTTAAATAATTTTAATTTTAAAAAACCTACGGTCAACAATAACAATAAATAAGTATTGTCACTAATATTTTAGAAACAATGTATGTATTTGAAAAAGAATATAATTTTTTTATATAATTTATTTTTAATGAAATATAAATTATTTTTAGAATTTAATTTATATATAATGACAATGCAAAACTTTTTTACACAAACGTCTAATAAATTTTGATTATTTCATCATATCATCCCGTTTATTAATATGATGAATTCCTTGTATATATGTAAAAAAAATTTACAGTAGTAATGTATATAAATTAAACTCTTATTTTTTTTGTATTTCTTGTAGTATCGTTTTTTTTTAAAAATCAATCAATATTTTTAATTTTGAAAATATTCACTAGAATTTATTTTTTCAATATATTATATGAAATATTTTAACATATATATGTGTGTATATGTGTGTATATGTGTGTGTGTGTGTGTGTGTGCGCGTGTGTGTGTGTATATGTATGTATGTATGTGTATGTATGTGTGTGTGTGCGGGTATGCGACAGGTTGAGTATTATAGTATCCATATCTGCACCTATCTCTGTTAAATTTTATAAGTAAATTTTCAGCCCCGACTCCATTTTCACTGAACAAATATTTATCCTACTTGTTGTGAATATTTTTTACAGGTATCTATAGAATCTAGATAGAATTGTCATCCTAGAGCGATCATTCAAATAATGGCATTGAATGAGGTTGTGACTTAGGAGATTTGACGGAAACGAGATACACCACGTCGGTTTGTAATAATTGAAGCAGAGTATATTGAACAGATTTTACGAAATATATTCGTATTTATAAAGTGGCTCATAGAAGTTCAATCACTTATTTCAACAACTTTAATAAAAAATATTACTAGAATAAACTATCATTCAATAAAAATTTAATAAATATATAAATATTTAATTAAATTATTTAACTAAACATAGTGTAAGTCACCTCTTAAACGCATTGGAGGGTTGGCTTTTATTCTTCTCACGTCTATTTTTTTTTTGGGTACAATAACAATAATAAGGTTTAAACTTAAAACCTTGTACAAATCACCCAAATCTCTCTACAATTAAACTGACCCTAATGGGTTTACTTCTCACATGTGTATTAAATCTATTTACATTTATTTACAAAATTAAGTGTTAAATAATGATCTTTCTTATGCTTTGCAAGTAGTTTTAAAAGAGATTTAGCAATCTCTAGCTGTTCTCAAGGTTTGGGCATTTTCTTGACAAATCATTTTGGATAAGTTACCAACTAAGGTATGTTGTTTTGTTTTGCAAAAATAATTTTAGACTATTAAGATGAGGTTAAAGAAATGCGAACACACTCTCTACACACTCTTTTAAATACATTCCTTTTTATTAGTTGAAATTTACTAAAAATTACAAAATTTTGTGAGTCTTACATCCTATTTAATGAATTTCTCTCATAATTTGGTAATTTTCAATAAATTTTAATCAATAAGAAAGAGTGTGTTAAAAATAGTGTGTTACTAGCACTCCTTGATAGAGGCTATGTGTTGTATTGTAACATGTCTTCGGAGGATTTAAAACATGTTTCTTTATCTTTTCTTGTCTCTTCTCGGGTTCGTGATTCTCTCTATGTCTAGTTGGGTTGTGTAGTGGTCTTATATTCATCGTGTCTCATTATCTGTAGTATGGGGGTGTATTTGAAGGGAAAATACTATGAGAGTACGCTATAGTTTCTATCATGTGATTGTTTGGTTTTTGTGACTAGTTAGGAATAGAATTATCTTTTAAAATACCTCCTTAGATTTAAAGTAGGAGGATCCAACTTTTTATTTTCTGATTGGTATGTTAATCCTTTTGATTATATTTTTAGTTGAGCTCCTAAACTCATACTTTTAATTTTTCTGTATCAATAAAATTATCTATTAGTATATATTATTTTATTAATATAGACTTATATATTTATACTAATTTTTTCCAGGAGGAGTGTCCATATTTAGTGTCTAATAATATTTTGAATAAGATTACCTTTGAAGAAGGATACACATGTGAAACCAAAAAATATATTTATACTAATAATTTAAGTTTGAATTTGATTACAATATACTAATAGTGTAAAAAATTGTATAGAGTCATCCAAATACAATATCACGCATAGTAAATTTGTTAACTTGTTTAATAATTATTTTAAAAGTTATATTTACAATATTTATTTATTGATTAACGGTATAAAAATCTTTATACTAATTATGCATAAAAATTAAATTCTTTAAGTTTTATTAAATGAAAATTATTTTATCGGAAACGAAAACAAGACATAACTATTTGTATATAATTTTTTATTTTTTTTAGTGTTTGTTAGCTGTATAATAGAGGAGTGTCCAACTTTTCTTAATAATGTATGAGATGACCCAAACATAGCCCAAGAATAAGAAGATACCTACCGGAGAACACAAGAGAGAATTTGATACAAACAAATTATAGTATAAATAATTATATAAATGGTTAACTGTTTATAAATTGTAATATGTTATTGTGATGCTGTCTCTCTCTCTCTCTCTCACCGGCATTCGATCCTGATCCCTTGAGGACATGATTTTCAATCACAACCACAGAGACCAGAGATGGCAGTTAATTTTATTTTTTTTCTCTATTTTCAAAATATTTCATAATTATTTTCTAATGAGTAAAGTTTTAATCAAGACCCATGCATATTAAAATTTGGACCGAAAGACAAAAAGAATAAATAAATAAAACAAAAATAAATAAATAAATAAATAAATAAATAAATAAATAAATAAATATATATATATATATATATATATATATATATATATATATATATGTATATAATTTTATTTTTTCATTGTATTTCACTGGGAACGGCACTCAAATCATGTTTCTTTGACGCCAGTTGGAGCCTGCTTATTATTTATAACTTTCCAGTTGTTTACTTCAATGTGTTACCTTTACCTGACGTCTGTGCAAATGAATCCATATGCTTGCATGCTTGACCTTTTTGAAGTAAGAGAGAGTCAAATTCTAGAATTTTCTTTTCTTTTAAAAAATAATCCCGAACATAAATATTTTAGGACCAAATTCGGACAGTCAGCAACATTTAAAAGTAAATCCGAAAATTGCTCTAGATGTTTTTTTTTATTATTATTATTATATGTAGAAAAGCCAATTAAATATTACATGAAGGCCATTTTGACCAATCCTAGCAACAGCCATCGGGATCGATTCAAAGCTTCTATCATTATCAATGGCCGATACGCGGACACCACAGTTCAATTTGTACAGGTCTGCCAGCCAAAAAAACCCATCAATAAAATTGTATTGGCTGGGGTAGTTAAAACTGCGGTAGACATGGTGAAGTGGTTCAATTTGGCGCGTTAATGTATTTAATTTATTGTACTAAACAATAAATTCATTTCTCACTCTCTTTTTTTTAATTTGTAATTCTAAAAACAGTCTCATTTCTTAATTTTTTTATTTTCAAAGGAATTTGTGTTTTCTGTTTTTTTTTTTATTATTATTGTTTAGGCAGGTTAACCTACTGCCTTGTCACAAAATGAAATGAGTTGACAATCATTTTAAAAAAAGGGTCAATCAATCTTATATCGTTCCCTTTAGGAGTTTAGGTTGGTAAGAGGATAGGATAGATTAGCCCATTTTACTATCTCCACATTAAAGAGTAAGTAAGTATTATTAATGTAAAAAAAAAGATGTTATATACTAACAATTAGATGTTAGATTAGTCTTTATTAATAAAAAATTTTGTTTGATAGAAATTAAATTGTTATTAGAAATATTATAAATTTATTCTAATAATATAATAAATCATATTAACAAACAATTTTATTGGTATAGAAATTGGTGCTTATTATCAATATATTAAATGTTAATATAATACTACATCATAAAAATAATTATATTAATAATTTAATTTCTATTAAACATAAAATATACTAACAATAACAATTCTTATGCTTAATATATTTTTGTTTGTTAATAAATATTGTTTTGGACTGGACTTAAGGCCCAATTTGTATAGTAGACTTACCTCGGCTCAAAGCATTAAGTTAGCCCAAATCATTGGTGTTGACCGAACTGAAGTCATAAACCTGAGGTGCATAATTTCTACAATACACTCGTAACAGTCAACCATACAATGATATGAAATAATGCTATATCAAAACATGGCAGTAGTATTGTCTCTAAAAGGCCTTGGGCCCTGTGTTAAGAAATTTGACCTATCTCTTATTCCTACAAATACAATTAGTATCGCTATAGTAGATCAACATTTATTACATCTGTCACTTTGTAAAATAGTCACTAACTTGAGTATTAAAATATTTTTTTAGTGTCTTTCACCCATTGTCTAAGGTGTCTCAATCGTAACGAATATTAGCACTACTATTAGGAGACTTCAGACATTGATCCATATGAAGCCCACTTTGATTAATTAACCCAACTTGAAGTTTGATCAAAGTATGAAATCTTATTTGAGACGCATCAATTTTTTTTTTTCTATAATATACATGTTTAATGAATTTTTTTCATTTCTTTTTGGAGAAGAAGAGATTCAAGTGCCTACTAGATGTACCCAAAAAGAAAACATTCCTACTAGCCTTTTCTTTATCGTAAGACAATCTAGATCTATGAATTTTGAAGAAATAAAAAAAAAAAGAGCAGTGTTATATTTCTTTTTGAGAACAAAAATTATGTTTCAATTACACCCAATAACAGGTAAATTATTTGATAATCCAAAGCAGTATACACCTATGTTCTCAGAACCGGACCAGACCAACCGATTCAACCGAAAAACTGGTGAACCAGTCTTGTGTTCGGTCCAATTAAACCAGAGAACCAGCTAGGCAAAAAACCGGTTTGTGAACCGGTGAGCCGATCAAAAACCGATAAAAAACCAGTTTGTAGCGGTTCGATAAAAAATGTTTAATAAAATATTATTTTGATGTTTTATTTTTAAAAAAATGAAAATCAACCTAAAATATTTGTCATTTTTTTAATTCCAAATATAAACTTGTTTTTATTAATAAATATTGATGTGTATTATTAAAACTTAGACTTAAGTATTATGACATATTTAATTTGAACTTTTTTAGGTATTGTATATATTAAGAACTTATAAAATTATATTTTATTTTTAGTTTTTAATATTATAAACTATGATATTTTTTATTTTTTTTTATGTATTATTTTATTATTATTATTATTATTTTATTAATACTAGTTCAATTACGGTTCAATTCCAATTAAACTATTAAATCTTGAATCAGTGTTTTGACCGGTTCATTACCCATATGGTTTTAAAAACATTGAGATACACTTAAGTGTCTGCTACTGTCTAATCCGCATGTGCAAGGTTATTGTGTCTCCTACTGTCCAATCCGCGTTTGAAAGTGTACAGTCAAATCCTAAAAGCGGCGTTGGCGTAGACTCGTGATAAAGGCCTTGCGCTGTGCATAGGTTGACAGGGTTTAATCAGTTGTAAAAAAATATTATTATAATCTAAGAAGACCACAAATATTTTTATGAAAGACAGTTGATTGCTAATATTATAATTGATTATTTCTATAATTAATTTTTATCATAATTAATTATTACAAAATTAATTTTATGTTTAGTAATGTTAATTGAAAAGTAATGTTTAAATAATATATTTTATATAGAAATATATAAACTATTAAAGGATCTAGAATTTTGTTTAAATTAAATAATATTTGATATTTTAAAAATAATTTAGGAATTTTTTCACAATTTCAAAATTACACTAAAGAGAAAAATTTTAAGATAATTTCATTTTTGGTATCAATAAAATAATGTGAATAAAATCAATTTTATCTTAATTTCTTAAATATTTTATAATGTGTTCAAAACTGCCTTTAAGAAAAAACTGTTAAATAATTATGTTTTATCTCGTATTATATCTTTAAGAATAATATATATTTCTTTAAAAAATGTTAATTATATGAATTAGTATAATAAAATATATTTTTTATAACATTATCTTTATTAAGAAATGCAAATAACTATAATTTTTTTAAGTGAAATAATAATAAATAAAGAGTTTAATAGTCATGCACTGTCAGTATAAAAAGTTTTATACTGTCATCTAATTAGAAATTACCATTAATATGACTTTTAAAGTATTTATTATAAAAGTAAACAAACTTATAATAAATGGTAATTTGTGATTGAATGACAGTATAAAACTATTTTACACTATCAGTACATGACTTGTTTTCTCATAAATAAATGTATTATCAAAATATATTTAATTTTTTAAATAACTATGTTTTAAGACAGACACATGTAGCCCAAAATGTTGAGTAAAATTTTGTATACATGCACGAGTGTGTTTTAAAATGTGTTTGAATGTTAGTATTTCAAAAAAACCAATGTCAACTATAACGGTGGGGAACGTGACACTGCGGTCAACTAAGTAAGATCGTTCGAATTGTTGAGACGCCGTCCGGCTGCCTTCCATCATTTTTATTTTTATTTTGATATATTGCCTTCCATCATTTTTATGCAACACGTGGGCAGCCACAACGTATTAACTTCAAAAGTTTGGATTATGTCACTGATTACGTTAAACTCTCTCTCTCTCTCTCTTTCTAAATTATTTAGATATAACTTATAAAAATTGCACACGCCTTCAGTATTTTCTCTCACTTGTTCTCTTCCTCTTGTTGGGCACACAACGCATCATTTAATTTCACCAAGAATTCCTAAATTAAGATTAATGAAATTTGATTCTTTGTTTCGTTTACAAATTCACTACACTATTTAAATTATAATTCCTTAAGTAAATAAAGTCTTTATTCTTAATTAAAGATTTAGGGTTTAGGGTTTATTCTCAATCAAAGGTTTTGATTTCTTAAATAAATTCAAAGAGAAATAAGTAAGAAAATCAAGGGTAACAAGAATTCAATAACTATTCCTAACTTGGAAAATCACAGGGTATCGACCCTCACATTCATATATCAAACTTTCATTCAATATATAAATCATAAATCATTTCAAGATTGGTCAAATCTTAGAACAAATTGAGAATAGGAAACTGAGAACACAAAAATCAAATAAACCAAAATTTCATTAATAAACGTCATCAAGAATGTTCAAGATCTATTGAAATCCTCCCAACCTCAATAAAAATAAAAATAAAAGATTTGGTTAAACATAGAAACAACAAACACAAAATGGAAGGAAAAGATAAGAAAAACTTTATAGATAGATTTGATAATATGTACCTCCACCCTCATTTATGCTCGTAGCCTTAGTGTTCTAAGAAAGAAAAAGAGAACCTTCAAAGATTCCTCTTCAAAAGTGACCAAAGGATCACAAAAAGAAAGGTAAAAAAAAAGGTTTTTCTGCGTAAAATCATGGCACCCAATATTAAGAAATGGGCACCTCTAGGAAGAATTTTATAACATCATATAGGCCCTCGACGCTAGTATTTAAGCGCTCGACACCAGCATCAAGATCGTTTGGGCGCCTATGCTCACATTAGGATTCCAATAGTCTCTTTCATTACTCTTCTTGATCATTTCAAGATCAATTCCTTCCTTATTTATTACTTAACATAAAAGCATAAAAAATAAGATTAAAATGAGTAAAATTCTAACTAAAACTAGAGCAAATTGAATCAACAATTTTTCTTTTCTTAATGCTATAAGTCATACTCTCTTAATGACA
This sequence comes from Spatholobus suberectus, assembly GCA_004329165.1. Taxonomy (NCBI): domain Eukaryota; kingdom Viridiplantae; phylum Streptophyta; class Magnoliopsida; order Fabales; family Fabaceae; genus Spatholobus; species Spatholobus suberectus. Next base: position 72,780,078 of record CM014732.1, read on the forward strand.
TATTAAGTAAAATATTTTGAACGAATGACAAAATTCTCTTAAAAAGACATTAGAAAAATAGATAATTCATAAGATTATCATCATCTGAAACTTAAAATTTTGTTTGCCTGACAAATAAACAAAATAAGAGAGTATGCTTAGAATGACGATAATGGTCTTGCATAATACTTCAAAGCCAAGTTACCTCTTGAACAAAAGTAAGTTTAGAAAAAAGTTACAACTTAACAAAACATTTCTCCTTTTATTCCCACCGATAACATGAAGTGGTTCAGAGAATCACTAGAAAATGGGTTGAATAGTGACTTGTTACGACAAAGAACAAATAAGAACTCTCAATTATTTTGATTATATCAAATAAAGTTATAGGTTTTTCAAAGTTAATAAATAATGAACATCAAATAAAATGGACAATGACTGTGTCTTATTGAACAAATGAATGCATATGTGCTTTGAACCTCACTTTATTTATTGCCTATTAGTTTGTATATCTTTTAGGAATCATCACACCAAAGTTCTTGAAAAAGGTTTCAAAAGCATGTCAACATACCTACTATGTGAAAAGACACGCTGCCTACTAAAAAGGAGAACACTAGTGTACTTGTCTGAGTAAAAAACAAAAATGTTCACTGCCATAAGATATGGTATGAGAAAAGAAAGATAAGTAGGCTGCATTATCATATCAAAGTAACAAGTTGGTGAAAGACATTTAATGTTGCATTTAATGCTCCAGTTGACACTTTCTTCACAAAGGAACTAGGTGGAACATGGTGGTGTGCCAAGAATTGGATGTAGTCTTGGGGTGAAATGAACCAATTAATATAAAATTCCTTGTGTGCTTTGTTCTTTCCTTTAACCTTTATATGTGCTTAACTAACCTTGTGTTTCAAACATTTGTTTTGATCTAAGTGTTTTTGATTAAAAAAAAGGTTTTAACACAGCTTACTTTTAAAACTAATCTACATTGTTTTCAAAAGACGATATAAAGTCTTTCAAAAGGATTTGCGAAAAAGTTTGAGACACAATTTAATCCCCTTTCTTATATTTCCATGTGCTTTACATGACTCTTGATTGGTAATGCCTTTTTCTGCTCAAGTTAAAAAGATACCTTCTAATTTTTATGTTTAAGCTGCTTCTTGGCAATCATAGGTTGGTTAGAAGCAAGGAAATGCTTTCTCACACTTGAATGACAAACAATATATGTAATCAGAGTGTATCTCAGTGTTGAGAAACTAGTTAATGAAACTGTTTATCAAAATACAACTCTTGGTTATTATCAAAAGCTAATTTTCTACTACAGCAATTTGTAATATTGCTTCTGAACTAAGAATTAAACTAATTTGAAACTTATTTGAAACCTTCTAGATTAAGTTATAAATTAAGGTAAATTCATATTAAGGTTTCTATAAACTAGAAAATAGATTTTATGCAGTAAACTTAAATGTAAACGTATGAGAAGTGAGTAAGAAAGGATACTATACACATAAATTTTTATATTGGTTCACTCCTTAACCTCGGGTCCCTCCCTCTAGTAGGATTTTCACTAAAAAAACACACCAACTACACAGGTATTCTATTTCCTCAAGCCTCCACAAGCTTTCACACTAGTATTTTTCTCAAGCCTCAACAGGCTGTACAACCAATATTCTTCTTAAGTCTCTATAGGTTGCAGAAGACTCCAATATTTTTCTCAACCTTTTAAACTATGCTCACAACTCTAAGTATTATTTCCCAAGCCTCTTCAAGCTTCAACACATAGTATTATTAGTTATCCAAGTCCAAATAACCCAATATTCTTTCCATAAGCATATGTAGGCTTCTTAACCAGTATTATCACCTCTATAAGTTCACAAAACCAATATTCTTACCTTTGCATATTCTCACAGGCCAAGTATTATTTCACAAGCCTCTCTAGATAGTTATATCAACTCACAACTAATTCAGTTGTGCTCACAAACTCACCCAAGAAACATTAGCCCCCTAATTGATCTTCTAAGTTTTCTTTCTCAATTTTTCTATTTATTGGACAAACCCTATTTCTTTCATCTTCTTTTTTTATCACTCTACACAATGAGACAAAGAGATTTACAAACACTTTTTAAGATATAGAATTGCTAAACACAAGACTAGAGTGTTTGGCTAAGGAAGGCTTTTTATTCAAAAGCAGAATTTTCTTTTTTAAAAGTACCTGTTTTCTAAATTTACCTCTACTAAGTTTTTTTCCTTCCTTATAGTGAGTTCTTCGAATGGAGGTGTTATTCATAGGCTTCTAGGCTTCAAACCAACTATTTATGGCTATTAGAGACAAATTTAAACTCAGTCAAATGATCGTTAGAAGTTATATGTGTTGTTCCTTACATATAACTGTATTTTGACTAGGGGTTATCCTTTTTGCCACTTCTGGAATCTTCCTATATAATTTTCTCTTTCTTTCCTCCAAATCAACAGCTATAATTTGAATTTGAATACTTGACAATTGGTACGAGTTGGATTTCTAGTGGTTCATTTATTGACAACTTTTGAAGTCTATCACGAATGTTGTTTCTATAGAATGATTTCTGCAAGATGCTTCAGATTACTATAGTGTTTATGCAATAGTCTTCTCATCTTTTAGTTGTTTTATTTGCATTAGTACTTGATGGTCAAGATAGGTTTCTGATTCTGAACACTTAGCAATTTAGTTTTGAGCATATTGTTTCTGATATTTGCAATTTTGTAGCTTCTAAATAATGTAGATATCAATATCTCATTCTTTGTTTAGTCTGACATCTTCTGATGAATCTTCTGATAAGGTGTAGCTTTTGATCTTGCTACCTTTTGACCAAGTCCATTTTTTGGTCATGTTTCTAATTATACACATGTTCTAATCTTGCTACTCTTTAATATTCTGAAAATATGTTTAGTTTGGTATGCTTCTAATTACTTTTCCTTTAGTTAAAGTTGCTTTTGATGAAAAAACTGTTTCTAGAAAGGTTGACATAGTTCAAATTGACGCTTCTCAAGTTTGATTCATACTCGTCATGATTGTCCTCATCAAGTCCAATTCTTATAATAACATCTCAAAGCAAACCATTAGTAACTTAGGTTCAATAGACTTAGAATTTGTTTATTGGTAGTTTCTTATCATTAAAACTTAATCACACGAGAAATTTAACCCCAACATAACATTCAAAGCCAAGAGCAAGCATTAATTAGGCTCATTAAGAATTATCAACATCTACAACTCATTATAGTCAAGTGTTTCTTTCATCACTCGAAATGTATAGAGACAGTGTTTACCCTTAAACATCATGAACATACAATACTCTATTATAGACTTGAGAATTTCTAAGAAAAATCTTGTTAGTATAAATACAACACACATTAAGAAGTCTTTATTTACAAGTTGTAATGGCCTTAAGTAGGGATAAATGACAAGTCATGTAAGTTAATTTTTCTAAGGTCAATGGATGTACAAACGTGCCAAAATCCCCCAAATATCTTCCCTAATAATTACCTAAAACTCCAAAATTGTTTATTTATTCTCTTTTCATTACTCTCCACTTTTTTTTCTCCTTGCATATCTTTTTTTTTTATTTAATTTTTCTACTTTTTCTCCTCCTTTTCTTGCCTTTTCTTTTTCCTTTTTCTTTATTTTTGCAATAATAATAATAATAATATTAGAATGTATAAGCAATAGATATAAATTGGTAGACTAACATTAGCCCACATTCCCACCCCCAAACTTAAGAATAATGCTTGTCCACAAGCATTCAAGAGAGATAGTATATGCCCTCCATCATATGTGTGTGCCTTAAGAAAAACAAGACAATCAATAATTAAAGCAAGTTCTGAAAAGAATCATATGTAAGATGCATAGGCACAAGAAAGAAATAAAGTGTTTAGTTTAGATTACCTTGCAACTATTTGAGTTGAGATGCATATCTAACCATCAAAGATTTGTTACAGTTTTTCTTACTAGAGAATGCTCGACAGATGCACAATTCTTCATATATGTCCTTGATCAAGTGCACTCAGTAATAAGTTTGCAATTATAACTAGACTAAGAAGAACAATAGCAAAACAACAACATCAATCAATAGCCAATAATTCTTTAAAATTTTTCTTGCAAATTTATTTTGTCAGAAAAATCACAAGAAATGTAAAAGTTTGCTTTATTATTATTGTTTTATTATTATTGTTGTTGTTGTTGCGAAATCTTTGTGCAACTTTTTAATAACTAGAAATTAAAATAAAAATTAAAAAATAATTTTAAAAATTTTGGAAACAAAATTTTTTCAATAAATTTTATTTTAAATATTTTAAAAAATAAAATAGGAAGTCTAATAATAACCAATTTAAATGGAATCTCTAAGAAATAAAATGAGTAAATTACACTAACAGTCTCTGAGGTTTCGTCAAATTTTACACGATACCCTTCTTTTTTTAACTTTTACACTAACCCCTTTTATTGTTTGATAAACATTAGATTGGCACTCCTTATATATTACATTAACCCCCTTTAATTGTTTGAAAAACATTACAGCGCGTACTTATTATAAACATTAAAAAACTAAGGGATTATGTACATCTTAAAAAATCTCAGGGGGTGTAAATGTAATTTACTCAAATAAAATTTGTATTAAATACTAATTCACCTCTTTTATAAAATCAAGGTTGTACTTAAAAATTATGAGGTCTAAAACAAAATTATATTTAAATCTTAATTTAAACAATTTGTCAATTTTTATTTTTATTTTTCTTGTCAACAACAATTATTTATCAAAGTTTTATAATTAAGCATTTCTAATATTTCACTCTTAATGTATAAAATGAAATTTTCATTTAATCTATTTTTTGACATAGGTAAATTTAGATAAAATTTGAATAATTTTAATTTTAAAATTTCCTTTCTAACAATAACAATAGTTGCACGTATTGTCTGGGAGATTCAAAATCATTTTGTCTTCAGGGGGTGAAATCCAGTTGCTCGGTTAGTTGCTATCAATGTTCATAATTTTGTGGCTGCTTGTAGTGAGAGCTAGAAGACTCAAAACTATTTGGAAAGAAAAATGTTAGTTGTCTAACAATTCATACAACAACACTTTTTTTTGTTTATCTCTCTACTACACATCATTTATTGCATCTCATAATGATGAAGAGAGATAGACACAAAACGTGTCGTTGTACAAATTGTTGAACATGCATCATATCTCATCTAAAAAACATTGTTATGTATTTTGCTTAGCGTCGTGTTACTTACCACACATGTACGTCCAAATGATGGTTATCTGAAATTAAATTCTGATGATGTAGTTGCATCTAATTCAGGTCATGCCTGCTTGTGGGGGTATCTTTCGATACCATTGTAGAAACTTTGTTTTGGCTTACTCGCAAAATTTGGGTACCTGTAGTGTTGTTTTTTTTTTTTTTTAATCAGCAAAACGTATATTTATATATTAAGGCAATCAACAAAGGATAGGTACCAGCGATACCTTAGTCTAATCAAGTTACAAGTATATGCTTGAAAAGAAGCACCCAAGTAACCACAAAAAAAAGAAGTAGCCTTATACAAAAGGAGCCATGACAAAAATATGAAACAATCTCTCTAATCAAAAAATAAACCGAGGCCCCAAAGTAGACCAGTAGAGGGATTATCCTTTGGCCGAGAGGTAAACAGCAGGGGGACAATTATACACTACAGGCCAAAAATTTCATAAATTGAAGCACAACCTTGGGTTATATAACTAGTTTGAGAGACCACAAGTAGCTGTCTTCGATTTACCCAAATACTATCTCCAAGTAGTGAGTTGTACCCTATATAATACTTGTGATTGATCCTAGGTTCCATTTGAGAAAATGATTGAATTCCTTGTCTCCTATATGGTCCAAATAACTGCGGCCCAGACTATTAGCCACACTCTTTTATCCCGATGTCCTTTTGCTAACGCCCCAAATTGGTTACACAACTGGAATAAGTTTCCAAGAATGATAAACTGAACTTGAACCCGAATAAAAACTTGGTACCATACTGTTGTTAACACTGGGCATCAGGCAAAAAAGGTGCACAGAAGTCTCTTGGGCTTGACCACAAAGTAGACAAAGGTCCTCTTGTGATTGCAGAACATGCCTATGCACCAGATTAAATCTCGTAGGAATTTTATCCAGCAGCATCTGCCATACAAAAGCTTTCACTTTTGAGGGAGCAATGCTTTTCCACAACATGTACAGAACATTTTCCTTTTCTTCTGTAATATGGCCAGCGACTAGGTTCAGTACTTGTAGGGTTTGGTACGCAAACTTTACTGAGTAATTACCTGAGGTACAGGGAGACCATACCCATTTGTCTTCATTACTGTTAATTGGAACCGATAGCAAGAAATTATGGAATTCCAAATAGACCACTTCCTCCCAGGCAAAGAAAGGCCTTCTCTAGGAGAAGTTCCACCTCCAGTCATTACCATTCCACTGCCCTATAGCTAGCCACAGATACATCTTTGTTGCTTGCAAGGCTAAACAGTCTAGGATACGCATCTTTTAAGGGCGTAGAAGATATCCAAGGATCTTGCCAAAATCTAACAGTTTTTCCATTCCCTAATTTCTTTTTAGCCCCCTTTTCAAAACCATTTCTTGAAAGGTTCCTCTTCCGAATCAATGGAACAAATATCTCTCCACCAAGAGGAGCCTCGAAAGCGGGATGTACATTGTGGTAGATGTGCCGCTAAGTGAATGTCATTCCCATATCTTTGTATCAAGACCCTCTTCCATAGGGAGTCTTTATCGATTAATAATCTCCATCTCCACTTCCCAAGAAGGCTAAGGTTAAATAGATATATATCATTCACTCCAAGACCTCCTTTCTTCTTCGGTTTTGCATACAATATCCCATTTATCCTAAGGAACTTCTTCCTATCCTTTGTACCTCCCTATAAAAACCTTCTCTGCACTTGTCTTATAAGGTTAATAATTTTCACAGGCATTCTATAAACAAACAAGAAGTAGATCAGAATAGAGTTTAGGACGGAGTTTATAAGTACTATTCTCCCCCTCAACGATAGATACTTGTTCCTCCAAGAAGAGAGTCGATCTCGAATACGTTGAATTAATGGCATCCAGCAGGGAGATTGCCTAGTATTTGCCCTTATAGGGAGCCCCAGGTAAGTAAAAGGAATGGCTCCCACCTTACAATTTAGAAAATCTGCTGCTACATTCAAAAACGAATCAGGGATATTTACCCCCATAACCATGGTTTTGGAGAAATTTATTTTTAAGCCCGATACTAACTCGAAACATCTTAGCACAGACTTTATGACCCACAGATTGTCAAAGCTTGCCCCACCTATAAAGACAGTGTCGTCTACAAATTGGAGGTGAGAGATGATAGGTTCACTATTTCCTAATCTGAATCCTTCAAACTTTTTCTTTTGGACAACAGAGTTCATCAGGCCACCCAAGCCTTCCACAGCTAGTAAGTATAGGAAGGGAGGAGGGGGTCCCCTTGGACTTCCATTAACCAGGACTGATAAGTTACCTGAGAAAATGCAAGCTCTCATCCACGCCTTCCATTTATCATTGAAACCGAACTTGCCTAACATATAGTTCAGGTAGTCCCAGTCAACCGAGTCGTATGCTTTCTCAAAATCTAACAATCAAACACCTTTTTCCTTCTTTCCTCGCATAGTCTACAACTTCATTCATTATAATGATTCCATCCACAATATGTCTATTGCTTATAAAAGCAGACTGAGCCGAGTCAATAATCAAATCCATAACCTGGCTCAACTTGGAAGCCAACACTTTTGCAACAATCTTATATAGGCAGCCCAGCAGGGAAATAGGGCGGAAGTCAGCCATCTTTTGTGGGGATGCAATTTTTGGAACTAAAGCCACTGAAATAAGAAGACAAAGCCTTTGGTAATTTTGTTGAAGCGTAGAACTCCTCCATCATACCACAAATTTCCCCCTTCATAAGATCCCCGAAAGCCTTAATAAAGGCAAGATTGAAACCATTGGGGCTTGGACTCTTATTGCCATCACAATTCCTTATCACAACTTCTATTTCTTCCTTCATGAAAGGAGCTATTAGCTTGGAATTTTGGACCATAGACAAGGATGGGAATTCAATTCCTTATAGCGTAGGCCTATCCCAAAAAGTGTTAGAGAAATGGCTAGAAAAAAAATTGAAAACCTCCTCTTTAATACCCTGCGCATCTTCCACCCAGTTGCCTCCACTGCTTTTTAGGGCAAAAATATGATTTTTATTTCTCCTGGATTTCAGACAGGCATGAAAGAATTTTGAATTAGCATTTCCTTCCTTGATCCAAGTTGATCTTGCTTTTTGGACAGTAAGGCTCTCTTTGTATTTAAGAAGTTGCCACAGTTTAGAGAACTTCTCACTTGCTTCATGAGTTAGCCGGTAAAGGTGAATCATGACTCTCCAAGAGCAGATCTGCAACCTTAATTTCCTCCACAAGCATTTCAATTTTAGAATCTAGGTTCCCAAAAACCTCCTTGTTCCATATTTTTAATTCAGCTTTGAGCCCCTTAATTTTTCTTTCAAAGTAGTAGCCTTCCATCCACTGAGATTCCTCCTAGACCACCATTCATTCACCACTTTGAGGAAGTCCTTATGAGTCAGCCAGAAGTTATTGAACTGAAATGGCTTAGGGCCCCAAGCTGCGTTTTCATACTTCAACATAATAGGACAATGATCAGACATGTCCCTGCCCAACGCTCTTTGAGAAACCAACCCCCAAAAATCTATCCATTCTTCAGATAGCAAGAATCTATCAAGGCAACTCATAGCTATGCCGTCCGGCTTATACCATGTGTACTTGCGTCCCAATAAAGGGAGGTCCAGGAGCTGCATTTGCTGTAGTGTTGTGCATTCAGAATTATGGGCATTCTTCTTGGTCTTAGGCTGGCTCGTTTACATGACTATAAAAAGATCAATAAAGAATCAAATTCCCAAGTTGTTGTTCATATGATCCTTGCAAGGTGCTCTCCTTGCACCCTTGTGCTCCCTTAGTTCAAGAGATTCAAAACATTTGTCTGAGTTGGAGGAGGTGTTTGTGAATCACATTTTGCGTGAGAGTAACCAAATAGCGGATACGGTTGTAAGCATGGATTAATGAGTTCTTCTAGTAATTGTATTTTTCATTTTGCTCCTAATTTTTTTATGCTTTTCCTATTGGGTGATGTATCTTCAGTTTCTTTCTCTCATGAATATTAATAAATCGTGGTGTGGAGCTTAGGCCTCTCCCTTTCACAAATAAAATAAAATAAAATTGTCAACAATATTTTAAAAACAATGCATGTATTTGAAAAAGATATAATTTTTTGATATAATATAATCTTAAAAATAAAATAGGATTAATATAATATTTTTCACTTCATCCTCATCTAAAGTTTTCAATTTATAGAATTCAAATAGAAAAATTAAAAATGATTTTATATTTTAAAAATGATTCAAATTGACTTTCAATTAGCAATGTAAATTCATCCAATATACAAAATAATTGATAAAAAAGAATCTTTAGTTAAATGTGTGATCTTATCAAAAACATTTTCATCAAAATATCCTTTTATATAATCATCATGGATTCATTCATTAAATTTAAATTCTATTCTAATTTCAATAGCTTTTTTTGGGAGGAGAAAGGTAGAATCTAAAATAGATATAAAATATTTTTCTTACTTTTTTAAATAATAATAAAATTACACTTAAATAATTTATGTCATATCATAACAAAATTTATTATTTAATAATTTAAATTAATAATAAATAATTTATTAAAAATGTGGAAAAAAATTTGAGATCCTAAATAATTAAGAGGCCTAAAACAAATGCTTCATTTAGCTTGTGGTCTACACGGCCCTGCATAAAAACCAACTTTCCCTTTTGACAATTATACACAACTTTGACCCTTTGCCTCTGTTTCTCTATTCATTCTCCGTCATGGAAGATCACAAGCATGCGCGTCACGAGTCTACGTCTTGACTGGGAATGTGAGTCTTCGAAGAGCATGTGCAAAAATAATAATAAAATAACAGGTTTCAACATAGTAGCATGTGGTTCTATTAATTATGATCCAATATTACTTACACAACAGTAGCTGATTTCTTTTTTACTTTTTTGAATAGCAATTGCTGATAGATTACACACACATATACACGAAAATGAAATTAATCAATTCAGATGTGCTAACATATTCTGTTATCATTGGCATTGAGCTAGTATATGAAGGAAAATAATTGTCTAACGCCAAATACGTCCATAATCCTTAATTATTTAAATTTTTCTCTCCTATTTTATTTTCCCTCAAGTGCTGAGCAGACAACTTTATCAAACCTCAACTATCTAATATTTTTTTTTGTACTATTAAAACTCTATGATTAATATGAGTTTTGACTGTAATTAATGTTTTAGTCTTAATAATTTAATAATTCTAACAATTGACTAATGTTATGGGAGAATTCTGAATTATTTATAGATTAACATTAGCAAATTATTTAGAATATACTCTTGAATTATTAAATATGTCCATTAATCATTATGGATATCATTGTTTAATCATAGCATTTGACTAATTAATGGATTTATAATAAGGCTTTTAACTTGGATAACCAGTGATAGTTAAGCTATCCACTTAATGTCCACTATGAAGTCCCTAATTTTATTCAATGTGGTTATAGAAATTGTTTCTTATTAAACAATATTTTAATTATCTATTCGAAAACCCTCATTATCAATAGGAAGTAGTCATTCTCACTAACAAAAATTAACGAAAAAAATCCCTTTTTAATATCAAGTACACAATTATAATTTTAATTCTATCATTATCTTGATTAAGCATGATATAATTTGTATCTGCAAAAATTGATTGATTTAGGTTTATAGTTTAAAATTGATTCAACCCCTCTCCTTTTTGTCTCTCTCGATCTCTCCAGTTTCTCCTTCCCCCACCCCCTCTCTCTTATACCAGTAAGGGGCCATCTAGAACCTCTCTGTTGGACGCATTAATTGAATCCTATGCTTTACGAAGAAAAAAATAGATTCAACTTTGAAAACATACGGGGAAAAACTGCTAAACAAGCATGCATGATATATATGTTATAACGCTAGACCACAAACATTGTCCTTCAGATCTAACATGGGGATTGTGCATGCATGTGTCACTTGTCCTTGACAACTTTTGTAATTTTGTATATATCATCTGAAAGGTGCTAGTCTAGTATTAACTATTACAAGTGGACTTTGTTAAATACTTTTATTCTTATTTTTTATTAAATAACTACTACAAATTAAGTTAACTGCTCACTCTCACTTTTTATTTAATCTTTTCTCTTCTCTTTTTATTTTATTTGTATTTTTTTAAAATATCCGTGTCTCTATTTCCCTTAATATGTTATGACACTAGACCACAGACGTTGTCCTTGAGGTCTAACGTGGGATGGTGCATGCATGTGTCACTTATCGTTGACATTTGTTTTTTGTGTATATGGTCCGGAAGGAGCTAGGCCATACGGAAGTTACATCCTTTTTTGCACGTCCCTGTCGCAGCCTATAAAGCTGAAGCAATCACAAAACTCCATCTATGCCACCAAATGCGAATAATTAATTCACATATGCAAAATATAAGTCTCATACCACAAGTTTAATTATGATCATCTGTCAATATGAGCTATATATTACATCTTTGTTAATGAACCATACCACAAATGCAATGTTATAACTTAAGCCAGTGTATTCACTTGTTTTTATGTACATGTATGCCAGGATGTTCTTAATTCATACAGAAAAAACCATCAATTCCTAATTCAAAGAGTCAAATAATAGGCTTACTATCATATTGTTTTTAAAGTATATTTATCTTCGGTAACTATTTTGCTTATGAAAATTAACTTCGTCGTTTTTTTTACAAAAGAAGTCTTAAGACAAAATGGGTAACACGAAATTTTGAAACTACTTGTTATAATAATAAAAAAATGGAACAAATAAACAGTGCATAGTTTGTGTAATAAAAGGATTATTTTTATATGAGAATAAAGAAGGATATTTTAATTATACAGTTATATATAGACGATTAAAATCATATAATCACTTAAAAAAACTACAATACGTTTATGATTCAATATCTTAATTACTTATTATGACTAAATCAAATAATGAATATTATCATTCTCTCTCACACGCACCTACTCCCCCCCTCCCCCCACCTGCACATATCAATCACTATAATATTATAAAAGTGAGTCTTGTGTCTTTGTCATTATTTTGTATTCTTATTTTTCATATTTTTTAATTATTAATTATTTTTAAAATTTTCTTTCACATTAAGATTTCATTTTTCCCTCCAATCTCAAATTTAATTATTTTAAAATTTTCATTTATATCAATATTTATTTTTTTGTCTCAAATCTCACTTTTTATATTCTAACATTGATGTTTTCAAGTGTTTTAAAAATTTACTCTTTTATTCCTAAATTTGATCCACTTGTATTATTCAGTTATTTATTTATTTTAATTAATTGTGCATATATTTTATATTTCTAAATGTTTGAAATATTTTTTTAGTATGTATGTGTACACGCATACACACACAAAGAAAGATATTATAGATTATATATTTTTCATTTCTTAGCTGTGCCCTTGTTTTATTTTTATCCTACAATTGTTTTTTTTTTTTTGTTTCATTGCCGTTTGAAATTCTTTAAAATTAAAAAAAAATGGTACTAGTTGTTAATATTATTAAGAATATTAAGTGAATTTATTGACATAGTACTTTGAGTGTTTACTAATACATAATTGGCACTAGCCGAATATGAATTAAAAAAAATAGAATTGAGGCAAATATGATGAGTTTTAAAAGGATTTTAAATGAAAATGAAATATTATCGTGAGAAAAGAATAAAATTTATAATAAAGTACTTAAGAGGACAAAAAATCAAAATTTTCCTACAATGAATCTGTTTTATTTGCTTTCTAAAATTATATGTTTATATGATAAAAAAAAAATAACACTTTCAATATAAATTGAATGCTACAACTTAAAATATAACCAAAAAATTTAAAATTGACATTAATATTTGACTTAATTGGGAATCATGATGACTTAAAATAGATACTTAGCGTTTGTTAGATTGTATTTTTATTTTTTAGATTTTAAAATTATTTTATAAAATTATTTTTAAAAATTGATTTTTAAAAATAAAAGTAAGGAAAGAAAAATATGAAATACGAGTAATAAAAAATTGAAAATAGAAAATCAAACAACTTATAGCTGTTTTAGTTTCCTAGTTTTAAAAATTAAAAAAGAGATATTAGTTTTGAAAATAATTTTCAAAAACTACTCTTATAAAAAAAATTTTGTTTATTCATTTTTAAAAATAGAAAAACTGTTTTTAAAAATAAGAAACAAACAAGCCACTACATTAGTCATAAGTTGCTTCGCAAGTTTACCTGATGAGCAACTAGGGATGACAATTGCGTCGGGTAGACAAGAGTAGTAGCCCTCATCATTTGTCTAGTTGGATAAAAATCTAGTTCATATATGCCTCGTACTCATATGAGTATCTACAAATTTTATAAATATTCGTGAGTATTCATAAGTATCCATAAATATTTGTCAAAATATAAAATTTAAAAAAAGTAAAAATAAACAATTTTTAAACATATATTATACTAAACATAAATAACTTTGAAATATATACTTATAATACAATAAATTAGATCAACTTACTTTGTATATAATTAAGAATATTTAAATAATTTCAAATTGCAAGTACTCATAGATACAAATACCTTACTACTCGTCCTCGTGTCGTAAATAAGAGGGTAGAGAAAAAAATCTACTTATTTTACCTATGGATGTCCATTAAGCTATTCATTTTTAATCCATAGCATATTTTACTTGTGAGTATAGATTTTTCGCCATCCCTATAAGCAATTGATTGAATGTATAAAAATAAAAAATTATATAAGTATTAAATAAAAAATAAAAATACTAAATTTATAATTGGATTACAAGCCAATGAATCACAACATATGCAACACTCACTTTCTACTTTTTTTCTCCAACTAAATAAGGGCAGAGGAAAATCTACTATTTTATCTTCATATTATTTTTATTATTTTCTCATACTAAATATAATACAAAAATTTGATTAAATATTCTCTCTCCTTCTTATTTATAGAACAAAATGTTTTTAGTGTGATCCAATTACAAATTATTATGTATAATAAGTGTATTAACTTTTATAATAATCACTTTAAAAATTACTTACAGTAGTTTTTAATTAATTAACAATATAAAAATCTTTACACCAATAATTTATAAAAGTTAAATTCTTTTTCATCCTTATTTTTTCTGACCATTTGCTTTTTTTTTTTGGCGGGAGCGAGGGTTGCCTTGAACTCTTGATTCTTTTAATTTTTTTTGTGAACAATAAGTTTAAGATTACAACAGAACAATAGGAAAACGAGCATGAGTGATGAGCCCAACCAAATCAGTAGAACGAAGCAAAGAAAAAAGAGTGAAGGAAAAAAAATCCAATACAAGCTTGCCTAAAGGAATTTGCTATTCTCACACCTTTTTTTACTATTTTCACCTCTTTCTTTTTCAAAAAGTTATAAAATACATTTACACCCCTATCCCTTCCGCTTCTTTCGCCTCCCCTCTCACATTTAAAATATTTCTCACCCCCCTCTCATTCCCACTCCTATCGATGCATCCCTTCCCCTTCCCACACTCCACTGATTCTCTCCCTGCTCTTAGCCTCCAACCCCTTCTTTGTCATTGAAGCATCTTATTTCTTTGCTAAAATTTCATCAAAAAGCCACATTTGTCTTCTCGTTTGTGTTCGTCATGACCTATGAGTTTACTCCTTTTTTTTTAAGTTATAAATTTAACAGAATTGCAATTTCATTGTGTAGTGATACATAACGAAATCACAATTCCATTGTGCATTCGGTGAAGATACATAACGAAATCGCGATTCTGTTATGTATCATTACACAATACATAACGAAATGAATTTAACAATTTAAATTATTTGTTTTTTAAATGGGTTTTTCATTTTATTAAATAATTTAAGTTATTTTTTTTTAAATTAAATTTTTATTTAATTGCTTATATGATTTTAATTATTTATTTTTTGATAATATAACTAATTTAATAATTAAATTAATTATTTTTAGAATATTTATAATTAAAAATATTGATTAGATTTGATTATTAATTATTTACTAACTATTAAATGATTATTATTGTTTCAGGTTCATTATGTCACACACGAGATTTGGTGCATCTCATCTTGGACGAGGCCCTCTGCCAAATGATGCATTAGGCACATCTAGGCATCGACCTTTGATTGCATCTGCATGGTGGGCTAAACAAGCTGTAGCAGCTAAGGAGCAATGCAGACAGCAACAACATCATGAGGACGAGGTACATAGTACCTAAGCCAGAGCCTGAAGTATAGGAGACAGAGGAGCTTGAGACTAATTTGGCTCATCTCATTATTGGACCTCCATTTCTAAGAGGTCCTGTAGACTTGTCACTGCTTAGGTCCTATAAGGACTATGTTGCGAGACATATTTGGCTTGGCCAGTCACGATACAACACCCTCACTTTTACTTAATTAATTGTTTTATTTATTTATTTATTCTATATTTAATTTTGAAAAAAATCAGGAAGGAATCTAAAAATTTCGATCCCCACAGTTAAACTTAAAATATCAAAAACTATCTAATCGTGAAATTTTAATAATTTTTCTGAACCAAAGTCTGGAGAAATTAGGAAATGATGATTTTGTCCTTATTTGTCAATATTAAGGGCTGACATGAGAAAAAGATTCAATTAACATTAAAATGTCAAATTGAGTTTAAAATCATGTCATATGTATTAAAATATAATTTTAGAAATTTTTTGGGAATTTTCTGAAATTCTTGTACAAAATGACCAAAATACCCTTAATTGTCAATTAATCAACTCAGTATTGGTTTGACATGCAAAAATGATGAAAATAATATTTTTAGTACATTTCTAGGTAAAATATGTAATTTTAGAATTTTCATAAAAATTTGAGCATTTATTGAATTAAAATGGATTTAATATGAACTTTCTAAACTTAAAATATACAAAATATGCTTATATAATTCGAAAAAAATAATAATAAATTAAAATTTATTTTTAGAAATTTATTTTTGATAAAAAATACTATATTTTTTCAGATTTATATTTACATTAATTATTTTGATATTAAAAGTTAATTTATTCAAGTCTAGGTAATTTTATCGGTATCGACTAATTAATTAATAGATAAAATTTGCACTGGAAATTCTTTGAGACAGCTGCTATCCCACGTACCAGCTCTAGCAAGGAGTGATTCACCACCTAAATGCAATATGTGTCCCTAATTAAGTGAAAAAAAAAATGAAAAATAGGTTTTGGATGTCATGGATGATCTCACTTACATGGACACCTAAGGCCCTTCCTCTTCTATAAATAGCCATGGAATGGAGCTGAATTCTTCATCCTCTTCCTCCATTGAGATAGCTGAAATCTCTTCCATAGTCACCTTCCTCCATAAAATTTTTCTTACACTAAAATTCTACTGGTTTTCTAATAACTAGTAAAAATCCTCTTCATTTGTACCAACAACTTCACCACTCTTTGAAGTAATGGGGGGAGTGGGGTTGGTTCTAATTTTCAATTACTTTGCATGTTGGTAGGAAAGGTTTTCCCCTAAACCTTTCGATGTTTAAGTTTATTAAGTTTTATAAATATTATAATGTTTAGTATTAAATTCAAGCTTTTACTAAGTTGTTATGCTGCTCAATTTTAGATAATTAAAACACATTTATTAAGTAGTTATGCTGCTCAAATTTAGACAACTATAGTATAATTATTAAGTTGTTATATTGCTCGAATTCAAACAATTATAGTAGAATACTAAGTTGTTATACTACCCAAATTTAGAAAAAATATTTTTAGCTGTTATAATAGATAATTAAATTATTATATTATCAAATTTTAGTATTACTCAATTAGTTTAACAAAAATAGTAGAAGAAATAAACCATAAATCTCATAATATGAAACTAAGTATAGAAATTATTTTATGAGCTATTTATGAATTTATTTTTAGAAAACTACTGTAAAAATTTCAGTTTAAGTTTTTATCGCTTAGGTAAGGTCTAGACACACAAATAGACCATTTGAAAAATTTTCATAAATTTTAAAGTTTATTTAGTACTTCTAATTGTGCTCTATAAGTGCTTGTGGACACATTTTTCTTAAAAGTACTAAATTTCAAAAATTTTGAAAATTTTCTAAAAACTCATGATAAAATTCTAATTATTTTTCTAAGCTTAAAAATTATTTTTATAAAATTTTTAACCATTCTATGATTTATTTCTTAATTATCAATCTTTATTTTAATTTGTATGTCTTTATTTTTACTGAATTATTGATTATGTGCTTTAATTTGAATTATGAATTATGTGAATGATATGTATGGATCAAATCTCTGTAATATAAGACAGAGATATTAGTAGAAATTGTACTGGTGCTCAAATTTTTGAAACCAGAGTGAATCTTTAGAAATTAATAGATCAGTGAGTAATGTAAAGCAAGGAACATGCAGTGGCATGACACCCTATTCGGGAAGCTATAGTTTGGTACGCTGAGGAATGAAAGATAGGGACCCATTTGCGGAGGTCTCGGGGGTAGGTATCAATGGTGAAAGTCTTATAGCCAGGGTAGCGCCCATGAGCTGAGATATTCACCTAACCAAACTCGATAACCCCTGACAACTGCTCAGCATTCTAGGATTGGTTTGAGAGTATACCTCTATAAATGGACGTCCTGACTGATGTTTGTTTCTCATTGATGATGAGGACTGTACCATGTGATGATGTTGATGAGGTATATGTACTCTCAGTCACTTCTAAGGTTCTGTTAAGAACTATTACTCACTGATGGAAAGTATGAATCCATACCAAGTCAAGGGTAGTGTAGTATAACTTAGAATAAACCCTAGGTTCCCTTCATTAATTGTATTTAAATTCCTACCATACATATGAAAGTGATTTAGAACAAATCACCTCACTCCATTATTTTTGTTATGCATGTTCAATCGTGATTATTAAAGATGATAGCAATGCCTGATGATGCTGAGGATGAGCCAGAGGATACTCTTCTAGATTGTAGACCTAGTTTATAATTTTTTTCTTACGGGATAGGGTAGATAAATACTACTTTGTATAGGATCTTTTTTATGTATATATTGGGTAAGGTAGTATATGTCTTTTGATGTACTTTTGTTTTCTCTTTGACTATTATGTATTACTCAAACCATGATGTACAATTGGATATATATATACATAAGCAGTTTTTTATCATTTCACTTCTATTTCTAAATTCTATTTTTCTATTATAAAAAATAAATAAATTTACTCACACTTTCATCAACTTAAAGTAATAATTAAATTAATATGAATTATATTTAGAATTAAAGGAGTGTTACACACGATGCAAGATGATGCTGATCAACCATGGGGCTAAGGTATTGCCAAAACCTACAAGTGGCAAAACTCATGTAGAGTTCGGGTCTCACCCCATTTATAAAGGCATGGTATGTTGCTGCTAACAAGGGCATGATATGTACCTTTGTTGAGTGGTGCATAAGGACACCAGCTCCTTCCACTGGCCCATAGGGGAGATGACCATCGCTCTAAATAATGTGTCATGTCAAGGTTTGTAAGCACGATAATTACAATCGCGATGACTGCTATCAAGTCATTAATGAGCAAGCTAGGAGCTACGCATACTAACGTATACGCTACGACAATAAAAAGAGCTCGCGCGAAGTTATCTTGGCTTAGGGACACATACCACGCACACGTCGCAGTTAGGGAGACGACATTCACTGTGAGAGCATACCTCTTACATTTGTTGGCTGCATCGACAAGAGCTCTACGCACGTCCAGGTTTGCTATCTAGGCCTCTTCCACGAGCTGTAGGCATGTGCAGGATATTCTTGGGATTCAGCTGTGTTGGCATACCTCTACGACTAGCTTAGCATTGTCAGCATCCGTTCAACGGCATAGTTTGGAGGATACATGAGCCTCCTAATGGTATGATTTTGTATTTTAAGGTTTATATTTGTTTAGGGTTTATTTTGCTTATGTAATTTAATTTATTAATTACCGACTATAAGCGTGGATCTATGAGCACTTCCTTGCTGTGGAGAGAATGTTGACCATCCCTTACTTAGAGCAGCATCTTCGCCTCTATTAGTGGAAGGCAATGAAGGGCACGAGTCTTACACTGGGGACTAGGCAAGCGCTGGACCAATTGTAGATGGATGACATTGTGTGGGTGTCATATGATGCACACAGGGTCATCCACTTGTTGGAGTCTATCTCGCTTTACTCAAGCTTCAACTATTGTAGTACCTGCATGCACGCACATCTACTAGAGAGGGTCCTAAGGCAGTTTGGCTATATCCAAGGGATCCCTTGCCCTCTACCTGCTAACTTTGTATCATTGATCAGCTAGTTTAATGACTGGAAAGGTTGGGAGGCCAACATAGTCGAGAGAAGGAGTGACTCTGCTGTATGAGGCTCCATGGAGCTGCTCAGATGGCTACCTTGAGTGGTTCCACCAAGTTTCTCACCTATATTTGATACCTCCAGGATTTGGAGACCCTCTGTGAGTTCTTGTGTTGCAGCAGCCTATGCAGCCTGTGACAAAGTCTTTGTCTAGTGACTCTTATTCAAGCGAGGTGATCATACATATCTTTATATTACATTTTTTCAAGGACAATGACACATTTTTTTAGTAAAAGTTTGCATTTCTTATTTTGTAGGCATAGTGGGAGATAGTTATTGGCCTTATAGAGCATATGCTAGTGTTTAAGGATGGTGTCTGAGGGCACAGACAATGATAGGATGATCTAGGAGGCATTGACCATTGCTTAGTCAAGCATGGCCTCCAAGTGCACCTATTAGAGAGGTAGAGGAAGACAACCACTATCTCTGATGCTTGACTCTTTTTTTTTTTTTTACCATTACATCCCTTTTTTAGTATTTTATACATTATGTACTGACCTTATTGTATATATTTTTGGATTTTGTAGATGTTTTGGATTTTATATATGTTACACTTATTACATTATTGATATCACTATTACGTTATTACAATTATGGCATGCAATACAAATAAAAACAAACAAACAACACGTAAACAATAATATTCCACAAATTAAAAGGCATTTATACATAAATTTCATACAAACACAAATAACAATAAACGTGCATCAGCATGTTCCACTCAAACTAACAGTTGCTTGGTCATTAGAGTTGGTTGACGCCTCAGGTTCACACAAGCACGCAATAACCTCTTTGGTGGTTCATGGTCGACACAGACTGGGCAAGGATTTCTTCAGAAAATCTACCTAACATAGCGTACAACTCAATTGGTGCAACCCTATAAAATTGGCCAAAGATGGACAACATCCTTGTCACATCTTTGTCGTCTTTAATGTCCATAGACCCTAATGAACACAACCATCCCCTATGGATATAGGTTGACGATATTAAATATCAAGTATTTTTATGCTACTTCCGATTGCATCTTGAATTTTTTTCTTCAGAGAAATAACCATCATGTCCTTAGTAATCCTAAGAAAAGTAGGATCATGGGATATTGAAATAAGATCCCTTCAGAAGTTGTAATCTGACCATCGTAATACACTATAACAAGGAATATGTCCATCATTAAAGAGAAGAAACAATATGAAATGAAGATGGCTATCAAGAAGACAATGGTAAGTGCTTTAGAGCACACATTTCTTTTATACTAATGTAGATACTGTTCGCGCGTCAGAGAATCATTAAAGGCTTTGTCCTTTGTATCAAAAAAAGAAACAGTTGAGATCGCACCGACTAAATCAAAGGTCCAGATCACACTGATTCAAGTGCGTATACTATTCACACGTCAAAGAATCATTCAAAGCGATGTCCTATACGTCAAAAAAAGAAATGGTTCAAATTGCATCAATTGAATCAAGGGTTTGGATTGCATTGATTCAAATGCATGTCCTGTTCACGTGTCAGAGAATCATTAAAGACAATATCCTGTGCGTCAAAAAAATAAATGATCGAAATTGCACACAATAAATCAATGGTTCAAATTGCACCGATTCAAACGCGTGCCCTATTCACGTGTCAATGAATCATTAAAAGTTGTACCCAAAAAAATGAATGAATTTAATAAATATAAATAATTAATTTTCAAATACATAACGTTTAGTCTCCCCCTTCTATAATAATGGAAATGCGTTTCCATTGTACAAAATCACAATGGAAACACATTTCTGTCAAAAGTATTTTCAAAATAAAAATTTCCAAACAAGAGTTGGGATGAAAATAGCAAAAAATAGGGTGAGAATAGCAACATCCTCGCCTAAAGCCCTGAAGTAACCGAATGGATAGAAAAAGCTAGACTCCCTCTTTGCACACGCTCCTTTGGATTTCTTGAGTGCTTCTACATTTTCTTATAAACTTGAAGTTTAGAACAAAACGTATGGGTCGATAATTGCAGAAGGAACCGTCAGTGAAAAACTCGATGATTGCTTTGCAAATTTCCTCCATAATAATGTCCCAATGTTGGTGATGAAAAGACCATTGACAATTGCTTTGCACACCGCCTCTTGATTTTTTTTTCCTGTTTACATGTATGAATTCTAAATTTCTATGTCATCAACTCATTAATTGTTCTGATAAAATTGACATGTTTTGCTTTATTTTTATTCTTTATCATTTATTTATATTTTGTATTTCATTTGTTTGTGAAATAGTATTATTCAGTTCGTTAACGTATATTTAAATATATAATCACGATTTATTTAGTCATGCACTTAATGCAATTCAGTTAGACAATGACTAATCTAAGTTTAATAACTATAGTAAAAACAAAATATACACCATAATACACCTTCACTCTAAAAAAATCGACTAACCTTAAAATCTAACTCGAATGAAACAGGAAAAACAAGCCACTAACGAAACAATACAATAAGTAAACGGAGACATGCATACAATTATCGGACCACAAACTGTTAATACCTAGTGATAAACTCAAACACAATTTCTACCAAGGACAAAACCCAATTAATAAGCAAAATGAGGACATGCATTCAGTTGGAAGGACGACAAACACTTCATATACCATATCATTAATTAAGTATACACCATTCGTGCAAATAACCAAAAAAAAAAAAAAACTACAAGGAAAGAACAAACCCAAAAACCCTACGCATACCCTACCATGTTGAAAGCCCAAATGTACCCTCCCTCTCCATGATACATTGCTAGATATAACACGAGTATAGAAAGTAACACGTACCTTAAATTAGTTGCCAATATTCCAAAGCACAAGCAATTTTCGTCCCAATTTCTCAAGTTACTTTCTCTAAACCAACCATTTTCCTCCTATGCTTAAAACCTATTTTAGTGTTTGTTTTCATGTTTAAAATTCATTCAATGTCAATCTAACATTCTCCCTTTCTCAATAGGTTGCATTGAAAAGTAAGACAACTTAAAAACAAACACACAGTTATCCTTATAAAATTGTACATACTCAAAGAAAAAGCTTTACCACCTATAATGGTCCTACCCGACACGAGTAGTATTACCTCTAGTGAAATATACTTGTAATTTCTACCAAAACAAAGAGAAAGATTGAAAATACAATTTAGGCTTGCATTTATTACACCAATATTGATAGTTCTACAAACTTTATCTTTGCAAAACTTTTTTAAATGGTCCATGTCTAAGTTTCATAGGGATTTGTGAGGACAAAATTAGATATTTAATTCTCTTATTTTTAAAAATTCACAATTTTAATCTCACTATCAAATCTCTTGCGTTAATCATTATTATTTTAATGTTGACTCTAATATATCAATACTTAAATGACGTGTCAAAGTCAAAATCAATATTAAAGTTAACAATAATACGTCAGAATCAACATTAAACCACTAACGATTAACACAAGAAATTTGACAACAATACCGAAATTGCAAATTTTTAAAACTAAGAAAACTAAATGTCTTTAAAAAATAAAGAGACTAAAGTTGCATATTTTAAAAAATAGAAAGACTAAATGTTTTTAAAAAATAGAACAAAAATTGCAGAATGAAAAAAATAAAGAGGCCAAAAATATAATTTAACTTTATTATTACTAGATCGGTAGACCTATGAGGCTATTACTAGAAGGTATCATAAATGAATCCAAAAACAAAGGTCTTTAACCTTTGTAAGTAAACCTATCTTCCAAATAGAAAGATATCTACTTTAACCAGACCTAAGCTCATTAAAAATGCATTGTTTCAGACGAGGGCAGAATTTGGTTAAAGAAAGAACCTGACTGGAGCATACTGAAAGGAAAGGACAACTTTGCCCATTTGATTAAATACTGAAGCCAAGGAATCAATTACTAGATTATGGTACACGTTTAGCCAAAATCCCCAAAGCTCAGTATTCAAAGTGATAAAAACTCTTCCAAAAAAATGAATTTCTTTAATCTTCCATCATTTCCCTTCTGTGACAAAGGATGCATTCCTCTACTCTTTGCAACGAGGACACAACCAGGCCCAGACACAGACCAATAAATTACTGAGTGACTTTCCCAAAAAAGTGTTCTATCTGTAGGCACCCCTGGGATTGCAAACTACTTGTTTTAGCTCCAAACTTTGACCTTTTTGAACTTACTGAATTTTCCTTATCACCCTGCAAGACACAAACTTCTAAAGTCATCTTAGAGCTTTAAGCAACATCAGCAAAATAATGCGCAAATATTAGGGTCCTGCTATAATACCTTAAATAAGTGCATGTTTGGAAATGATTATTTTGGAGGAAATAATTGCTTACTTTGCAATTATTTCTCCAAAATAAGCTGAACCAAACCCACTAAATCGTCAAAAATTTATTAGCAAATTACCAAATATAGTCAACCTACGAGTTTAAAGTGTTTAACTCATCAAGATACGAGTACATAAAAATAATTACAAAGTACTCTCATGCCCTTATTATACACAAAGAATGAAGAAAATACATTAACAACCATTTGTTAAACATTTTGTGGGTAAAAAGACAATAGAAGGACAAAAAGGGAAAAAGAAAACCTGTGTGGGATGTAAATATTGAATTTCCACAGTAACAATTATTATTGGTTATAGAACTTGTAAAAGATAACAAGAATATTCACTGGAAGATAGTGCTACTACTTTCAAACCTACTACTTTCAAACGAATCACTATGATTGAAAACATTTATAGCTCAAAAAATTCTACACATACATAACAATCATATATTGGTGGTTATAGAAACTTGTAAAAGATAACAAGCATATTCGCTGGAAGATAGTTCTACTTTTGAACAAATCAGTTATGATTGAAAACATTTACAGGTCAAAAAATTTTACACTTACATTCTATCAAAATTAAACACTACAGAACTCACCGAGAGGATTTGGCTAGGAGTCCTTAGAACTTTTATTCTGCCACCTCTACCATCAGCCCCAACAGCTATTAAATCCCCATTACTCGAACGTTTTGCAGATGATGATTCACTGTTCTGTCCACGCTTGCACCATTTACCCAAGTATCGATGAGTTCCATCAGGACCAAGCAATCCACCAGAAAAGCAGATGTTCCCTGGAGCTTAAGATGGAGAAAGAAGAAAATGCCAGCATTTATGTTTTTGTTCAGTGAATCATAAATAGTATCTACTTATAATTAAAAAAAATCTCTTTTCAAAACTCAAATAGTAGCATACCTGAATTTGAAAGTGCTAATGGAGACTCCTTTCTAATGTTCACCATCGGTTGTTTAACGTTGGCTTTTAAAGTTAAATCTTCATCCATAGCACCAGCTGAAATGTTAACCATGTCAATGTCAATATCAACTCTGGGAGACTCAGCCAAAGTACATTTTCCTTGCAAGAATGTTTCAGTCCTTATGCCAGACACGGCCTCTGGCTTCACAAGAGAAGGCTTGCTAAAAGCAATAGCATCCCTGTCTTGATCTTTGTAGTTGTGTTTTGAACAACCTTGCAAAGCTTTAGTGCCTTCTGAATCATCTTCATCAATTGAGATATAATCTCTCTTATTATCAAGAGACAAGGTAGTTTTACTTCCATTACTAATATTCAGAGTCTTATTTTTAGTAGCATTGGGGTTCTCTATCTTCAAAGATTGTACAGATTCACTGTTGTTGTTTGCAGTCAGGTCCATTCCAGATTTGGGTGTTGAAATTTGTTTGCTTTGCTCTTTTAATGAAAATTTGCAAGCTGTCAATGCATCAGAGTCAGAATTGATGCTGTTTTCAACATTCTTTGAACTCTTTGTTTTCTTTGAAAGTTTCAGAGACATCAGATACTCGTTCTCTTTTGCTTCAGCTAATGTCTCCAGTTCTTGTACCCTCGCCTGAAAATGCCCAGCAAACTCTAACAGTTAATATCCATAAAAAGTGCTACTGATGAGATTATCAACTAGCAAGAACATCGTGGACTTACCTTCAGTTTAGTAATTTTCTCTTTAGCCTTCTCAAGCTTTTTGCTATAACGAGCCTCACCTCTTCCCAGAATATTGCACTTGGCCATCAATTCTTTGTAACTCCTATCAGAATATGTGCAATTACAATTTATATTCCAGGCAAGGCATAATAGTTTTAGTCAACCAGGAACAATTTTAAGGGCTAAACATGAATTTTGTGCCCACAATACACAGAATAGTATCACAAGCAAAAGCCCAAAAGATAAAAAAATTTGGTTTTAAATTTCAGAAAGTCCAACACTGAGCAACTTTTTCAACCTAGCCTATTGGCAAAAAAAAAAAAAAAAGATTTGGGGTATAAACCTGTTCCGCATGACCAGAGATCTTTTCAATGTATCTATTGTGTCCTTACTGTTGGCTCCATTACCCAGAGTGGCAAGCTTCAAAACCTCCTCTTCATCAATGTCCAGATCTGACACTCTATGGTGTAGGCCACAAACCAACTTAGCAAGTAAGCAACAAAATAAATAAATGTTATATCATAAACAAAATATGGTTACTCAACCAAAATGAAGCTCCACTCACAATTTTAATGCTGCAAGTTCTTTAGCTAAAGCCATATTCCTATCTTTTAATCTAAAACACTCCA
This sequence comes from Spatholobus suberectus, assembly GCA_004329165.1. Classification (NCBI taxonomy): domain Eukaryota; kingdom Viridiplantae; phylum Streptophyta; class Magnoliopsida; order Fabales; family Fabaceae; genus Spatholobus; species Spatholobus suberectus. The sequence goes on from CM014732.1 coordinate 72,806,267, forward strand.
AAGTTGACTTCTCAAGCTCCTAATATGAAATCTTTACAAGTTAATTCAAGCAGTAAATAGTTAACTTGTCACAAATAAAACAGAAGGCTACGGAGTAATTCACCTCTGATTTCATATGAAGCTGGAATTGTATGGATGCTTTTTGATTCAAAGCCTCATTCTTTAATGCTGTTTCTATCTTAGCCTGCTCCTTGCAAGCACAGAGCTGAAGACAGACTCGTTTAAGAGCCATAAGAAAAATCAATAGCACTAACAAAACAACTTTTTTGAAGAAAAGAAAATTTACCAGTAAATATGAAAGACAAATTTTATGCTTGGTTACTACTATCTTTTGAAACAAGGGTGAGAACTGAGAACTTTTACGGAGATATATAACACCAAGTAATAGTAATTGGCCCAAACACCACAAGGATTTAAAGTTTGACACAACTTAACTGATAATTAATCTGATCGTAAAATTGCAAATTGTATTAAAATAAAATACATTGAGCAAGATTTGAATTCCTTCACTTTACTAAAGTAAACCACTCATTCCTCTGCCAATCCAAATACCCAATCATTGATATATTGACATTTCTTTAATTTGATTAATTACAACTTAAAATATCAAGTCACAGGACAAGCATGAATCTTGAATTTCTTTCTACATTACCAATCATCAGAAATTTAACCACCTGTGCTATTCATTGAGCTATAGCTATAGTAAAAATCAATGCTGCAGTGCACATTACAAAGAACAATTCCCTTCAAAACAAAACCTCAATCTTCCTGTGACTTACTTTTAACCTATTTATCAATAAACAAATACCATACACCCTTTCCATCCAGTAATTATCAGCAACAAGCAATCAAAAAACAAGTCATCATTTTAACATCCCACTAACAATTCTAAACAAGTGTCACACACTCACTTACACCTCAACCTAAAGCATCTCATTTTCCCACAAATTAAGCTAAACACAACCAACAACAACAACTGCAACAAAAGCCTTATCCCACTAAGTAAGGTCAGCTACATGGATCGCACATAATCATTGAATTCAATCAAAGACCAAATTCTTAAGAATATTATTTTAGGTCCCTTTTAACAATTTCCTCCGATGTTTTACTTGCTCTTCCTAGTTCCCATCCCCCTTCTGAACATCAAGTGTAATTCATTCACACCTCAACCTAAAAGCATCTCATTTGCCCCACAAATTAAATTAAACACAACCAACAACAACAACTGCAACAAAAGCCTTATCCCACTAAGTAAGGTCAGGTACATGGATCAGACGTAATCATTGAATTCAATCAAAGACCAAATTCTTAAGAATATTATTCAAGGTCCCTTTTAACAATTTCCTCTTATGTTCCTCTTGCTCTTCCTAGTTCCTACCCCCCTTTTGGACATCAAGTGTCACACACTCACACCTTAACCTAAAGCATCTCATTTACTCCCAAAAAATTAAGCTAAATACAACCAACAACAACAATAAAAGCCTTATCCCACTATGTAAAGTCAGGTACATGAATTGCACAACATGATTGAATTTGATTAAAGACCAAACTTTCAGAAATATTATTCACCATGATATCCTTCATAAGAATCTCCTCCAATGTCCTTCTTAGTCTCCCTCTCCCCCTTCTAAACACAACCCTAAATAAAGTAAAATAAAAAACAAAATAAAATAAAAATACCTCCTCGTTAAGTCCTTCCAACTCCTTGCCTTGCCGTTCCAACTCAGAACTAAGCCCCGAAACTTTCACCTCCAATCTCTTCACCTCCCTGCGCAGAACCCCAGCATCTTCCTCCAATTCAACGCTCTTCTGAGTTTTCGCGCCATCGTTCGCGTCTCCTACTGACTGAAAATAAAGCCTGCACGCGTCGCTGGTCCTGCAACTCTGCTTGCAAACGGGACACGTGTGCTTCTTCCCTCTCGAACAGTACTCGAACCATTGCTGCAGACTGCGCACAACAAAACAACACCAAACACACCCACATCGAAACGGAGGCAAAGAGCGGAACTTTAACGGCGTTTGCGTTGGTTAACGGAGGAAAACGGAAGAGGGGTAGAAGGGGGTTTACCAGAGCTCGTGGAAGACGTGGCCGCAGATGGAGACGGATTGAAGATCCTCACTGACGGGGTTGAGAGGCTCGTAGCAGATAGAACAAATGGTGCCGGCGAACTCGACGCCGTCAACCATCTCTTGCGGTGGGTCGTTGAATTGAACGAGCGGTTGTGTCTCTCTGTGCGTGTGTTGTTTTCTGGTTTTTTTTTTCCGGGAGAAAAAATAGCGGGGAAGTGAGGGGGAATTTGAAAGGTGGCGGAGGGTTAATTTTTGTGAGGGCGGGAAAGAGAAAGAAAAGAAAAGTAGGAAAGTTGCAAGGGCGGCGTGCGGGTCACGTGACTGTGAAATGTGAATTTCGCTGCTGGGTACTTCAGAACTATAAAATAATAAAGAATTTAAAAATAAAAAAAATTCGATGAGGGAGTGGATCACTGTTTGAGAATTAATTGACATCAAATTGGGATTCGCAGAAGGGATGAATGAGTGGATCACCGTTTGGGTTTTGCAATTGGCGCGTGACCAAATGATTCCGATGTAGGTTGGTGGTGGCGACACCACCGTGATCGGCGGATGAAGGAAGATGAGATTGGGACTCGCGGGGTAAGAACCGCATTTCGTTTTCCGCTTGGCTCTTTAGAGTTTAGTCTTTATCCCCTTTGGCCTTTTCCTCCTTTCCATCATATTTCTTCTAATTAATTATTTTTGTTTATAGAATAAAAAAGCATTTAATGTCATTCTTATATTAATATATGGAAAGATTTTTCAATTTTTTAATAATTATTTTCAAAATTATATTTATAATAATTTTTAATTAATTAATTGTGTAAAAATATCTATACTTATAATATATATAAATTAAACTCAATAAAAAATATGCTTAATTACAGTTTTTGTCTTCTAAGTGTCATAATTATACAATTGTAATCCCTCAAGTTTCAATTGCATAAATTGAGTCTCAAGTATCAAAATTGTACTATGTTGTGGCCTTAGTGGCGATTGATACCATGACTTGGTAAGTTCTAACATATCAATGATGTGACATGCAAAAATAAAAGACAAAATTATCAAAATCACCTTATTATAGTTTGAACCCCCGACCTTAAATTTCAATAATAAGGTTTAACCACTAAACCAATTAATTTCTTTGATATATAAATGTAAAATATAAATATGTAATTTAAATGGAAATCAAAATTACACATATATTTACTATAAATAAATAAATAAACAAATTTATATTTATTATATATATTACTAGTAATAATAATATTGATAATAAATTAATACTATAGTATTATTAATAATTATATATTATAAGTATATTAATAGATAAACTAATAATTTAATAAATATAAATTATTTAAATATGATATAAATATATGAATATTTAATATAAATTATTAAGTTAATTTAAAATATATGACAAAAATATAAATTTTAGTGATTAAAATATGAAAATTAGATGCTCAACATCATCGTGGATCTCAATCACCTCAACATTAATATTGATAATATTTATTAATAATATTATTAATATTAATTTATACTTCTACATAAATATATTAATAAAATAATAATACTAATAATATTAATATATTTTTCTATTTTATTAATATATTTCTTCACTATTTATATCATATTTTAAATAATTTATATTTATTAAATTATTAATTTATCTATTAATATACTAATAATATCTAAAAATATTATTAATAATAATATTAGTATTAATTTAATAATAATAATAATATATAGTAAGTATAAATTTGTTTATTTAGTAATAGTAAATATATGTGTAACTTTGGTCTCCATTTAAGTTACATATATTATATTTCTCACTGATATGTTAAAAGAACTTACTAGTGTAGTGGTTAAAGGTTGTTTTTGGAACAATGCGCTGTCATCAACACATGCACAATTAGGATAATTAGGCGACTGGAAATTGGAGGACCAAAATTGTATAATTGCGATACTTGGAGACCAAAAACACAATTAAGTCTACAAAATAATGATTTTTTTCATTTATTGAAATAATGGTGGTAGATTGTTTGTTTGTTTGTTAATTGTTAATATTTAATTATTATTTATTAGAATAAATAGTATATATATTGACAGTGTAAAGAGTTTTCATATTATTATCTAATTATAAATTATCATGTATGATAAATTTGTTATTTTTATAATAATTATTTTAAAAGTCATACTGTTAAGACAAAGGATGAATTTATAACCCTTAAATGTTTTGATAATAACAAACAAATAGTAAAAATGTTTTTATGAAATCGTTTGGTTGTTCGCAAAATCTCTTTAGTAATTCATCTAATAATGCTTGTCTATATCATCTAACCCATGAGCAATTTCAGTTTCAGTGTATAATAAACAACAGATGATGACTTAGCGATCTACACACCACACAGAGCGTAAGCTACCTCGAAAACCTATAAAGGCTACATAACTACTCTCGAGGAAAGTCAGCTACTTTAGCGAAAAAGGAAAGAATGTGTGTGTGCGATGTTAGAATAGGAAAGCGGATTTGACTACTGCCACGAGCTGAAAGTACAAGAATGGAAAGATAAGCAGACTGCTTTATCTTATCATTTAACAAGTTGGTGAATGGCATTAAATGCTACATTTAATGTTTCAACGACTTTCTTCAACAGACGAAGGTTGTCTCCTAAGAAGTCACAATGGATACTTTTGGAGAAGCCTATATATAGTGGAACAAACCTCTTTTTCAAAAAGAGACACATATATGAAAAAGCATTGAGAAAATATTGATTGACGATCTTTGATAATTGTTTTACTGAAAAGCTCTTGTATTTACATGTAAAAATCTTTTCTTGAACTTTATTTGTATATTCGTCTGCTAAGACGTTAAAACCTTGTGAAGTAACTCACACATAACCTTTTTCTCCAAAAAGAAATCGGTAAAAGCCTAAAGAGGCTTTGATTAAAAGAATACTTGGGTAGAAGCTTGAAGAGGCTTTGATTCAAAAAATACTTGGGTGATTGCTTCGAGAGGCAAGTAAAATACTACTTAGGTTGAGCCTAAAGAGGCTTGTGAAAGAATACTTGTAACTTGTGAAAGTTAATGGAACTTGGTTGTTGTCAAGAACTGGACGTAGTCTCTAGGGTGAGACAAACTACTATAGAGTTTTAATTTGTTGCATCTCTCTATTCGTCTGCCTTTTAAAACCTCTTAGAAAACTCCTTATTTATTTTCTTCAAACAATACATCTTAAAAAATCTTTTATGAAAATTTTCTATTAACACAATTCAACCCTCCTTCTTGTGTTAACTTTGTGTTTTACAATTTGGTATTAGAGCTCAGCCTCTAAGGGTTGAGCACTTTAGCAAGTGATAGCGGAAAAGATCCATGGCAAACCTAGAAGGACAATACATTCCTGAAGGAGCTTCATTGTCAAGGTCTCCAACCTTCAATAGAGATGATTATACCTACTGGAGAGATAGAATGGAAATGTATCTCAAGTCCACACATTATAGCATCTAGAGGATCATAACGCATGGAAACCTTGTTGTAACTAAGCCAGAAAACGAATACAATAAAGATGACTACAACGTGCTTCAACAAAATGCAAAAGCTAAGTATATCATAACCTATGCTTTGTCCAAAACTGAATACAACAAATTTTGCAGCTGTAGAACTGCAAAGGAAATATAGGATGCTATACGCATAACACGTGAAGGCACAGAGGACGTTCGTCTTAGGAGAGCAGCAACTCTTTAAAGACATTACGAAATGTTCACCATGAAAGAAACTGAAACCATTAATGAAATGTTTGGAAGATTTCAAACAATTCTAAATGGACTTTAGGGTCTTGGTGTGGAGTTCTCCAAAGCCCAGAACAACCTCAAAAGCTTGGATAGTCTTCCAAAGGTATAGGAACCTAAAGCAACTGCCATAGCTAAAGCTAGGGATATGAAGACTCTAACTTTAGATGAGTTGCTGGGAGCCTTAAAAGTTCACGAAGTGCATATCTTCAAAAGAGATAAAATCAAAAATAATGACCCAATCACTCTAAAAAGTGGAGAATCTAGTTGAAGAGTAGACGAAAGCTAGAAATAAAGCTTTAAAGGTTCAGTCTGGAGATTTTGAAAGCTCAGACGAAAGCTCTAGTTGCTCAATAGACGATGAGATCTCCCTCATCACCAGAAAATTCAAGCAGATGCTAAAAAAGAAAGACAAATTTAAACACTCTTTCATAAAGAAGCACAACAAATACAAAAAAACCTTTCAGGAAGAAAACAATGAAATTATCTGCTTCAAGTGTAAAAAGCCCGGACATGTTAAGGCTGAATGTCCCAAACTTAAAAAGGGTGGAGTTCAAAGAAAAGATACAAGAAGAAAAGTCTCCTAGCCACCTTGGAAGATCTGGATAGCGGCAAGAGCAACTCAGACGATGAAAAAGCCAACATATGTCTCATAGCAGACGCAGAGGAAGTAACGTCTGAGGTAAAGTCCATTTCTAATAATGTATTACATTCGTCTGATGGAAGTGAATTTGAATCTGATGATGAAGATATGTCATATGACACTCTTCTTGCTAACTTTCACAGGATTGCTCTTGAGTATAAAAAATATAAAGAAAAATATCGAAAAGCCATTTTAGAAAATGAAATACTCAAGAGAAATCTGCAAGAAATGCATAATAGTCAAGTCTTAGATTTTGAAAAGATAATACTTCTTTCTGAAGTTGATAGACTAAAGAAAGAAGTCATTAATCTAAATCATGATCTGGCAAGATTTGTAGACGGATCTTCTAAACTTCAAATGATTTTGAAACATAGAAGACCTCCATCTAACAAATCTGGCATAGGATTTGTGGAAAAGGAAAATCCTAAACTAATATCTTTTAAGTCTTATTCAACCTTCTGTATTTTTGTGGAAAAGATGGACACCTATTTCAAGAGTGCAAACACAAAAGGAAACAAAGGTCAAATAAGACCATTGGGACTTAAAAAAAAGGACCCAAAAGCATCTGGGTACCAAAATCTCAAATAATTTCTGTTTTAGATATCCTTAATAGGAAAAAGGAGGGATTCATTCTGGTACCTGGACAATGATGCTCACATCACATGACGGGAGAAAGGTCTATGTTCCTAGACCTTCAACCACATGAGGGAACAGTCTCCTTTAGAGGAAATGGAAAAGGGAAAATCATTGGTATAGGTAAAGTTGGTAAGCCTCCTCTTCCATCTATAGATAATGTATTATGTGTTGAAGGGTTGAAGTATAATCTACTGAGCATAAGTCAATTTTGTGACAGTGGATTTATTGTATCCTTTAACAAGGAATCATGTATAGTCAAAAGAAATGATGAATTTATTCTTTTTACTGCCAAACGACATAACAATCTGTATAAGATTGAGTTTGAAGATCTAAACAAACAAAATGTTACTTGCTTAATGACCAAAGAAAATGAAAAATGGATTTGGCACAAAAAACTTGGGCACATCAATCTGAAACACATTTCGAAATTACATAAAAAGAGTTTGGTAAAAGGATTGCCTGAAATTTCTTGGAAAACTTATCTTCTTTATGAAGTATGTCAGAAAGGGAAACAAATCAAAACCTCTTTTAAATCCAAAGATGTTGTTTCCACTTCTAGACCTTTAGAATTGTTACACATGGATTTGTTTGGACCAACAAAAACTCTTAGTCTTGGTGGGAAAAAGTATGGTTTTGTCATCGTTGAAGACTATTCTAGATATACATGGGTTTATTTCCTAGTCCACAAACATGAGTCTTTTAAGGTGTTTAAAATATTTTATAAAAGAATTCAAAATGAAAAAGGTTTTGTATCACTACAATAAGAAGTGACCATGGAATTGAATTTGAAAATGCTAAGTTCAAATCCTTCTATGAAAAGAATGGATTTTTCCACAACTTCTCCTCATCGAGAACACCTCAACAAAACGGGGTAGTTAAAAGGAAAAATAGAACTCTACAAGAGATGGCTAGAACCATGCTCTGCAAAAATTCAATTCCTAAGTACTTATAAGCAGAAGCTGTAAACACAGCCTGTTATGTTCAAAACAAAATATTAATAAGACCAATAATTACAAAGACTCCTTATGAATTATGGAGAGACAGAAGACCCAACATTTCATACTTTCACCCTTTTGGGTGTGAGTGTTATATTCTCAATACTAGAGATCAACTAGGAAAATTCAACTCTAAAATTGATAAGGGCATTTTTCTTGGATATTCTGATGCATCAAAAGCTTTTAGAGTATTTAACTCTAGGACAGCTATTGTAGAAGAATCCATCCATGTTAAATTCAATGATGCACTAACCCCTAATAGGAGACTATCAGATTTGGAAGAAGATTTTGCAGATCTACAGATAGGATCGTTTGATAAAACAAGACAAGAAGAAACAAAAGAATCAGAAGAAACCTCTCAATAACAACAGACGGACAATTAGACGAAGGGATCTCCCAAGGACTGGAAGTTCGTCACCTATCATCCTCAAGATCAAATCATTGGAGAACGAATTGAAGGAGTTAAGACAAGATCATCACTGAAGAATCAAGCGTCTTGTGCTCTAGTCTCAGATATTGAACCCAAGATGATAGAAGAAGCATTAACAGACGATGACTAGGTGATGGCTATGCAAGAAGAACTACATCAATTCATTAGAAATGATGTTTGGATGCTTGCTCCTAAACTAGAACACAAAAGCATTATTGGAACAAGATGTGTATTTCGCAACAAGCTAGACGAAAGTGGAAAGGTAATCAGAAATAAAGCAAGGTTAGTGGCTCAAGATTATAATCAACAAGAAGGTATAGACTTTACTGAAACCTTTGCACCTGTTGCTAGATTAGAAGCCATTAGAATTATGCTTGCCTTTGCTGCTCAAAAAAATATTAAGCTTTTTCAAATGGATGTTAAAAGTGCTTTTTAAACGATCTTATTGAGGAAGAAGTTTACGTTAGACAATCTCCTGGATTTGATGATCCAAACCTCACAAACCATGTTTTTAAACTTAAAAATGCTCTATATGGTCTTAAACAAGCACCTCGTGCCTGGTATGACAGAATGAGCAGTTTTCTTATTGAAAATGGGTTTATGAAAGGCAAAATAGACACAACTCTCTTTAGAAAGAAATCCAACAAAGATTTCATTATAGTTCAAATTTACGTAAATGATATAATTTTTGGAGCTACTAATGAAATTCTATTTAAGGATTTCTCAGAATTGATGCAGAGTGAGTTTGAAATGAGCATAATAGGCAAATTAAAGTTCTTTCTTGGCCTACAAGTTAAACAAAGAAGGAAGGTATACACATTCATCAACAGAAATACATAAAAGAATTACTGGAAAATTATAAGATGAATGAGTCAAAACCTATGAGTACACCAATGCATCCATCTATTGCTATGACAAAGGATGAATCAGGTAAACCCATAGACCAAACTGTCTATAGAGGTATGATCAGATCACTTCTCTACTTGACTGCTAGTAGACTAGACATCATGCATAGTGTTTGCCTATGTGCCTGCTTTCAATCTGATCCTAGAGAATCTCATTTAAAAGTTGTTAAGAGAATTTTTAGATATCTTGTTGGTACCTCTAACCTAAGTTTGTTCTATGAGAAAAATAAGGATTTCAGGTTAGTAGGATACTGTGATGCAGACTGTGCTGGTGATAGACTTGAAAGAAAAGGTACAAGTGGAGGATGCCACTTCATCAGACCATGTCTTATATCATGGACCAGCAAGAAGCAGAACTCGATTGCTTTATCAACTACTGAAGTAGAATATGAATCTACTGCTAGCTACTGCTCACAACTCCTATGGGTAAAGTATCAACTTGAAGATTACTCTAGTTTTGAGCATAACATTCTTGTGTTATGTGACAACACTAGTGCAATTAATCTATCTAAAAATCCTATTCAGCATTCAAAGGCTAAGCATATAGAGATAAGGCATCATTTTATTTGTGATTACATTCAAAAAGATATTTTTAATATTTAGTTTATCGATACAGACCATCAATGGACTGATATCTTTACCAAAGCTCTTCCTGAAGAATGTTTTAATTTTATAATAGATAACTTGTATATGAAAGTTTTGCATAAGTAATTCGTCTGAAATGCATCATCTTGTTCATTTATAAAGTTTCGTCTTACTCTTTACCATCTTATCATACTTCGTCTTACTAACACAGTTTTCTTGAATATGTAAAGTTTTTCTCTATTTTGTGTTCATCTGATATCATTATATATAATGAATATTTCTCGATAACTACCCAAGAAATGTGTGCTGTCTCCCCTGCCATATCAAATCACCATAAATGCACGTCCCTTCAGTAGTTTCGAAACCTAACTTATATTCAAAATAATCGCTTCTTTCTTACACTCTGAAACTTTTGCTCTTGTGAACACTTTCTCTAGGTTCTGGATTCTCTCTCTCGAACCCAATATCTCTTCAACCTACATTCATGGTCTCCCAAAAACAATTAGCACCCATGGAGAGATTTGCTGAATCTGACTTCGTTGTCGATAAGTGGGTCGACCTTAAAAAGCTAATAAAGGAAGGATTCCCACTACATGTGTACATCAAGAACGTGGGATGGGAAGCATTTGTGTAGAAGAAGAACCATTGGTACCATGCGCCATATGCCTACTTCTGGGCATCTACCTCTGAAGTGGATGGCACTATCACTGGAACTGTCGACAACCAGTCGATCATTAGTTCTACAGACACCATTACAATAGCGTCTGGCTGCAAGGAGGAAGGTGATCTATTTACAGAAGACTGGGAGAAAGTCATAACCCCTGAGATTGTTGACAGGGCGTTGTATGGAAAGTCTCGGCCTCAAACTAAGAACAAGGATGTCCTGAAGAGGTTTTTCTACTCCTCAAATATGAAGCCGGAATGCAGATTGATTCACAACGTCCTACTGCACATCATCTTGCTGAGAAAAGGTTCAAAGGACAATGTCACTACTAAGGACAAATTTTGCATTTACAAAATGCTAACTGGCCAGAAGGTAAATCTTCCTGCCCTAATTCTAGATAACTGGCGCCTGTGCCTTGCTAAGTTGAAGGAAAGAAGCAAGAGCAACCAAAAGCATGCCATTCCATACCCCATTCTTTTTACAGAAATTATCGATCTGGCGGGAGTAAACGAAGGAGGATGGGAAAAACAAAAACTAGGTTCTGAGATCGATGTATCCATCATCAGGAAGATCAAGATAACACATCTCTTTTCTGGATACGTTGCTCGACATCCAGAGTTGGCATTGATCAAGGAAGAACCTTCGGAAGAATCTGTTGGGATCGCATTTAGAGTGGGATCGTCTACTGATCATTCTGTTGATGCTGCGTCTGTCCATCCACCACAAACGATACCTCAACCATCTCAACCATAACTTCAACCTCAACAGACCAAACCTCAAAAACCAAAGCTATCCATCAAAAGATCTTCACAACCAAACCCTCAATCTAAACAAACCTCATTGTCTCCACCTCCCAAGAAACAAAAACCATTAACCATTCATCTGAGATCAAGACCCATTCCTCAACCTGACTCAGATGATAACCTTCCTATAAATACTCTTCTTCCTACTTCTTCTTCCTACCTCAAGCACAACCCATTCTACCCCTCCATCAGAATAACCACCTCCACTTTCAATCTCAACTGAACCTTCTCCTTCTACACAACCACCCAAACAGCCATCCAAATCCAAAAAGATTTCGGTCCCCAAGTCTCGCAAACATGAAGAAAAACAACTCAGGCGAGCTAAGGCTGAGTCAAAGCTAGCTGAAAAAAAGAAGAAAGAAGAAGAAGAAAAGCTAGCTGAGGCTGAAGAAGAGCAGATCGAGGAAGCAATACTTCAATCCATCATTGAGCACTCGTTGGAAACAACCCTTGTGGAGCAAGAGGAACAAGTGTTGTCAGCTCAAGACAAAGCTACGACTACCCCAAGAGGTAGACTATCTAGATCTCTTTTCTAGGAAGTGCCTCGATTTATTTCTTTAACTCAAGTCTTCAATCGTCTATCTGTAGACTTAATAGTCATTCCAAGAATTGAACAACCTGCAAGGGCTGTTTCCTTCACGGAACCTGCTCATAAAGAGACTTCGTCTGGAGAGCCTGTACCAGACGATGCGTCACCAGACTAATATCACTTTGAAACTCCTCCGTATGAACGATTGAAAACCAAACAAGTTACATATTTTGCTTTTGAGCCTAGTAGCATTGGACAAACAAAGGAATATCAACCACCAAAACCTTTTGCACCAGAAGAACTTCAATCTATCTTTAACTACGAACTGGGTGAAGTAAATAATCCGAACATATGGATGACCATCATTTCTGAAGAATGGCCATTTTTAGTGTGCCATGGGTACGCTGACAAGTTTCCAGTTGTCGCTGAAGAAGCTACCCCAACTCTTTCTTATGAGCCCCATATTACCCCTTACATCTGGGAGGAAAAATATAGCACTCGATTAGACGCTCCCATTTTTGTCTATCCATCCTTAAACAGAACAAAATTTCCAACAAGGTATGTAGTCTGGAGACAGAAAGGGCTTCTCTGTCACACCTGCCCATTTATGCTAAAGTGCAATTACTCTGAATATCTGATCATGTGTAGAACCTACCATTATGCATCGAAGATTATTTATCCGTTTTACCATAGGAAGATAAAAACATACCCTCTCACCATCCATTCTGAAGACAGTCCTGATTTTGAAGAATGGCGAGTTGGTGATGATGACTAGGAACTGGGGTGAGTGATGCATAATTTTCTAAGGGAAAAGATGCAAATTTCTCTGATGCACTCAATCTGTGAGCGAAGATGTCAAGAGCTTGAGTTAGGAGAGCCTTGGATTATGATGACCTAGAGGCCACTTCTAATGAAGCCTTCGACCAACTTCTGCATATGCTGTCAGAAGAAATATGTCTGCCAAAACTTGTCAATGGGAAAAGACAAGGAACCTAAGTTCAGAGATGACCCCAAAAGACATTTAATGATCAAACAGAGAGCCTTATCGTCTGCATAGCTGGCTACAATAAAAGGAAAGGCTATTCTCCGAAGCACAGACCACAAAAGACTGTAAAATCATGTTGAAGTTCTCAAGCACTTTTCAGGCCTGTTTGCAGAAGAGAAGAGTCTACTCAGTCATGAAGCTGCTCTTGGTCCAATTGGTCACTGGACGCAAGTCTCTCCAGCACCTTCAACTTCTATGCCAAACTCTGAAAACCAATTATCTCTCAACCTCCCTAAGACCTACATATTCTTCTCTCTAGAAACTTTTGAAGTTTCTTTACCCTTCGGCCACTTCTGGTTTTGTGGTCCCCTTGTCCCCTATGTCTTTAACTTGTGTTTTGTAGAAGAACCTGAAGATGGCATTGCTACCAGCTCTGCCCTCGTACCTTCAGACGAAAAGCAAGCATTTAATGAATTAAAACAGACTGTACAACGTCTTGAAGCCGATCTGATGAAGGAACGCAGAAAGCGTAGACGAGCAGAAGCATTGCTAGCCAAGCTTGCCAAACGCTTCAAAGACGACCTTGGCTTATCATCTAAACCTCCAAACTCCGATTCCTCTGATTGATGATGCCAAAAGGGGGAGTAAGTATGAAAGAAGGAACAAAACATACAGATGATAGCCAGATAAAAAGGGAGATAGAAGAAAAGGAGAACAGACGAAAATATTAATCTTAAGGGGAGTATGAGTATAAATAAAGTCTTCATTTTATTTTCTTCACATATATACAATAGTGAATATATCTGTTGTGAATGAATATCGTCTAAGTATCGTTCAGATAAATCTTCTAGACATTGCACCTGCTTAACTGAATCATTTCTTTATGAAAAATGCTTTATAAATTAAAGATTCTTTTATTAAAAACTTTTTCATATAAAAATGTTTTACAAGTGCTATAATTGTTTGTCATCATCAAAAAGGGGGAGATTGTTAAGACAAAGGACGAATTTATAACCCTTAAATGTTTTGATAATAACAAACAAATAGTAAAAATGTTTTTATTAATTGTTGGGTCGTCCGCAAAATCTCTTTAGTAATTCATCTGATAATGCTTGTTTATATCGTCTAACCTATGAGCAATTTCAGTGTATAATAAACAACAGGCGATGACTTAGCGATCTACACACCACACAGAGTATAAGCCACCTCGAAAACCTATGAAGGCTATATAACTACTCTCGAGGAAAGTCAGCTACTTTAGCGAAAAAGGAAAGAATGTGTGTGCGATGTTAGAACGGGAAAATGGATTTGACTACTGCCACGAGTTGAAAGTACAAGAATGGAAAGATAAACAGACTGCTTTATCTTATCATTTGGCAAGTTGGTGAATGGCATTAAATGCTACATTTAATGCTTCAATGACTCTCTTCAACAGACGAAGGTTGTCTCCTAAGAAGTCACAACAGATACTTTTGGAGAAGCCTATATATAGTGGAACATACCTCTTTTTCAAAAAGAGACACATATATGAAAAAGCATTGAGAAAATATTGATTGACGATCTCTGATAACTATTTTATTGAAAAGCTCTTGTATTTACATGTAAAAATCTTTTCTTGAACTTCATTTGTATATTCGTCTGCTAAGACGTTAAAACCCTGTGAGGTAACTCACACACAACCTTTTTCTCCAAAAGAAATCGATAGAAGCCTAAAGAGGCTTTGATTAAAAGAATACTTGGGTAGAAGCTTGAAGAGGCTTTGATTCAAAGAATACTTGAGTGATTGCTTCGAGAGGCAAGTAAAATACTACTTAGGTTGAGCTTAAAGAGGCTTGTGAAAGAATACTTGTAACTTGTGAAAGTTAATGGAACTTGGTTGTTGCCAAGAACTGGACGTAGTCTCTAAGGTGAGACGAACCAATATAGAGTTTTAATCTATTGTATCTCTCTATTCGTCTGCCTTTTAAAACCTCTTAGAAAAACTCCTTATTTATTTTCTTCAGACGATACATCTTAAAAAATCTTTTGTGAAAATTTTCTATTAACACAATTCAACCCTCCTTCTTGTGTTAACTTTGTGTTTTACACATACTTATTATGATTTTTGATTGGTTCACAATGTAATTTTTTAATATTGAAAGTACATAAAAATTAAACTTTGTTATTTAGTTCATGTACATTTTTCTTTACTTTATCTTTGAAAGTTTGAAGGACTTGTTTATTTATTCCATTTTAGTCATTGAAATCTAAAATAATTTTCTTAAATTTAAGGCCCAAGGCTTAAGCTTATATAGGAAAATAATTTTGGTATGCCATAGGATGGCAATTAACGGCCCAGGCCCAAATCGTGTACAATGGTCATTTTCTTCTTGTAACTTTTGTATTGTTTTCATTTTCTTAATTTTTTGTTAGCCTTCCCCCTTCCCCTGCTACTCTGATTTATAGGATTATAAAAGAATTTAAAACTTGCAGCCAAACTGAGTTCCTTGTCATGAAGCTCTTGTAGATAGAGAAGTGAGCATGTGGTCTATGGAGTCCTGTCAAAGCTTTGTAGAGTTTACATTCACTTGGTGATCTCAAAAACAGTTGCACAAATTTGTTCCATAAAAAATCTAAGGGACTTGGGAAGCTATTCAATGAACAATTTAATGTTTGTTGTTCTTTCCTTTCTCAGAACATTTGAAGAGATGTCTAGGAAGGAAGACCGTTTAGATAGTCATATTTTTTTGGTGTATTGTTCGTTTTTAGGTTCCATAGTTTCATTTTTGCGACAAACAATAGGATAGGTAAAATGTATATTCCATTATGTGCCATGCAATTTGAATTTTAGAAGATAAACGCTGAAATTGTTATTGATTATTGGAACACAATGACCCATGGTTAAATCAGTTAAGTGTAGTCAATGCCTTAACTCATTGTATAGATTAATTAATTTCACCGTGCTGTTTATGAAAATGCAACATTACTTTCTATATATCGTTCACTGTAATCATCCCTGCTAAATTTTCTTTTGCACAACTGTATGTGTAGAATTAATTAGTTGGAAATGACTGATTAATCTTGTTTGTTGAAATCATTGATCTCCTTGATTTTTCAGATGATATTGTTGAAGACAATTTTACTTTCAATTAATTTGATGGTAGTAGTTTGAAATAGCATCTGTAATTTATACAAGCTTTTACATCAGCATTGCTTCATGACCATTTTTTGAACCTTTGTGTCATTGCACTAACAAGTAATTATAGTGGTTAATGATGAAGGACAACGCGTACAGGGGTTCAGAGTTCAAATCCAAGTTTGCTTTTTCACATGGAATGGACTGAGTTATATATTGAGACATAAATTGATGGATTGAGACACTTGGAATTGATTCTCACATGATGGAATGTGTCCTAATCTTCTAGGCAGCACCTTCCCCCACTATAAAGTGCTTCCTCTCACACGAAGAAAATTGATTGGAGCTTGGACACCTTCATTGCCTTATCTACTTTGATTGCGGAGGCATCATTCATGCAAATCCATAACTTTGCCAAACCCTTTCAAATGGATTTATTATGTGATCGAAATAGTGTACCTCTTCCAATGATCCAATATAGCATACATGTATCTGTCACTTGCATGTTCTTCTGCCACACCCATTATAGTCTCTGTTGAAATGGGCAAGTTTCTCTCTCTCCAAGCGATACAAAGTTCAGATATTCAAAGACCCTATGTCCACATTGACCAAAAAAAAGACCCATTAGGTGTATTTGGGTAGATTGATTCTTTATCACCATCTCATCCTTCCTTCATAGGAAATGCAATATAATAGAATGTAGAGTCTATAAGATATATTTTGTATCATTTTATTTCCTAAGCATAATAATCATGGGAGGATTTTCATTAAAAAAAATATTCACGGAAGGTTCCATTGTCTCTGTCTACACATTACCCCAGGGTTATTAAGCTCTTAATAGCCCTCATTCGAGAAATTATTAGATGGTTTTGAATCACCATAATTTTCATTAATCTTCACATAAAATATAAATAAGTGTTATTAATTGTTTTCATAAATTATAAAATTTGAATATTGTTATAAAAATCAACATAAACTATAAACTATAATTTAGAAGCATGAGGGATTAAGAATAGAAAGAACAATAGAATAGAGACAATGGAGAATTTCCTTGTAATATTTTTAGTAATGGAATAGCCTATTTATAAGTACAAATTATAACTAAATGATTACAAATG
Organism: Spatholobus suberectus; assembly: GCA_004329165.1. Lineage (NCBI taxonomy): Eukaryota > Viridiplantae > Streptophyta > Magnoliopsida > Fabales > Fabaceae > Spatholobus > Spatholobus suberectus. The sequence continues at coordinate 72,823,519 of CM014732.1, forward strand.
GTTTAATAGTATTAAGGTGAAATATAAGTAATTGTAATACTGCCTGATTAAAAGCTTTGTCAAGAAAACCCAATGGGACAAAACCATGGTGAAGGGAAAAAGAGTGCAAAATATATTTATTTCTCCCCTTCATGCAAATAGCCATCTTTAAGATGATGAAGGCCAGTCTTTTGTACTCGTTACTCAAAATTTTACTTGTTTATTTTGGTTTGTTTCACAAATCTCCAAGAAATTGTTGTACCACTACATGCAAACAAATATCATGTTTGTGATATATTAGGACATGTATAGTTAGCAAGATACATTAGTGCTCCGATAGCACTAATATATTGTATTTTAGGATCAAGTAATTTTTCATCATTTTCTTAAGGTCTAAAAGCATCTTTGTTCACATTTAGAGACCTTATAACCATTAGAGTGCACAATAAATGTGATATGTCTATATAGAACCTTTTAAGCATTCTTGCTATATAAGCTTCTTGATACTCAAGAATTTCATTCTTTAAATATTCAATTTCAATCCTAGGAAAAACTTTATCTTTTACAAGTCATTCATCTCAAAATTTTCTTTAAGTAATTCATAGTTTTTGGAAGCTCTTGAGGAGTTTCGATAATAATTATGTCATCCACATAAATATCAATTATGACAAATTTATTTCTAGATCTTTTCATAAAAATACACGAATAAATAGGATCTTTTTTATATCATTCTTTTACCAAATACTTACCAAGATGATCATACCACATATTGTCATATTATTTTAGTCCATAAAGAGACTTATTCATTTTTATTGAGTAATCTTCTCAAGAACCTACACTGCTGGGCAAATTAAATCCTTCAGGGAGTTTTATATAAATGTTATTACCAAGACAATCATATAAATATAGGCTGTAACAACATCAATTAGATGTAAATTGATTCTTTAATGCGCATTCAAACTAATTAAGTATTGAAAAATATTTACATCCACTACAAGTGAATATGTCTCTTTAAAATCAATGTTATGTCTTTGCAAAAATCTTTGAGCAACAACTCATGCTTTATATCTCATAATTTCACCATAAAAACTCATTTGTATCTAATTGGTTTTACATCTTCAGGTGTATAAACCACAAGTCCAAAAATCTAACTAGTTTTACATCTTCAGGTGTATAAACTACGAGTCCAAAAACCTAACTAATTTTACATCTTCAATTGTATAGACTTCAAGTCCAAAAGTCTAATTGGTTTTACTTTTTTCACAAGGACTTCAAGTCTAACAACTTTTTTCTTGGCAAGCGAGTCTAATTCTGCCTCAATTGAATCTTTTTATATTGGCTAGTCATTCTTTATCTAAAATCCTTGATAGACTTTGATCTTGATCCTCATTATCATTAATTACATTTAGCACAACAATATTTGCAAACACTTGTCAATGTTGACTTTATTTTGATTTCATTGTATTCCATTCATGATATACTTTGAGATCTCTTTATTTTTACTAATTTCAGGTACCTGAGTTCTTCTGAAACTAAAATATTAATCATGTCAGAAGAATCTTTGAAGTTTCCATATCCTCAATTTGCCTATCTTTCCCTTTAGCTCCTTTTCTTATTTAAGGATTTTTATCTTTGGAATCAACAAGTCTATAACGCTTCATGCGTGTTCGAGACTCGTTTTACAATATTAAATTATCCAACAAGGACATCAATTTTTATTGGAGCATTAGTAGTTGGTAAATGAATTATCTTTTGAACTTCTGGTTTACATTATTTTGTTTGAGGATCAAGATAGTAATTTATTCTAACTAATCTTCTTTCCAACTGCTTATTCTCTCTCCCTTAATGTTGGGAAAAATTATTCAAATGACAATCAGCAGAATGAGCCGTAAATAAATTTTTTGTTGATATTCAATATATTTTATTATAGATGGAGATTCATACCTAACATATATTCCCAACCTTCTTTAAGGACTTATCTTAGTGTGTTGCGGTGTACCAATTGAAAAACATATATACAGCACATCTATAAACTTAAATGAGAAATATTAGGTTGCTTACCAAAAATCAATTGCAAAAGAGAAGACCTATGATAACTTGTTGGCATGATGCTAATTAATATTATAATATGTAAGATTGCATGTTCCCAAATATAAATTGGAAGTTTTGATCTCTTGAATAATGGTCTTGCAATTAATTTTAAATGCTTAATAAATGATTTTGCAAGTCCATTTTGTATATATGAACATATGCTACAGGATTTCAATATTAATTTCAATAGGCATATTAAAATCCTTATATGTAAATTCACCAACAATATCAATATGTTTGTTCCTAACTAGACAATATGAAATAATGACTTCTAAGTCAGATTAATTGAATAAGTAATCTCGTAAATGCTTGATTGCGAATTGACAACAAACAAACATGTGATAATTTAGCTGAGACATCAGTTAAAACTATAAAATATCTAAATGGTCCATACGGTAGGTATATTGATTCACAAATATCATCCTGTATATATTCTAAAAATGTGATAGATTCATTCTCTATTTTTGTTGCTGATGATCAAATTATAAATTTTTGTTAAGACAAAGGACGAAGCTCTCATTGATTTTGATAACAACAAACAGTCCAAAATTTTTTTAAGCTTAATCGTCTGGTTACTTGTTATGCTGTTTATTCGCTATCATTTGATCACTTGTTTATGTATCGTTTTTAACTCTCTACAAAAGTTTCAGTAACAACTGTTCTCATTCGATGTTCTAACGATCTACATACTGGTTAGTTGTAAAAGCATAAACAACCTTGAAATAAATGAAGTATATGTACCTACGCTCAAGGAAAGTTTACTTTACGCGTAAAAGCAGGAATATGCGTGCGGATGTCAAAACAAAAAGCAGATATATCCACTGCTACAAGATTGAGTACGAGAATGGCAAAGATAAGCAGATTGCTTTATCTTATCAAAGTGATAAGTTGGTGAAAGACATTAAATGCTACATTTAATGTTTTAACGACTCTTTTCAACAGACGAAGGTTGTCTCCTGCAAACACTCACAACAGTTACTTTTCTAGAAAAGTCTATAAATAGAAGAAGAGACTTCAGTCTTAATAGTTAGTTAGTTGGCTGATTAAAAATCTCTAGCTGTTGAAAAACTTTCATCTTGTAATATACACTGCTTGTAAAAATTTCATTTGTACTTCATTTTATATTTGTCTGTTAGGACATTAAACCAAGTGAGATAACTCACTTTCAACCTTTTTCTTTAAAAAATTGGTAGAAGCCTGAAGAAATTTTGATTCAAAGAATACTTGGGTGTTTGCTTGGAGAGACAAGTTAAAGACTACTTAAGTTAAGCCTGAAAAGGCTTATTGAAAGAATACTTGTAATTTGTTTAAGTTAGTGGGACTTGGTTATTGCCAAGAACTAGACATAGTTTATGGGATGAGACGAACTAGTATAATTCCTTTGTGCTTCTCTGATTTTCTTTTAGCATTTGTCTTTCTCTGAATAATGTTTTAAAAAATCTTTTGATTAATCCTTCAGACGATACGTCTTCAGAAAAGGGTTTTGCAAAAATTTGCTATAACATAATGCAACCCCTTTCTTATGTTATCTTTATGTTTTACAATTTGATATCAGAGCTCAACTTCTAAAGGTTGAGCACCTTAACAAGTGTTAGAGGAAAAGATCCATATGGCAAACCTTGAAGGACAATTCATTCCTGCAAGAGCTTCATTGTTAAGGCCTCCAACCTTCAATGGAGAACATTATGCATATTGGAGAGACAAAATGGAGATGTACATCAAGTCCACCCATTATAGCATCTAGAAGATCATAACGCATAGAGATCTTGTTGTGATAAAGCCATAAAATGAATATAATCAAGAGGACTTCAACATGCTGTAATAAAATACAAAAGCAAGTATATTATAATCTGTGCCTTATCCAAAACTGAGTCTATCAAATTTTGTAGCTGTAGAACAGCAAAGGAAATATATGATAATATACGCATAACACATGAAGGCACATAAGATATTCGTCTCAAAAAAGCAGTAACTCTTTAAAGACATTATGAGATGTTCACCATGAAGGAGACAAAAACCATTGATGAGATATTTGGAAGATTCCAAACAATTCTCAATGGACTTTAGAGTCTCGATGTTGAGTTCTCCAAGGCTCAAAACAATCTCAAAATCTTGGATAGTCTTCCAAAGGTGTGGAAACCAAAGGCTATAGCCATTGCTAAAGCCAGGGACATGAAGACCTTAACTCTAGACGAGTTATTGGGAGCTTTAAGAGTCCATAAAGTTCATCAAGATAAAATAAAAAATAATGACTCTAATGCTTTAAAGAGTGGAGAATCGAGCCGAAGAGCAAAAGAAAAGACTAAGATGAAAGCTAAAAACAAAGCCTTGAAGGTTCAGTCTAATGAATCTGAGAATTCAAACGAAAGCTCCAGCTACTTTATAGGCGATGAGATCTCCCTTATAAGCAAAAAATTCAAGAAGATGCTAAAAAAAGAGGAGGATTTAAGTAGTCCTCTAGAAAGAAGGACACTAGATACAGGAAGCCTTCTCAAGAAGAAAACAATGAAATTATCTATTTTGAGTGCAAAAAGCTTGGACATATAAAGGCTGAATGCCTCAAATTGAAAAGAGGGTGGAATTCCAAGAAGAGGAACAAGAAGAAGAATCTTTTAGTCACTTGGGAAGATTTGGACAACAGTAGTAGCAGTTTAGAAGATAAAAAGGCTAACATTTGTCTTATGGCAAATATTGAGAAAGTAACATCTGAGGTAAAATCTATCTCTAAAAATAATTTCCATGAATCTGATAGTTTTGAATTTGAGTCTGATGATGAAGAAGATATGTCATATGACACTCTTCTTGTCAATTCTCACATGATTGCTCTTGAATATAAGAAATACAAAGAAAAGTATCAAGAAGCTATTTTAGAAAGCGAAATACTCAAGAATGATCTAAAGAGAATGCATTAGAGTCAAGCCTCAGGTCTGAAAGGACGATACTTCTCTTTGAAGTCGACAGACTAAAGAAAAAGGTCATCACTCTAAAACATGATTTGGCTAAATTTGTGGACAAGTCTTCAAAACTACATTTGATCTTGAAACATAGAAGAGCTCCATCTGACAAATCTAGCATAGGCTTTGTAGAAGACAAGGACTTTAAACCATCATTATCTAAATCTTATTCAATCTTCTGTAACTTTTGTGGGAAATCTAGGTACCCATCTCAAAGGTGTTAACACAAAAGGAAACCAAGGTCAAATAGGACCTTTGGGACTAACACAAAAGGACCCAAAAGTATTTGGATACCAAAATCTCAAATAATTCTTGTTGTAGATATCCTTAATAGGAAAAAAGAGGGATTCGTTTTGGTACCTAGACAGTGGATGCTCACGTCACATGATGGGAGAAAGGTTTATGCTCCTAAACCTCTACACATATGAAGGAACTGCTTTATTTGGAGGAAATGGAAAAGGAAAAATTATTGGTATAGGTAAAGTTGACCATCAATGGGCAATATCTTCACAAAGGTTTTACTAGAAGTACATTTTAATTGTATATTAGAAAAATTGCACATGAAGGTCTCGCATGATTAGAATATCTTGCATATATCGTCTTATGATCTATCGTCTTATCTTTGTCTTTCTAACAAGTATGTTTAGTATGTGAAAAGGTGATTATTATCTTACTTTACCATCTATTATAATAATATTAATTCTCATTGATTAGCCCCTAAGAAACGTGCACCGCTTTTCCCTGCCACATCATCTCATTAAATGCACGTTCCTTTTGTACTATCAAACCCTTCAAATATTAGAAAATAATTGCCTATTCTCTTCAGACTCTCAGAAATCCTCTGTACTATCGATCTCTCACTCTTAAACCTTTTAACCTCTCACAGACTTGCACTCATGGCTGCACCGAGACAGCTTATCCCCATGGAAAGATTTTTAGAAAGCAACTTCATGGTTGGAAAATGGGTTGACTTTAATAAACTGGAAGAAGAAAGGTTTCCTTTGCGTATGTATATTAAGAATATTTGATGGGAATTGTTCACTCAGAAGCAAACCCCCTGGTACCATGCCCATTATGCCTACTTCTAGGCATCTACATTTGAAGTTGATAGGACTATCACTGGAATAGTGGACAACCAGACAATTATCACTTTCACTAATTCAATTACAGTAGTGTCTAACTGCAAGGAAAAAGGCGATGTGTTCACCAAAGATTGGAAAGAGCCGTCACCAAAGAAACCATTGATCTGACTCTATATGGGTGTCGCAGACCCCAATCAGACAACAAAGACGTGTTGAAGAAATTTTTGTATTCATCAAACATGACAAGGGTTGCAGACTCATTCACAATATCCTTCTGCACATTATTCTACCTCGTAAGGGCTCTAAGGATAATGTAACTTCCAGAGATAAATTCTGCCTATACATGATGTTCACTGGACAAAAGGTGAATCTTCTTGCTCTTATTCTAGACAACTGGAGGTCATGCCTCACCAAATCCAAGGAGAGCTCTAAAAGCAAACAAAGGTACTCGATTCCTTATGCAATGTTTTTCATTGAAATTATTAAATTGGCCAGCGTAAATGAATCTAGTTAAGGGAAAAAGAAATAAGGTTTAGAGATTGACGTATCCTTTTAAAAAAGATGAGGATAGCCCATCTTTTCCTTGGATATGTTGCCATGCACCCTGAGCTAGTAGTGATCAAGGAAGAACTTGTTGATGAGGTAGTCGGATCTGCTTTTTGAGTAGGATCCTCTGCTGATCTTTTCGTTGGCTCTACTTCTATTCAACCTCCTCCACCACAGACGAAACCCCGACCAACATAATCAAAACCCAAACAGAGCAAACCTTACAAATCGAAACTTCCCATCAAAAGACCATCTGAGCAAGACCCATAACAACCAACACATGACTGACCCTCTTCCTCACTCAAAAAACATAAGTCTCTCACCCTTCGACCCAGAAATCCTTCAAGCTCTCATCAATTATGAACTGGGTGAAGTAAACAACCCGAGGATGTGGACAACTATTATTTTTGAAGAATGGCCACTATTGGAGCACCATGGGTACGTTGAGAAGTTTCCTGATGTAGAAGAGAAGCTATCCCAACTCTTTCTTATGAGCCTCACATCACTTCATATGTCTGGAAGGAAGGGTACAACACTTTATCAGACGTTCCTATCTTTGTCTACCCTACCTCAACCAAAACAAAATTCTTAGCTGGGCGAGAAGTATGGAGACAGTGCGAGATTCTCTGCCACACACCCCTTTTTATGTTGAAATGTAACTATTCTGAGTATATAATCATGTGCAAAATATATCATTACAAGCCCAAGATAATCTATCCATTTTGCCATGGGAGGATCAAGACTTACCCTCTCGCCATTCGTCCATAAGACAGTCCAGACTTTGAAGAATGACAGATTGGTGATGATGATTGGGAATTAGGAAGGGTGATAAATAACTTCCTAAGGGAGAAAATGCAAATTTTCCTATAGCACGCTATCTACGAACAATGACCTTGAGCTAGGCTCACCTAAACTCATGGCGACTCAAATGCCACTTCTGATGAAGCCATGGACTACCTTTTGTATCTATTGCAAAAAGACAGTCAAACGTCAAAAAATTTTTATGGGAAAAGCGAAGGAGCCAAAATTTAGAGGCGACCCTAGATAACACCTAATGATCTGCAAAAAAGTGCTTTCCCTTGCACAACTGGCTACTCTAAAAGGTAAAAAAACTTTATGGGTTCAAACCAAAAGAGGTTGTAAGATCATTTTAAGGCCCTTAAACATTTTCAAGTTTGATTGTAGAGGAGAAGAATCTTTTAAGCCATGAAACTACTATTCGCCCAATTGGTCACTAGGTACAAGTCTCTCCATCACCATCGTCTTCTACATCCAACCCCTATAACCTACTCACAATAAATTTCCCTAAAACCTACGTATTCTTCTCCATAGATAGGAACATCTTTGAAATCTTTCTTCCCATAGGCCATTTTTGGTTCTGTGGCCCTTCGATCCCCTATGTGTTTAACTTGTGTCTTGTAGAAGTACCTACTACAGATGAAGCCACAAGCTCTGCTCCTGCTCTAGAAACTTCAGATGTTAGACAAGCAATCAAAGAACTACAGCAGACTGTTCAACGTCTTGAAACTGCTTTTATCAAGGAAACCAAGAAGTGAAAGCGTGTGGAAGCATTACTTACAAAATTGGCAAAACGCTTCAAAGGTGAGCTAAGCTCATCAACCATTCTCTTAGATTCTGAATCCTTTGATTGACAATGCCAAAAGAGGGAGAATAATAGAAGAATAAAGAGGGCGAGAACAACAGAATGAGATTAAAAGAGGGAGAATAGAACAAAGATCAATCATAGGGGGAGTATTTATTTACAATGAATTTTATTTATTTTATTTTTTTATGATCTTTCATACTGCAATTATCTTTACAGTTCAATATTTACTCAATTATGCTTATACTTTTTGATACTGTGTCTACGTGATTGAAGCTTTTAATAAGCTTTTGCATAACACACACACACACACACACATATACTTTCTGATAAAATTTATGTCGTAAAACCTTTTTTTAATATATAAAGATGTTTCGTAAAAGCTAGAGATGTTTGTCATTATCAAAAAAGGGAAAATTGTTAAGACAAAGGATGAAAACCTTATTTATTTTGATAATAACATACAGTCCAAAACAATCTTTAAGCTCAATCGTCTGGTTACTCATTATATTGTTTATTTACTATTGTTTGATCACTTTTTTATGTACCGTCTTTAACTTTCTATAAAAGTTTCAGTAACAATTGTTCTCAGACAATATTCTAATGATCTGTACACTAGTTAGTTGTAAAAGCATAAACAACCTCGAAATAAATGAAGTATACGTACCTACTCTCGAGGAAAGTTTACTTTACATGTAAAAGAAGGAATATGCGTGCGGATGTCAGAACAAAAAGTAGATATGTCCACTACTACAAGATTGAGTACGAGAATGGTAAAGATAAGTAGACTGCTTTATCTTATCAAAGTGACAAGTTGATGAAAGGCAATAATGTTGTATTTAATGCTTTAATGACTTTTTTCAATATATGAAGGTTGTCTCCTGTAAGCACTCACAACAGACACTTTTCTTGAGAAGCCTATAAATAGAAGAAGAGACCTCAGTCTCAATAGTTAGTTAGTTGGCTGATTGAAAATCTTTAGCTGTTGAAAAACTTTCATCTTGTAATATACACTACTTGTAAAAATTTCATTTGTACTTCATTGTATATTCATCTGTTAGGATGTTAAACCCAGTGAGATAACTCACTTTCAACCTTTTTCTTTAAGAATTTGGTAAAAGCTTGAAGAAGCTTTGATTCAAAGAATACTTGGGTGTTTGCTTGAAGAGGCTAGTTAAAGACTACTTGGGTTGAGCCTGAAGAGGCTTGTTGAAAGAATGCTTGTAACTTGTTTAAGTTAGTAGGACTTGGTTATTACCAAGATTGGACGTAGTCTCTAAGGTGAGATGAACCAATATAATTCCTTTGTGCTTTGTTGATTTTCTTTCAGCATTCATCTTTCTCTCAATAACATTTTAAAAAATCTTTTGATTAATCCTTCAGAAAATATGTCTTCAAAAAAAGGTTTTGCGAAAATTTGCTATAACACAATGCAATCCCCTTTCTTGTGCTATCTTTGTGTTTTACAATTTTCCTTAAGAATAAATAATTCATAAGAATTTATTGGATTGAAGAATCTTCTGGCTCTTCAATGAGTGTCTACATGAATTTGCAATTAATCACATCATAATAGACCGAGATGGCCCAATCGATCATGCCAAACAAGAAATTTATTTTAGTTCATAAAACTTCTGGTTACAATATCAAGTGTTTCAATTTGTACTAATATACATGTAGTACAAACTAGATGAAAAATATGTAATTTTTCTTACACATTTCTTAGTCTAAGTCTTATGATATAAAAACATCTTACTATTTGAAACTTAATAAGTTTCTATAAAACTTGAAAGAATATAATACAATAACAATGTGTAACTGTGTTTATTTAAAAAATAAAAAAAATATTAGTTCTTCCAGAGCCTTCAATTATCTTTTTAGTACAAATATAGAACTAATATTAACTTATTGCATTACTAAATAAGAGAAATAAATTATTGGATGTCAGTTTCAAAATATTGGAATGATTATATTAAAAATGATTTGGATTGTAATTAATTTGCGATTAAAACCATTGACCATTTAATAGCTAATTATAATTTCAAATCAATTTGAAACATTCAAACCATAAGAACAAGTGCTAATTATATCTAATAAAAATTGTATCATTAGCAATAATGATTGAAATGCATATATTAAAAATTAATTATTCAAGCAATTAATGCATATACTACTCCTTGCACTTTTAGAAATAGAGCAATGTCAATTAGCAAACCTTATGATTTTTTTTCTTTACGAAAAGTTTACTATTTTGTTCTTACACATGGACATAAGAACTTAACTCAATATTTCTTAAATCTTTTTTTCAATATTGCTACCATAGGAGCACATGAAAAGTGGATAATGTTTCACAAACATATCTTGGTCGATTTTTTTATCCAATTTCAATTGAGAAATAATTTTGAATATTGCAAATTATACTTGCCTTACAATTTTGTAAATATAAATGCATCAAATCATAATATGCTTTTAGGAGAACCACATTTTTTTTGGTAACAATATATCACATATAACATTTAATGTATAATAATAATTTACAATAGTAATCATTTAAAATATACTTAATTGTAAACATTCGACATATAAGTATTATCAAGAACAATACATTGTATAATCACATTTTTGATGGTCATATATTTCTTTTAAAATTATGCCAAAGAAAAGATGTATGTTTAACAATAAGAAACATTTAAATAATGTAAAGATTAAATATTTAACAAATTAATGAAATTAATAAAATGATAAATTATAAATTAAGAATACAACAATAAACAATGACATGATGTAATAATTATAACATATTATCATAACGATGCATTGTGATTCTTTAAATTATAACAATAAATCAATGCACCATTCTATTAGAATTATAACAACAAATTGTAACATAACAATAAATTAAGTAATTAATAAATTATAACACAATAATAAATTGTAATGGAACAAAAAAAAATAATATTACAATTTTATGGAAACATCTTACTATATTATTTCTTATAAGTATTGTTATAAAATTATTTCTTAAGCAGTTCGTAAATTATTATCGAGTATGTATAAGGATTTTTTTTAAATAAAAGAAACACACTTCTACTTTACAACATTGTATATTTTAAGATCAATTTCATTTTTTTTTCAAATAAATAGTACCACTGCAACATCGGTAATAGCATAACTTTAATGAAATTCACGTTTGAAAGTGTGGTACAATAATATATATGGTTGAATAGCTCAATATAATATTCAACAGGTAAAACTTACAACACAATAAATGTAACACTAATAATAATTGAATAATAACATGTATAATAATCATTATAAAGTATTTATTTAACAATTAAAGGTCAAAACACCTAATGTTCAAATTCATATTTCTGATCACGTAAATATTATTTAGCAATATAATCTAGACAAAAATATAAAATCAATTACATGTTCAAATTTAATATATATTTGTCAACTTTGATCTATTCATGTAATTACTAATGGAGAAACTTTTCAAATAAGTGAGAATAAATTATAACATAATAATAATAATAAATAAAATAATTGAGCAAATACATGGTGTTTCAAATAATACTAAAAGATCAAATATAATATATTTTCATCTTTTTTTTATAACTTTGCTCATAATTTTTTGTTTTCTTTTTCGCACTATTTTTCCACTTTTGGTGAAAATATTCTTTCTTTTTTCACTTTTTGAATTATTTTCTCACTTCTGATGAGAAAAAAATATTCTTAAAATTTCCTTCCTTGATAGTGTCTTCAAGACTCATTGCAAAATTATTCGTAGTTTTTTTTTCTTTGATAGTGTTCAGGACTCATTGCCTCAAACTAAATGAATTTCATATTTTTATAAACAAAACAATGATACAAATATTCTACCAAACACAATATGAAAAATATGATTAAAGAAAGAGAAGCTGACCTTGAAATATGAATTCAAAAATATGATTTTCTCCAATAAAATTCTTTACAAGGATTTTTCTTGCAGGTTGCAATGCTAGTAGTGAATATGACTAATAAAAGAAAGACTTTTTCTTACAGGTTGCGATGCCAATAGTGAATATGATCAATAAGGGAAAGATGAACATGCTAATAACATGTTATAAAAATCAACATAAACTATAAACTGTAGTTTAGAAGCATGAGTGATGGAGAATAGAGAGAACAATAGAATAGAAAAAATGGAGAATTTCCTTGTAATATTTTCAGTAATAGAATAGCCTATTTATAAGTACAAACTGTAACTAAACGATTATAAATAGGTTTAATAGTATTAAGGTGAAATATAAATAATCATAATTTACAATAAATATGAACAACCACTATTTAATATTTATAACAAATATGTATTATATAAATACTAATTAGAATCATAAACACTTGGTAGTCTTAGACTACTTAATAATTTCTTCTTCATGTCATGGTCAATATCAATGTACGTCCCATCGACCAGGAAAATCTTAGTTCATATATAGGAAGTTTTTCAAGCATTAATTAGGAAGTTCTCTACCAACAAAATGCTCCTATGGACTAAGGCCCCATCCCCACTTTTGAGTTTTGAAATATCAAATAAGTACCAAACATACGTCTGTCCATAGAAAATGCAAGAGGAGCCAGCTGGAAGTGCCATTGCATGATGCCCATAAGTAGTGGCTAGTGTCGGTGGCATCCCCTACCCTATTAATGATTCTCTTCATCTTCAACTAGTAAAATAAAATCATTATTATTATTATTATTATTATTATTGTTATTATTATTATGCTTGTTGTTGTTATTTGTAAAGGGTAAATGGGGCATCTTGTACTTTTTCTCCTAGACAGAATCGAGTTACAATCAAGCCACTCAGCTGTTGCTGAGTGAAGGTAATTAATTGATCCCATTTCCACTTGAAAGTTTGAATGTATCAACAATTAATTTCAAACTGTATGACCAATGTCTGGTTTCTTCCGGGATCATTATCCTTGGCTTGCTTACAATTGACTGAAATAAAAATTGTAGCAAAATGACATCACTAGAGGAATCGTGGACAAGTCGTTTATGTAATTTGGTAATATTACATTTACACCTTAATACTCAATTAAACATTTCTTCACATGCTTCGAGTACTGTTTGGTGGAAGCTTATCATTATATATGTATTTGAGTAAAATAACTTAATTAAACGTTTACTGAATAAGTATTTATCATCAAGGGCAGAACTAAAATTCTAAACTAAGGGAGGCTTAGACATAAAAACATTACTTATCAACGAAAATTTTAATTTTCACGTACATAACATATACAAAAAATTTAATATATATAGCTAATATTTTCTTATAAGTAAAAGAAATATATGACTATATTAAATAAGAAAGAGTTAATTTATGAATAATATATAAGGAAAGAAATAGATTATATAGATAATTTTTTTAATATTTTCCTTAAGATAAAATAAGGCGTCATATAGGAATTTATATAATTTATTTTAAAAAAAATTGGAGTGACCATATGGCCAAGCAAGTCACCCCCTTCATCCACCCCTACTTACCATGTAAGTCTTTATGTATGAGTTATTTTTATAATTGAAGGAAAAAATAGAATTAGTATATATATACTATATACATACATATATACATACATATATACATACATATATACATATATATATATATATATATATATGTATGTATAAAAGCTATAAATTATTTTCATAACTTATCTTTATTAAAATAAGTTAAAAATAATTTATGAACATATAAACTATTTTCATAAGTTTTCCTAAATACTTACATAAGTATCATATCATAAACACAAATAAAATATAAATTAACTCTTCCAAAACACACTCATATATCTTGTATATCTTTTGTCTATGAACAGCCATGGCTCTCTTATGTCACCTTCAACAGCAGCGCCATGAGCAATTCTTCATCAGAGGGGTAAGGTACACGAGCTAGATCTTCTCATCACGCACAAGATTATACAATAATTGAAGAAAGAACTAATTAATGAGGAGGATATTGAAGCATTAGTGCTACATAGATTTTTTGTAGCATTAATTGGGAGGCTTCTTTTCTTCCTTTTCCTCTTTACCTGCTACATTCTCTCCCATTTTCCCTGCATTGTTTTTCTAATCCAGATACATGGCTCGTTCAAAAACCGTTAAAGCTGGCTTTGGGGGAGTAAGAAACATCAGCTTCTATCCAAGATTGCAACCAATTACAAAAATGGGGAGAAATCTCCCTATTTTGATGGATGGAGGGCATATGAAGGAAACCCTTTTCACTCTACAAAATCCTTAGGGTGTTATTCAGATGTTGTTACGGGTGGATTTAACCTTATAAGTGTTACCGATCTCGAACTCATGATCTTTGAGCATGCCGTGCGGCAACACTCATGTTTTATGCCCTTCTCAGGATCAAACCCGTGTGTTACCTTATAGGATTTAACGGGGCTGACCCTGGTACCACCAGGCTGATCAGCTTGGCGGTACTTGGGGTCGCCTCGTAGGGCGCTATGGCCAAGTGCTATAGGTTTCGGGCTCGATTCTTGGGGGAGGGCAAAAACTCAGTTGAGAAGTCCTGTGAGGAATTCTCTCCAAAAAAGGGCATCCTTTTTGTTACGGGTGGATTTAACCTTATAGGTGTTACCGATCATGAACTCATGATAACACTGGGTTTCCATCACATGCATTCACCCATCAAAATATGCAAAATTCTCTTACCATGTTTGCCATTGGTTGTAATTTTGGATAGAAACTGAAGGCTATTACTCCCCAAATCCATGTTTAATATCTGCACAGAAGGTAACTCTAGTTTAACTATACTATGCTTAGTTAGCAAATCAGTGTAAGGAAAATGGGAGATATGTGGGATAATTTATAGGCAGTGGATGGGGAATCATATTGTAGCAGATCAAAGGAAGGAAAAGTATTCAAACATCATGACTTAAGACTTAAGACCAAAGAAGAGTTGAAATTAACTTCACAATATTGCTACCTTGCGTTCGTTATATGATCTCATATGCTTTTCCCATGTGGAACAGAAGTATGTATATGTGGACAAGGCAAAGATGATTTCATTTATCAATTTGTATTCTATTATTTTTTTAGCATATTATTATTTAAAATTAAATATATTTTTAGTTTCTCAAAATACATTCAAATGTGATTTTAATTCCTCAAATTTAAATCTTCTTATTATTAAAAATTATCATATGTTGTAATTTTTGCCAACAATTCTATGTCATGTTAATATCAAATTATTAAATGTTATTCTACCCCTTAACACACTCTTTCACCCACGTTGCATAGTTTAAGGTTAGAAATCCTTTGAGTCATGTATTTTGGAATCATGTGCCAAACTATTTTTTGCTTTTTAAAATTATATGAGCTAATTTGATTTTCTTGTGTTATCAATACCCAATGATATGATACTCCTTTATGCTTGTGAAACATCCAGATTATATATCTAATTATGAACTTAGAGATATTTGGTCACTAAACAAAAGTTGATAAAAATTATAAAGTATAAAGAAAAAATAATTTTTGTTTTTGTTTTAAAATAATATTATTAAACAAGTATTTAAATATTAAATTTTGATTTTAAACAATATAAGTTTATGTAGTTATATTTTTTTGTAAAAAAGAAGGAAACACATAACAAAAAACAAAAAATAAAACAACTACAACCGTCCATTGCTTTCAAAATTAATAGATCGCCACACTTGAGGACGATTAAGCAAAATCACCAAATCTTCACCATTTTGTTGTAATACAAAATTAAAAAAAGATTGTCCTACTTTTTAAGATGATAAGTTATTTGAAATTTAATTGTTAGTTAGAGTACTAGAACTAAGAATTATTTTAAAATATATCAATGGTGTGACTTGTTAACGTAAACACTTTTAATTCAACCAGTTAACTTATAGTTTTTAGCATTTCAATGCCTAACTTATTGCTTGTAAGTTTTAGGTAACTTGTATGCTTTTAGCTAACTTATAAGCTAGTTTTATCAAACGCACTCTATATAATATAGTTGTAATTACTTAGTCTTACGATATAATTTTAATGGATAGAAAATATTGATGGTGTACTTTTTTGCATGCAAAAGAATTTGTTTTGCCATTATTAATGTCTAGTATTTTTTTTCTTCATTAATTGAGGAGAAAATTGCTTACAAATGCTACTCGCGTGGCACCTTGTTTATGTCAAAATCCTTCACCAAGCATATTAAACATATAACATCTACTTACACAACACAACGAGCAAACTTATTAGTAACTTATTAGTAAAAAGTATTAACTTCCAAAAACCAGTCACAAACAACAATTTTGCTTTAAGTAAAATCTGGTGCTAGAACCATCCACTTCCTCCAATAATATGAGCACAACCCATCATTCTACTACTTGTGACCTTAAATGTACAGGGGCCTCAACTCTTACATCAACATTGTTGGGAGATAGAGTATCATTAATGCCTTAATTGCAATACAAGTGAAATAAAGAAGAAATAAATAAGAAGAATAAAATAAGATAAAAATAGAATAGGAAAAATATATTATTTGAATAGATGAAAATAAATAAAAAAAGAAAACAATTATTTCCTTATTGAATGAGTGGAAGAGAGTGAAGAAATAAATAAATAAATTATATACAATTATTTTTATACTAATTAAAAAATAAATTTAACATAAAATATCTAAACATTATATTCTATTATCTTTTTAGCATATTATTATTTAAAATTAAATATATTTTTAGTTTCTCAAAATACATTCAAATGTGATTTTAATTCCTCAAATTTAAATCTTATTATTAAAAATTATCATATGTTATTATTTTTGCCGCCAATTCTATGTCATTTTAATATCAAATTATTAAACGTTATTCTACCCCTTAACACACTCTTTCACCCACGTTGCATAATTTAAGGTTAGAAATCCTTTGAGTCATGTATTTTGGAATCATGTGCCAAACTATTTTGTGCTTTTTAAAATTATATGAGCTAATTTGATATTCCTGTATTATCGATACCCAATGATATGATACTCCTTTATGCTTGTGAAACATCCATATTATATATCTAATGATGAATTTAGAGATATTTGGTCACTAAACAAAAGTTGATAAAAATTATAAATGGTGAGCACAACCCATCATTCTACTACTTGTGACCTTAAATGTAGAGGAGCCTCAACTCTTACATCAACATTGTTGGGAGATAGAGTATCATTAATGCCTTAATTGCATTACAAGTGAAATAAAGAAGAAATAAATAAGAACAATAAAATAAGATAAAAATAGAATGGGAAAAATATATTATTTGAATAGATGAAAATAAGAAAAAAAAACAGAAAACAATAATTTCCTTATTGAATGAGTGAAAGAGAGTGAAGAAATAAATAAATAAATTATATACAATTATTTTTATACTAATTAAAAAATTAAATTTAACATAAAATATGTAAACATTATATTCTATTTTTTTAGCATATTATTATTTAAAATTGAATATATTTTTAGTTTCTCAAAATACATTCAAATGTGATTTTAATTCCTCAAATTTAAATGTTCTTATTATTAAAAATTATCATATGTTATTATTTTTGCCGACAATTCTATGTCATTTTAATATCAAATTATTATATGTTATTCTACCCCTTAACACACTCTTTCACCCACATTGCATAGTTTAAGGTTAGAAATCCTTTGAATGATATATGTGGGAATCTGTGCCATTCTGTAGGAGTACATTGCTTTTAAAATTGATAGGTCGCCACACTTGAGGATGATTAAGCAAAATCACCAAATCTTCACCATTCTGTTGTAATACCAAATTATAAAAAAATTGTCCTACTTTTTAAGATGATAAGTTATTTAAAATAAATTCAAATACATACATATATCTATATATACATACATATACATATACATGTATATATGTGTATACATACATATACACACACACACACACACACACACACACACACACATATATATATATATATATATGTATATATAAATATATATGTATAGTGTTTTACTAACGTATACCCACTTAATTTTTAGTTGGAGTACTATAACTAAAAATTATTTTAAAATACATCAATGGTGTGGCTTGTTAACGTGAACACTTTTAATTCAATCAGTTAACTTATAGTTTTTAGCTTTTCAATGCATAACTTATAGCTTATAAGTTTTGGGTAACTTGTACGCTGTTAACTAACTTATAAACTAGTTTTACCAAACGCACTCTATATAATATAGTTGTAATTCTTAGTCTTACGATATAATTTTAATTGGTAGAAAATATTGATGGTGTACTTTTTTACATGTAAAAGAATTTGTTTCACCGTTGTTAGTGTCTAGTATTTTTCTTCTTCTTTAATTTTGGAGAAAATTGCTTACCAATGCTACTCGTGCGGCACCTGATTTATGTCAAAATCCTACACCAAGCATATTGAACATATAACCTCTACTTACACAACACAAACAACAAACATATTAGTAACTTATTAGTAAAAGGTATTAACTTCCAGAAACCAGTAACAAGCAACAATTATGCTTTAAGTGTAATCTGGTTCTAGAACCATCCACTCCCTCCAATAATATGAGCGCAACCCATCATTCTACTACTTGTAACCCTAAATGTAGAGGGGCCTGAACTTTTACATCATCATTGTTGGGAGATAGAGTATCATTAATGCCTTAATTGCATTACAAGTGAAATAAAGAAGAAACGAAGAAGAAGAAGAATAAAATAAGATAAAAATAGAATAAGAAAAATATATTATTTGAATAGATGAAAATAAGAAAGGAAAAAAAGAAGAAAACAATTATTTACTTATTGAATGAGTGAAAGAGAGTGAAGAAATAAATAAATAAATTATATACAATTATTTTTATGCTAATTAAAAAATTAAATTTAACATAAAATATGTAAACTTTATGTTCTATTTTTTTAGCATATTATTATTTAAAATTAAATATATTTTTAGTTTCTCAAACATATTCAAATGTGATTTTTAATTTCTCAAATTTAAAACGTCTTGTTATTAAAAATTATCATTTGTTATTCTTTTCACCAACATCGTTATACATGTCATATGTGCCATGTTTTTAGAAATCACTACAAAAAAGATGGATTTTTCAGGCAATTGTTTTAGAGATGTCAGAAAAACAGCCACAATTAGATATGATTTCGAGCAAGTTCGGTAACTGCCGTAAATTAATATTTTTTAGTGTTATTTTAATTTTTTGAAAGTTTATAACTGCGACAAAGTTTTAAAATGCTTTTCGTTGAGTGAATTACCAAAAGTTTACAAAGCTAACATTGACATGCATATTATTAACTGATTAGTAAAAAATATTAACTTCCAAAAACCAGGAACAAACAACCATTATGCTTTAAATATAATCTAGTTCTAGAACCCATCCACCCCCTCCAATAATATGAGCGCAACCCATCATTCTGCTACTTGTAACCTTAAATTTAGAGGGGCCTCAGCTCTTACATCAACATTGTTGGGAGATAGAGTATCATTAATGCCTTGATTGCATTACAAGTGAAATAAAGAAGAAATAAATAAGAAGAATAAAATAAGAAAAATATGTTGTTTGAATGGATGTACATAAGAAAGAAAAAAATAGAAAACAATTATTTGCTTATTGAATGAGTGAAAGAGAGTGAAGAATTAAATAAATAAATTGTATAAATTATTTTTATACTAATTTAAAAAATTAAATTTAACATAAAATACATAAACTTTATATTCTATTATTTTTTTAGCTTATTATTATTTAAAATTAAATATATTTTTAGTTTCTCAAAATATATTCAAATGTGATTTTAATTCCTCCAATTTAAAACATCTTATCATTAAAAATAGAAAAAATAGGCTACGCACTGATAGTGTAAAATAATTTTATATTGTCATCCAATCATAACCCCTCATGTATGATAAATTTGTTGAATTTTATAATAATTACCTTAAAAGTCATACTAATGAAAATTTTGATTAGTTGACAGTATAAAACTGCTTTATACTACCAGTGCATAGCTATTAAACTTTTAAAAATATATCATGTGTTATTCTTTTCACCGATATCTTTATATATGTCATATGTGTCATGTTTGTAGAAATCATTACAAAAAACATGGATTTTTTAGGCAATTGTTTTACAGCTGCAGAGAACTGCCACAATTAGATATGATTTCGAGCTGGTTCGGTAACTGCCATAAATTAATATTTTTTGGTGTTTATTTTAATTTTTTGAAAGTTTATAACTGCGACAAAGTTTTAAAATGCTTTTCGTTGAGTGAATTACCAACAAACTTTACAAAGCTATTATTGACATACATATTATTAACTTATTAGTAAAAGTATTAGCTTCCAAAAACCAGGAACAAGCAACCATTATGCTTTAAATATAATCTAGTTCCAGAACCATCCACTCCCTCCAATAATATGAGCGCAACCCATCATTCTACTACTTGTAACCTTAAATTTAGAGGGGCCTCAGCTCTTACATCAACATTGTTGGGAGATAGAGTATCATTAATGATTCTAGTGAAATAAAGAAGAAATATATAAGAATAAAATAAGAAAAAATAGAATAAGAAAAAATATTGTTTGAATGGATAAAAATAAGAAAGAAAAATAGGAAGATAATTATTTGCTTATCGAACGAGTAAAAGAGAGGGAAGAAATAAATAAATAAATTGTAAAAAAATATTTTATACTAATTAAAAAACTAAATTTAAGATAAAAAATGTAAACTTTTAATTCTATTATTTTTTTAGAATATTATTATTTAAAATTAAATATTTTTAATTTTTATATTCAAATGTGATTTTAATTCCTCAAATTTAAAACGTCTTATTTTTAAAATATGTCATGTGTGTCATATTTTAGAAATCACTACCAAAAACATGTATTTTTCAGCCAATTCATTTATAGCTGTCAGAACAACTACCACAATTAGATATGATTTCGAGCAGGTTTGGTAACTGCCATAACTTAATATTTTTTAGTGTTTATTTTTATTTTTTGAAAGTTTATAATTTCAACAAATTTTAAAAGAGTTTAATGGTCATGCATTGTCAGTGTAAAAAGTTTTATATTGCCAACCAATCAGAAATTACCATTGATATGACTTTTAAAGTATTTATTATAAAAGTCAATAAACTTACAATAAATAGTGGTTTGTAATTGGATAACAATGTAAAACTATTTTACATCGTCAATGCATGACCTATTTTCTCTTTTTAAAATGGTTTTTGTTGAGTGAATCACCAATTTTGTCCTAAAATTGTAATAGTCGGTCAATTTGTTCCCCAAAATTAATGAAGTGCTAAAATGGTCCTTAAAATTATACATCATCAATCAATTTAGTCTCTAAAATTATTATAGATGATCAAATTAGTCCTTGAAATAACTAAAATGACAAAATGGGTCTTAAAATTGTAAGTTATTAATTACTTTAGTTCATGAAATTGTAATAATCGATTAAATTGGTTTCTAAAATTAAATAGGCTTAATTACACTTTATATCTTATAATTTTTAAAATTTCACGAATTTTTTCCCTCATGTATTTTTCACACACCCTAAACTTATATAATTGTACAAATTTTATCCTAACATTTAAAAATTCGTGCATTTTGCCCCTAAAATGCAAGCCTTTAGAAAATAGTAAAAGTATTAAAGGTGGGATTTGAGCCCTTGACACCTTCCTTCTCTATAACCACAAAAGTCACTAAGTCATTTGACTTATTTAATATATATACCGCTTTTGCATTTATTAATTACATTTTTGATTCTTCAGGTGTAAGTTTAAATTTATTGTATTAGAAAAATATTATAAGTTAAGATGATAAATTTATTCATTAAATATTTTTATTTTAATTATTTAAATTTATAAATTATACAAATTTATTATTAAATTATATAAAATTATTTATTAATTAAATTATACAATATCTTATAAATTTATTTATTTAAATACAAGTAAAAGGGTGGAAGATGTATAAATAATTTATAAATAATAAATAATTTTATATAACTAAATAAATTATAATTTATATAATTAAAATAAAAATATTTAATAAATAAATCTATCATCTTAACTTTTAAGATTTTTTTATACAAATATACACATACACTTAGGAGATCACAAGTGCAATTAACAAATGTAGTAATGATGTACAATATATTTTTTATATATAAACTAAGCAAGTCAAATAACTTAGTGGCTTTGCTATTAGTGGAGAAAGAACGGGTTAAGAGTTCAATTAACATATAATTAAATGTAAGTGGCAAAAAATATAACTAAATATTTTCTAACAATATATTCCCTTGCTACATCAATGACTGTGATAGTGATCCACGTCAGTGTCACCTGTATTGTCATGTTAGTAGTCAATAGTGGCACATGGTGGATGATCAATTAATGTTAGAATAAAACTTTCAAAATTATGTAAATTTAGGATCAAAATGAATGAGAAAAAATTTAGGGAAATAATTCATGAATTTTTAAAAGTTAGGGGACAAAAGGTGTAATTAAACCTCTTTAATTTTAGAGATCAATTTGATTGATCATTAAAATTTCAAGGACCATTTTGCAATTTTATTTATTTCAGGGACCAATTTGAGCTTTGATTACAATTTCAAGAACTAACTTGATTAATAATTTATAATTTCAAGAACCATTTTGTTGAATTATTAATTTTAGGGACTAATTTGATCAATTGCTACAATTTCAAGAACCAAATTAGAGATTCACTCACTTTTCATTTTTAATAAATTTATATCTGTCGTTGTTTTCCTATACCCTAATACATTCTCCTCGCAATGTCTCTAGTAAAAGCTTATCATTCCCATCACACACCTCTCTCATTGTACTCTCAATTCTCACCATGCCCTAACAGCATTCTTTCTCGTTGCACTCTATAAATCAGGTGAATTCTACTGTAATGTGAGATTTGTAGGAATGTCAAATGGCTCAACTCAACCCAATCTATTCTTAATGCGCTAAAAATCAGGTTGGGTTGGGTTAAATCCATTTTAAAATTGAATTGAAAATCTCAATCCAACCCCACTTGTGTTTGGTTATAGGTTGAGTTGAGTTGACCTGTTAAAAATTTTGAAAAATAAAAAAATGAATGACTCATAAGTTGACCTACCAAATAAACAAAATAAATAAGGCATTTTTTTGTGATTGAGAAGAAAGTTTACGCAAGGATGCTATCAATAGAAGAACAGGATTAGATGGATTGGAGGAAGAAGAAAATTAAGGGAGAAGACTAGGCCTTTACCAAAGAAAGTGCCAAGCCAGTGTCTTATGTAGATGCAGTTTTGGGAGGTGATCTTGTAGAGAATGAACAGGACTAGCAGGAAGAGGAAGAGGAGGAAAGTAGTGAGTCGAGTGTAGAAGAGGAAGAAGATGACAAAATCAAAGTAATAGAACACAAGCTTGGGCAATATGAATGTCCATCCTTTGTCCTCTTGGATAAAGAAACTTCAAGAATTAGAAGGCCTTGGAAAAATGAAATAATAGTGAAACTTCTGGGGAGGAAGATAGACTATAAAGCACTGTGAAAGAAAGTGTTGCAAATTTCTAGAAGAGTGTAGTACTAATATATATATACGAAAAAGTAAAGAAGTTTCTAGAATAATCTTGTAAAATATTTATAATGTATTTAGAAAAATCTAGAAACTTATAGAAATATAACTTTAGAAAAAACTAGAAAAGTTAAGAGAAAAATGAGAAAACTCTAGAAC
The DNA here is from genome assembly GCA_004329165.1 of Spatholobus suberectus. Classification (NCBI taxonomy): domain Eukaryota; kingdom Viridiplantae; phylum Streptophyta; class Magnoliopsida; order Fabales; family Fabaceae; genus Spatholobus; species Spatholobus suberectus. The sequence continues at coordinate 72,847,532 of CM014732.1, forward strand.
AATAGAGTCTAGATATCTCTAAAACTATCCATGCAAGCCTATAAATAGGCAATGAGTCTTTGCATTGTAGCAAGCATTTTCAAAGCACTTCCACATATCAAATAAAGTCTTACTATCATTCTCTATTAACTACTTCTATATCATTCAACACCTTTACACATATTTTTCTAAAACTAACAGTAGTACCAGAGCTACATTCGGTCATCTACTAGGCGTAGAGATAATATCCAACTATGCTTTCAAAAAAAAGCCTACTATATTCTCTATTAATCACATAATTCTTCCTTAACCAATGGCTAATACTATTCAACCCTCATCTATTCTTGTCATTATTTTTACTGGAGAAAATTATGATTTTTGGAGCATCAAAATCAAGACATTTTTTTGCTCTGAAGATCTATAGGATATTATAGAAGATAGATTCAATTCTCTTGCAAACATTTCTACTCTAACTGCAGCTCAAAAGAAGGAGCTAAAGGGAAACAAATAGAAGGATTCAAGGGCATTATTTATCTTACAACAAGCAGTAGCTAACACAATTTTTCCAAGAATAATGGGTGCCACAAGTGCTAAAGAAGCATGGAGTACACTACAGGAAGAGTTTCAAGGAAATGCCAAGGTACGTGCCATTAAACTTCAAACTTTAAGACGTGAGTTTGAATTAATAAAAATGAAGGAGTCCGAGACTGTAAAAGATTACTACTCTAGAATAAAAGAAATAGTTAGTCAAATGATAGCATATGGGGAAAATATTTTTGACAAGAGAATTGTTGAGAAAATTCTAATTTCTATTCCTCATAAGTATGATGCGATCGTGACTACAATTGAGCAAACCAAGGATCTGTCTACCATGTCAATGACAGAACTAATGGACTCTCTTCAAGCATATGAGCAAAGATTGAGTAGGCATGATGAAGATTCTATCGAAAATGCCTTTCAATTAAAGCTCAAATTGCATCTCAAAATAAAAAATATGAGGAAAGAAAAATAATGGAGAAATCTCTAGAAATAAAGGGAATTCTAGAAGTTTCTGTAAGACCAATCAAGATAAATATCCTCCATGTGACATCTGCAAGAAGACAAGTCACTTGGAAAAAGATTGTAGGCATCGAGAAAAGTCATAGTGTTAGTATTGCAAGAATTTTGGTCACGTGGAGAGGAACTGCCACAACAAAAACAAGCATCAAGCAAATTTTGTTGAAGAGCACAATAGTGAGCAATATCTTTTCTATGCTACCTGGATTCCAATGATGAAACAAGTGGAGCTGGTACTTGGATAGCGGTTGCAACAATCTCATGGCCAAAGATAGAAGCATTTTCAAAGAAATTGATAACTTCATCAAAGTAAAAGTTTGATTGGGAAATGGCACAATGGTGGAGTCCAAAGGTAAGGGCACTGTCATGGTGGAGACAAAAAGAGGTACGAGAATCATCAAAGACGTCTTACTTGCTCCCAATCTTAAAGAAAATCTCTTGAGCATTGGTCAAATGATGGAGAAAGGCTATGCTCTACACTTTGAAGGAGATACATGCACAATTTATGATAACTATAACAAAAGATGGGAGATATCCCAAGTTAAAATAGAGAAAAGAAATAGAAGTTTCCTGATAAGTTTCAAATATACCACGAACATTACCATGAAAGTCCAAGTTGATGATTCATGGCTATGACATCGAAGATTTGGCCACTTCAACACCCATGCCTTGAAACTATTATACCAAAAGAATATGATGAGAAACTTGCCATGCTTGAGAGAAAATAATGAAGGCTGTGAAAGATGTCTTTTCAGAAAGCAATATAGACTGTCATTTTCAACTAACAAAGCATGGACAGCTAGAGATGTGCTGGGGTTAATCCACATTGACATTTGTGGACCAATGAGGACTATAGTCACTCAACAACAATAGGTACTTCATCCTCTTCATCGATGGCTTTTCTAGAATGACCTGGTTATACTTTATTAAAGAAAAATCAGAAGCCTTTGGAATATTCAAAAAGTTCAAAGCTCTTATTGAGAAGCAAAGTGGGAAACATATGAAGGTACTTAGAAGTGATCGAGGCAAGGAGTACAACTCACACGTGTTTGATAACTTCTGTGAAGATGAAGGCATAGAATGATAACTTACTGTCGCATATTCTCTACAACAAAATGACATCTCTGAGAGGAAGAATAGCACAGTCATGGAGATGGATAAATCAATGTTGAAGGAGAAAGGTTTGCCTAACACTTTTTGGGCAAAAGTAGTTTACACTACAGTCTACATACCCAATAGATGTTTGACTTAGGCAGTACAAGACAAGACTCCTATTGAGGCATGGAGTGGGCAAAAGCCATCAGCTAAACACCTACGAGTGTTTGGATCTATCTATTACATACATGTGCCTGATGTGAAGAGACACAAGCTAGAAGACAAGACTATATGAGGCATCTTCTTAGGGTACAATACATAATCAAAAGGCTATCAAGTCTACAACTTGCAAACAAAGAAGCTCACCATTAGTCGAGATGTTAAGGTAGATGAAAATGTTGCTTGGAATTAGGAAGAAGAAAAGGTTGTGAGAAGCAACATTCCCGTTCTAAAGCAACAACCTCAGGAAGAAGCTAAAGAAGTAGCAGGGGATCCAGGTACACTTCCTCCACCTTCACAACAAGAAGATTCTTCACTAGAATCTACTCCGAGACGAGTAAGATCTTTGGTAGACATATACAAAACTTGTAATACAGCCATGCTTAAGCATAAATGCTATGAAGAATCATCAAAGAAGAATCGACAACTAGACAAGTGTAACTCAACTATTGTAAGACAGAAGATCAAATCACAGATATTTTTTTTTTAGGGCACTGTCAAGAGCAAGATTTGAGCATGAACAAAGAGTGCTTGGAGTTTCCAAAATTTACATCAAGGAAGAGTGAAAGAAAGTGCTGCAAATTTCTAGAAGAGTGTAGTACTAATATATGTATATGAAAAAGTAAAGAACTTTCTAGAATAATCTTGTAAAATATTTATAATGTATTTAGAAAAATCTAGAAACTTATAGAAATCTAGCTTTAGAAAAATTAGAAAAGCTAAGAGAAAAATGAAAAAACTCTTGAACAATAAAGTCTAGATATTTTTAGAACTATCCATGTATGAGTCTTTGCATTGTAGCAAGCATTTCCAAAGCACTTCCACATATCAAATAAAACCTTACTATCATTCTCTATATACTACTTCTATATTATTCAACACCTTTACACATATTTGTCTAAAACTAACACACTGGAATCTCAATTGAAACAAATGTGGATTAGGAAAGGAGTTCTCCAATTAATTGATCTAGGAAAAGATTTCTTCCTGGTGCTTTTCTCACATAAAGAAGATAAAGATAAGGTTGTCATGGAAGGATCTTGGCTCATATACGATCATAACTTGATTGTTAAGGAGTGGAGACCAAATTTTGACACATCATCAGAGCCAATAGAGAGTGTAGCAATTTGGGTCAGATTCTCTGAGCTACCCATAGAATATTATGACATGAAGGTTCTGTTTGCTATTGGAGACAGAATTGGGAAGAAAATAAGGGTAGATCACAGCACGATGGCAATAAAAACAAGGAAAATATGCTAGACTTTGTGTGGAGGTGGATTTGACGAAACTTTTACTAGCACTCTTCGAAATTAATCAACGGTACTACAAAATAGAGTATGAAGGATTACATCTTCTTTGTCTTAATTGTGGGCGTTTTGGACACCATGGAGAGGGCTGTCCAGAAAAAGGGAAGGAACACTCTTCGCAAGGTTGCTGAACAAATGAAGATGGAGGCGAAAAAGGAGACCAAAAGGAACTAAACAGGCTGAGGGGCCTTGGACAGTGGTCAAGAAAGCCCGCCGACAAAGAAAGATTACTGGTAAGGAGGGACCAGGTGATTTTCCAAGCACGTCAGAGTCAAGATTTAATGCACTAAGCGAGCTAACATGGAGGAGAATGAAGGTACAGAGAATGAACCAGGAAAGGAGACCGAGAATACAATGCATGCGCATGCGGGGAACAAGAATAATTGGCGATAAGAAAACTTCATGGAAATTGAGGGACCCATCAAAGGTAAACGGATTAACAAGATTGATCAAGATTAGGGTAGTACAGACTTTTCCCGAAAGTAAGATTCTGCCATGCAAACGAACTCTCCCTTGCAGGTGACAGTGGAAAGTCAGGCTTCAATACCTTTGAAGGAGTGCGTAGCTAGAATTGAGGGAAGAGTTAAAGAAAATAGAAGCCAAAACCTGAGAACACCTACCGTGGAACCTTTGCATGAAGATAACGTTGGAAACATTAAAGGAAATTGTTCAAAAGAATTACTTGTTGGTAGCTTGATAGTCCCAATGGAAACAAACATGCATGAAGGGGCGTTTCACCATAGTCTGCGGCCACCAGAACAAAGAAACTTGATCCAGCAACCTTATGAAGAGTCTCCTATTCATCAGGCCTTCCTGGGTCAAATGGATATGAACCTATGTGGAAAAGTGGACAATTTGGGAAGCCAAGACATAGAAACTGTGGTTGAATGTTCATTACACACAAGTGCAGGTGATCACGAAGGAGTCATGAATCTTGATTAACTGTTTATGATGAATTTAGATAATAGAATTTTCCCATGGAATTGTCGTGGAGCGGCTAATATTGCTTTCTTCTATTTTTGCAAGCAGTATTGCGATATATACCAACCGGATATCTTAGTCATCGTGGAGACTAAGGTTGATCCGGGCACACATTTGAACTATTAGGGTTTGACAGTTTCATTGGTTCGAAGAATCGAGGATTTGCGAAGGGCATTGTAGTTGTGTGGAAGTCCGAAGTTGTGACATTGATTCCTAAACAGGTGGAGTTTCAATTCATTACTATGGAAGCTAAATTTGCTAGTGGCGATGAATGGAGGTATGTGTCGGTCTATGCGAACCCAAATTAAATGCTCCAATTTGAATTATTGACCATCCTATTAAACCAAGCCTTTTCTTTGAGGGGTGGCTGGCTTCTTGCTGGAGATTTCAATGATATAGTTAGGCAAGAAGAGAAGCAATGAGGTGCCAACGTTTCCTAAAAAGGTGTCGTATTTTTAGTGAGAAAATCCAATCGAATAACCTGATTGATTTGGATGCTATAGGACCCAGGTTCACCTGGAGAGGCCCGTGCCGCCATGGTCTTGAGCGCATATATGAATGCCTTGATAGAGCCTTGTGTAATGAGAAATGGCACCTAGATTACCCTGAAGCTGTAGTTCAGGTCCTTCTAAAGGTCGACCACTCAGATCACCACCTCATTCTCATTTTTTTGCATGGAAAGTCATAGCAGGCCATAACTAAGGTGTTTAGGTTTGAAAGTGCATGGATAACTCATGAAGCCTACGATAAAATGCTTAAGGATTCTTGGAAGAAGAATACTCCCATCCTTCAGAATATTAGTAGATGGAGATGGAGTTTACTGGATGGAATGAGCTTTGTTTTAGCAGTAAAAGTAAAAGAAAGAAAACTGTACTTGCTCAGATTGGTGGAATTTAAAGGAGATTTTACCAGGGAATAGCAAACAACTTCCTTCTTAATTTGGAAAGGGAATTACAAGTGGAGCTCAATAACATTCTTTACCAGGAAGAACTTATGTGGTTTCAACACCCTCGCACAAATTGGTTGATTGATAGCGACAAAAACACTCAATACTATCATATAGAAAACTATAACCAGACGTAGAAGAAATAAAATATGTATGCTGCAGGATGAAAATGGAGTCTGGGTTGATGAGGATGAGAAACTTCAGAACATGGGTAACTAATTTTTACTATAAGTTGTTTTTGGAAGATGGGCGAGTGGAGGAAAGGCAGAATACTCTTCTACCTTTCCCTGCCATCTCGCCAAATGTTATTGAAGAACTAAGGCATCCTTTGCGGAAGTGAGATATGTGGTTTTTGGGATAAGGGCTTGGAAAACACCCAATCCGGACGGTTTCCCCACTGGCTTTTATCAAAATGCGTAGGAATTAATGGGTAGTGATCTGTGTAATTTTGCTTGTGAGGATTGGGGTTACCTGTAGCTCATTCACGAGATCAACACTACTGATATTTGTCTCATTTCTAAAGTGCCTAAGCCGGAGTTCATATCTCAATTTAGGCTCATATCTCTTTGCAACACAACCTATAAAATTCTAGCAAAAGTGGTGGTTAACAAACTCAAAGAGCTTCTTCCTTCTATTATCTTTCCCCATCAAACTAGATTTATCCTTACAAGAAATATCCAGGACAATATTATCATTGCCCAAGAATTAGCTTACAGCATGAATCGAATTAGTGGCCAGAAAGGGTGGTCTGCCATGAAGGTCAACCTGACTAAAGCCTACGATAGGCTTAGGTGGTCTTTTATCCACTCTACCCTTTTGGAAGTGGGATTAGCTAATGAAATGATCCGTTTTATCATGGAATACATTACTAGTGTCTAATCTAATGTTCATTGGAATGGCAAGCAGAATAATTTCTTCTTCCCTCAATGTGGTATAAGGCAATGAGACCCTATATCTCCTTATATTTTCGTAATGTGTTATGGAAAAGCTCACACATCTTGTCATGAAAGAAGTCCAGGATGGAAAGTGGTAGCCTCTTAAAGCAGGGAAATCGGGTCCCCTTATTTCTCACCTTATGTTTACGGATGGCCTTTTATTGATGGTAGAGCCATGAAGGAGCAGATGAAGTGTGTCTTGGAGGTTTTGGATGATTTCTGTTGGAGATCTAGATAGTTGGTGAGTCAAGAAAAACCTGCATCCTTTTCTTGAATAATGTTGATGAAGACATGAGGAACCAACTTCTACTTATGTCGGGTTTCAAAGGAACGAATTCACTAGGTAGACACCTTGGTATCCCCTTATTTGGTAAGGCCCCAAAAAGAGCTGATTTCCAATATGTTGTTGATAGTATGCGCAACAAATTGGCTGAGTGGAAAGCCAATCAGTTGTCTTTAGCTGGGTGTATCACTTTAGCTAAATCCGTCATCCAAGCTATATTGGTGTATCCCATGCTGTCGGTTAGCATTCCCAAATCTATTCTAAGGGATATCCAAAAGATCCAAAGGGGTTTTGTTTGGGGAGATTTAAAAAACCAGAAAAAGGCCCATGCTGTAAAGTGGAACATAGTGTTAGTTTTAGAAAAATATGTGTAAAAGTGTTGATGATATAGTAGTTGATAGTGAATAATAGTAAGGCTTTATTTGATATGTAGAAATGCTTGCTACAATTGATGATGCAATTGCCTATTTATAGGCATACAAGGAAAGTTCTAGAAATATCTAAACTTTATTGTTCTAGAGTTTTCTCACTTTTCTCTTAGCTTTCCTAATTTTTTCTAAAGCTACATTTCTATAAGTTTCTTGATTGTTCTAAATACATTATGAATATTTTACAAGATTATTTTAGAATATTCTTTATTTTTTCATATACATATATTACTTCTACAATCTTCTAGAAATTTGTATCACCTTTTAACAGTCCTACTTGATGCAAATTTTGGAAACTCCAAGCATAGTTTGCAAGTGCTCAAACTTGACTTTTGGTAGTGCCTTTGTAAAAAAGTCAGCAACTTGATCTTTTGTTTTGCAGTACTCAAGCTGAATTAATGAAGTGATATTTGATAGATATATGTTTTGTTCGGTGATGATGGACTAGATTCTTTGCCATTACTATTGCTGATTTATTGTCGCAATAGATTGTAGTAAGCCCTTCTTGTTGTTCACCTATTTCTTCAAGTATTCTTTGAAGCCATATAGCTTGACTTGTAGATTCTGCTGTGGCCACATACTCTGCTTCTGTTGTTGATTAAGCAACTGTTTGCTTACTTCTTAGATGCCCAGGAGAATACTCGTGATCCTAGTGAAAATGTATATACTAACATACTTTTTATGTTGTTTATTGATCTTGCCCAATCACTGTTGGTATAGCCAATCAACCTTGAGTTGGTCATGGTTTTGTACCATATACCAAACTCCTTTGTGCCTTATAAATATCTTAAAATTCTTTTTACTGCTTCATAGTGAATTTGACTTAGCTTTTGCACAAATCTTGATAGAAGACTTATAGCATACATGATATCTGGCCGTGTGGCTATAAGATATAGTAGACTCCCGATCAAACTCCTATAGCTTGATGCGTCAACTTCTAGTGCTCCATCATCTTTTTGCAGCTTCTCATTTATAACGAGCGGGTTACTCATAGGCTTGCAACCATGCATCTTGAATTTCTTTAATAATGCTTCAGTGTATTTTTTTTTGAGATATAAATATTCCTTCCTTTTGTTGTCTTACCTCTATGCCAAGAAAGTAATTCATCAAGCCAAGATCTGTCATCTCAAATGTCTTCATCATGTCTTCTTTAAAATCATTCATCATTTTCATATTGTTTCCTATGTAGATAAGATCATCTACATAAAGGGAGACAATGAGAGTATCATACTAACCTTGAGTCTTGACATATAATGTTGGCTCAGTCTTGCTCCTCCTAAACGCTTAATTGGTGAAGTACTGATCTATTGTATTGTACCATGCTTAAAGAGCTTGCTTGAGACCATATAAGGCCTTTCTTAGTCTTAGTACTTTGCCTTCATTGCCTTCGTTGATGAAGCCTTGTGGCTGCTCAACATATATCTCTTCTTCAAGCACTCTATTTAGAAAAGTGGATTTAACATCCATTTGGTAGATGCTCCACCCTTTTTGTGCTACAAGAGCTATTAAAGCTCTAATTATATCTAAGCAAGCAACTGGCACAAATTGGGGGGGGGGGGGGGGGGGGGGGTGGGGGGAGGGGTGTTGGTTACTGAAAGGACTTAAACTTGCAAAGAGGAAAGGTGTGGAAGCTATGAAATCCAATTTGACTCTGAAGCTGTTGTGAAGAGCATCCAACATGAGAAAAGTGGGAATGTCGTAGGTGCCAATCTTGTTCAATAGATTAGGAAACTTATAAAGGAAAATTGGAATATAAGAATAGAACACATTTATAGAAATGCAAATAATTGTACTGACTGTTCAGCAAATTTTGCTTGTACATTGGAGGGTAGGACTTCATTTTTTAAGCATCCACTTGCTTTTGTTGAGCAGTGGCTTGCGGCTAATGCCTTGGGAGTTTCTATTCCCAGAACTATTAATTTTTGAACTTGTTATTTTGGGGCCTTAGGCCCTGTTGAATACCAATAAATAAATAAATAAAAATAATCTAAACATAATGTCACAATTACAAAAATATTATCTTACTAAATTGTTTTAACACAAATTTTTTTTAGAAATTATCATCACCAGTTAAGTCAATGTAGAGTAAAGGAACAAAATAACATGAAATCCATTTCATAAAATATTATGTTCAACAAAACAATATTTAACTAAATAATTTTTCAAAAATAAAAAGAAAAAGAAAACCAACTAGGTGAGTCAACCTAACCCAGCTAGCTCCTTGATCCGTTAGGTTGACAGGTTATGAGTTTGGTTAATTGGGCTAAAGGATTGAATTATCTAACCTAACCCAACCCATTTTGATAGATTAAATGAGTTGAGCTGCCAAGTTCAACCCACTTTGACATTGCTAGAGATTTAGCTCTGCACTTTATGCAGTATACTAGTCACAATGGTGGGAGCTGACACATTTTTTTTTTTTTCATGTGTGGTAGAGAAAATGACCAAAGAGGAAGTCAGTGATTAAAGCAAATAATTTAGAGCAGTTATTCTATAATTCACCTGTTGCTTGCATGCATTGGCCAACTTTAGCAGACGAAAGAGCCTTTCCCTTGGATTCCAATTTCTCGTACTGCTTAATGAGTGATGGATTACTTTACTGTTAATTTTACTTCTTTAGAGAATAATCATGATATAGGTTCCTTTTGCCATAATAGTACTGAGTTCCTGGGTACCCATTTTATTACCATATCATATAGGGTCGATCTATCTTGTAACAGGAACTTGATAGGACTGCTTCCATAACCCCATTGTTGAAGGGGAATCTTTTTAATAAAAGAAACGTGCCTATTGATATAAAAAATGTAATTGAGGTAAACAAATGTTTAAGTCAAGGTTATAATTGTTGCTTTTTGGATTGTGAATAGAAGTAAACAAATGTAAAGGTTTCAGTGTATAAATTGGACTGAGGATCTGTCATAGTGAATGCTTAGATAGTTTGACAATTCTTAACTTTTTTCAGCATTTTCACACAACCCCATCATCAAACAGAAACAGGATATTAATTTGAAACTGATTCAACACACCCACAAAACGAAAAAACAATTCAACATAAGTGATTTCTTGGATTAGTTAATGGAAACATGATACTTCTTTCTTCATTTATTTATTTTGAAACAGATTCATTTGCGCAAATTTTCTTGTCTATAGTATATCAGCATGTTAAGTGCTTCTAATTGTATTCAGTCTATATAAAGTATTAATGCCTGAATTTTTGGATATTTTGCTTTTAATGAAGAGTTGAAACAACAGACATGAATTGTTTGGAGAATATTGAAGATCATTGGCCTCCTGGAAAGAGTAGATTCAAGTGTGCTCCTAACCTCCATTAGAAATTTTGATTGGAAATGTTATGGTCAGCTTCATGACGCATGGTTTATGACTTCTAATATGTTATAGATAGATATTTTTAACCAAAGCTTAGCGACACATTTTTGGCAGAATCAAATACTTTAGAAACTGCCCTATGCTGGTTAACAAGTTCGAGTTTATCTCAATACATGTACAATATATCGAAATTGTTACTTCCATGGATGTTCTTATAACCTTCATAGTTTAATAGTTTAATGGTTTAACTATAATTGAACTGGTAATAATTAAATAATATTATTTCAATTTTAATATAATATATTAAACAATATTAAAAAAATAGCTTAATATTTATAACTTCATAATATTAAAAAATAAATTTCACTTATCAATGTTAGAACTCATATACATAATATATAATATTCAAAATTAAACATCAAACTAAATCAAATATATAATAACATTCAAATTCAACAACACAAATAATATTCATTAGCAACTACAATTAGAAACTAAATAAATATATTTGGAATACTATCAATCATCATAATATTGGATTAGCATTATATCAATCATCATAATATTAAGTTTTATAATTAAAAAAATATTTTTCTGATGACATAGTTTTGGTTGGTTTACTCGATTTTGAATCAGTTTAGTTGGTTTTACAACGATTCTTTGCAAGACCATTTTTAGGGCTAAACAAACTAGTTGGTGATAATTAGTCTTCGGTTTGACTGGCCGGATTGGTCCAATTATGACTACACATTTTAATGCAGTTGTTTGATATTTCGAAGCTTAATACAACGTCTGAAATTTGCATGTAAATTTTTGTTAAATTAAGGAAATGATGTTTTCTAATTAAAAATGTGTAAAACTATTTAAAAAAAAACAAGTTTTAATAGGAAAACTGGTTTTGAAACCAATTTATAGTTCAAAACTATTTTCTAAACTGATTTTTCGGTTTGAAACCGACTTAGAACAGGTTCACAAAAAATCCAAACCAATTTTCTATAAAGAGGGTTCTTTTTTAAAGCTAAACCAGTTTCTAAAAAAAAAATAGTTTGGTTTTTAAATCCAAACCAGTTTTATGGTTACTTTGCTTCTGGTTTGGATTTTTGGAGAAAACCAAGCCATGCCTTTCTCTTTACAGCTTCCTTAATTCCAACCACACACACAACGCTGCGTGCATGTTTGTGTATCCCTTGGAAATATATGCACCAGTCAGTAATTCTATAAATATCACGTTAGGAAGTGTTGAGTAACAATTTAGTTGACATATCAGAAATTTTACTAAAACCTATATATATTTTTTTGCTTCATTAATATTCTTTAGCTTTATGTTTCAGTTATGGCTTCCAGCCAAGAAGTAACAATCCCTTTGAGATATTGGGTGGACAATGAACAACGTGTAGTTATGGCGGAAGCAAGTGGAGACTTTGTAGATGTTCTCTTTAGTTTCCTGACCCTTCCATTGAGAACTATCATCCGGCTTGGGTCCGAGATTGGTTGCATCAACAATCTGTCCAAGAGTGGGGAAGATTTGAGCCCTGATGTTTTCGGGAACAACATCTGCAAGGAAATGTTGCTTTCTCCGCGCAACCCGTTAGAAGTCGCTTGCCAGAGACTAAAAGTGAAGGTGGATGATACACAGCCCACAAAGTATTTCATGTGTCACAGCTGTTCAAAGGGCAGTGATTTGTTGGCGAGTAATTTTGTTTGGGTAAAGTGCTACTGTGGGAAACCGATGAAAAAAGAAGTGGATCTGCTGGTAGAGCCTGCTGGGGGCAATGGTGTTTTTGTTAAAGGGGATGCCATGTTCTTGATCTTAGATGACTTGACAGTGCTCCGAAGCTCTCCAAGTGACTCCATTCAACCACCCCTCCTACTTGGACAAAAATTCTTCAGCAAGATGGAAGAAAAATCTCTTGACGTTGGCATGAACAAGGTAATAGTTGCTTTTTATTCATTTGGGGTGGTACTTGCATGAGTTGTTTGCTTAAAAGGAGGGGAAGGAGGAGTGGTAGAAAAAATAATTTCTCCCAATATTGTTATTGTTGGGCCGACTAAAGTTAGGGAACAGGGATTTTGCCTTATTTTTTCTCTTCTATCCTCCAAATTTCTAAATCAAATAAGATATTTTTATAAAATAGTACGTTTTCTTGAGAATGAATATGTATTGGGAAACAAATAGGCTTATGCCAATGAAAAAAAAAAAAAACTTTAAGGAATTAAAATGATTATTTTGTGTTAGAAAGTTCAGATACATTGAATTCAAGACATTTTTGTAACTTGAACTTACCACTTGCGTGTGAAGCTGATAACCTTCCTCGAGTTCCTTAATTAGCTAGTAAAGTTGTAGATGCGCAGGACCTTTCCTTTAGGGCAATACTTTGATAGTGGTATGAATTTTCCTTGTTTAATGAATTATAACTTTACAGGCTTAAAACTTGCTCTTTTTTTTTTTCCAGATATTTAAAATACTAAAGCAAGCATTAACCTCCAAATCTCCTCTAAGTGATGTATTCTTGGAAAACGGAGAATCTAAGCCATCGTCCTCTTTCTCACCAGATACTGGCCCAAGCCATTGGAAAGGTTCTGTAGAAATCAAGGTAATAGTGAGAAAATCACAGAACAAGATCCTGTTTGCCGAAGCAGATGGAGATTTTGTTGATTTTCTAGTCAGCTTCCTCACAACACCTCTTGGATCAATTCTGTACCTTATGAATGGCAAATTATCGTTGGGAAGCATTGATAACTTGTACACAAGTGTGAAGAATCTCGATCCATCATGGTTCATAGGGGCATCAAACCAATCCTTATTGAATCCAAAGGTCGCTCCTCATTTTGGTTGTGAGAGCAATCTACTAAATGCTTCAGAAGAAGACCCTCCCAAGTATTGGTATGGCCCTCGAGAAGTGAAAGATAACACGGGGCGTATCAGCGATGAAAAGAAAATGATTTCAAAGAAAAAAGATATGCTACAAGATCCAGCGAATGTGAAACTTTTGGACCCAAGAGAACATGCTGGGAGATTTATGAAGAGGGCCGTGTCTATTTGTGGTGAGCGATGATCTGCAAGTGAAACCAATGACAACTACTTCTAGCATTCCGTGTCCATTTATGGAGGCGGATGTCCCCTTAGATGATTTGGAGGAACATTTGGTGGAAATCAGGAAGTCACATGAGGTAATATTCCCAATCCACTCTTCACAACTTGTTCTTTCGCGCTGCCACAATATTGGTTTAAGAAAAATTGATTCATGTCAATGGTTTTAGTTAACAATATTTGTCTAATTTTGTCAAATAATTGGCTATAATGAACTTTGTATCATATTTCTTCCGTGCTACCCTCTTGACCCTTTTCAATTTAGAAGTGACGTACATTTTGTCTATCTTGGTCAGGCACTGAACCTGTTGTTGGGGCTTCTTTGACATCCAAAGAAGCTGCTTTGACACCTAGCCTTATTCCACCTGGTGAGGAAGTGGAAATACCAAAGATGCATTCCATTTTGGGGTGTATTGAGAAGGAAGAAAAAGAGACACAGAAAGAAAAAAGAGAAGAAAGAGAAAGAGAAAGAAAGTGAGAGAGGTAATGATTTGATGAGAAACAGAGAAAGATATAAGAAGGAAGTAAAGTAGAAAGGAGACGAAACAGAAAATAGGTACATGTTAACAATAACTCCTGAAGAAGCCAAAGGAAGAAACTAAAGCCTAAACTTTTGGGGTGATAACTGAAAGGGGTGGTGTAGAGCAATCCTGCAATATTTCGGTGTGCGAAGTAGTTATGTTATAGTGAATTGGATGGTCATGTGATATTTAATTCTGGTTCTATGAAAGGTTGCTAGAACGTTGGTCCGTAGTTCTACAAATGCTACGAGGCTCTCAGAACGTTGGTCCGTACGTAGTTCTACGTTAAAAAATTTATTAAAAGATTGGTTTATAAAATATATTTTAAAATGAAAAATTCAAATGTATAGTAGTTTATTATACATAAACTGTAACCAAAAAATATAATATAAATTGATAGATATACATATTTTTATATTCTTAATTATTATTTTAAATAAAATGTTATGGATTCTTTTAAATTTAATTGTGTAATAAAAAAATCTTATTTTTAAATATTATTGTTCATAAAAATATTTTAAAGTGATCAAATTTAAAAAAATTAAAATAGACTTAAGCACAATTATTAATATAATATTTATATAAGTATATAAAAATAGAGTTTTCTATATATAGTATTAATTATTATATTTATTGAATATAATATACAATTAATTTCAATATTATGTTATAAAATAATATATTTATCAACATAATATATATTAATTAAATGTATGAATTTCAATATGAATTTACATATATTAAAGTTTTAATATTAAATAAAAATAATTATTATTAAATTTACATAACTTGATAATTATATTTATATATCTTTACTTAAATAATTACTAAAAAAATTATCTTTATTTAAATATATTTTTTATAAATAATTATAAATTATGTGATAATTTTACAAATATATAAAAAATAAAAATATAAAGATGAGTGATCATAAATTTATAAATAAATATATATGTATAAGTTTGATTTGGATTGGATTAATTTTAAAAATTAAATAAAAAATCCAATCCAATCTATATTTATTTTATTTTACTTTTTCAATTTTCAATGTGTTCATTGTTCATTTTTTGGTTTTTGGTTTTTAATTTTTTTAGATCAATTTTTTTTTATTGAATTAGATCAACTTATGAGCACCCTTGAACTACCGTGTTGGCTACATTCCAATTGTGCAAGTAGAGTTTTATCGGAGGGTGGACTAATATTTGACAAAATTCAATATAAAAATATAGACATTTCATTTTACAATAAGAAACATTTCTATAATTTGTCAAATTTAATAGAAAGGTTTACATAATTAAAGCAAATATAATAAAAATAAAGACAAGAAAATATATAGATACAGGTTTTCAGAATTGTGGAGATGTCATTTTAGGGATTAGAACGTCAAAAGTGGACCAATAAATCAGTGTTGAATAGTAATTAAAAAATCATTTAACTTCTGATCAAATACAAACAATTGTTAAGAAATTATGGATTTGCTAACACCTCCTTCAATGTTCTCATGATTAGAAGTTATATTTTCATTCTCCAGAGTACACCCACACTTTAGATGATCCATCATTAAGAAAAGGAGGATGGGGGTGGGGGCACCATGTAAACAATTATGATTATATTCATTTGGGAAGACGGGTATACGATATTGACCATCATAATTAGCACTTTAACAGTTTGTTGCAGAAGTAAAACTGTGCAGGGCAAATGATTTGTAGTTAAACAGAAATATATGATCATCTGCACAAGTGAAATGTGGCAACAGCAAAATATTTAAGCAAATTAAAACATCACAAGCATTGAATTTGAGCTGAAGCACTTTCAAGCACCAGATTATTTGAGACAATAAGCTCATTTGGGCACAAACAAGTCATATAAAACGACAATTGAGGGACATAAGTGAAGCAAAAAATCAGACTCACTAGTAAGCCAGCGGAAATAGTTTTCAAAATATTCCTTGGCCACTGACGCTCTTGCATCTAGGACGAGAAAACGTTATCTATCGGTTAAGACAATATGTTATCCTTCGTATATAAATAGAAACTAAAAAATTGCTATCCATTTGAAATGATATATAGCTAGACAAGAGATGGCATATTTTGTGCCTCATTTGAGCTCTTTTTAGACTTTTGCTTTAATTTCTTCTCCTGCTTCTTGCCCCTGTAAACCAAGCCAAAGTTATAACACGAAATTTTCTCTATAAAACATCATTTTTTTTTGGTGGATGTGCAGGACGGGTAGGTAATTCTATATAAGGGTCAAGGAAGTACTCGTCATGATAGCTAAGACCCCAACAAGACTTCAGTTTTCAGTTGATATGCCTCAATTCCTTCATAGAAGGACTTCTGTATTTTCTAACCTTCATACATAATCAAGGCCACAATGGCCAATGTAAACAGAAGAAAACCATGGTTCCCAGCTACTACTAATACAAAATGTTGATTTGGAATTACCCATCAGTTATTCAGTTTATTGACAATATTAGAATGAGAAACAATTACCCAAGAATCAAATTGCATTCAGTGATTCAGAAAGCTCGGGCGTTGTATGCATGGAATTCTGACAAGAAAACATGCTCCTAAGATAACTGTAATTAAGTGCCAGTGTAAAGATTGAATGTCTGAGCAGATACATAAATTTGGGTCAAAGAATATACTACAAACCCCAAGCAGCCCAATTTGTTACATGACTTTGTAACCACTAACAACTTTAACAAAAGGGAAAATACAGGGATTGCAAAGAAACATATGAAGCAATAATAAGCACCTATCAAAGTCAATGACCTTATGAAGTGCATTTGAATTGCGCAAACCAGCCAAGGCCAACTGCATCAAACAGGTAGTTAGATTTTGAAGCAAAATGTTTTAAAACAAAGCTGAACTAGAATATTGAATCTAGATTGATTAGAAAATGTTTGTTACAGATCAGTAATTGAAAAGTATAGCCTAGGTTTTTTGTTTTTCTGATGATTTAGGAAGCCTGGCAAGCATATTTCCAATTTTGAAATAATCAACTGAAGTTAAAAAAAAAATGATTAGTCTAGGAATTGAGATACAAAATAGCAAGTGATTCAATATGATGATGCTGACACGTATAAGGTCCATATCAGGTAGTTTTTCATTCTGTATTCAGTTGTAATTTCGATAAATACTACCATGTAGCCTTTCTTAAATTTGAATGAGAATAACTCCAGCCTAACCAATGTACCAAATATTTCTTCTACTGTGATGGTACCAGAGCTAAAGGCTCTGCTGTGTAATATTCATGTTAAGAAATTCTCACTCATCTAGTTCAAATTCAAACACAACAAATATGAATCGGGATGCAACTCTCAATTCTACATCTCCATATTATGTCCATCTAAATGAATCCCCAACAACAGTCATCGTATCTCCACCTCTCACTGGAGAAAATTATCATGTGGGCACGATCAATGAAAAGAGAACTTATCTCCAAGAATAAGTTCAGATTTATTCATGGAACCATTGGAGTCCCAAAATTTCAAGATCCGAATTATGAAGCATGAGAATGGTGAAATAATCTCATTCATTCATGGATTGTAAGTTCACTATCTCCTGCTATAGCACAGAGTGTTATCTATATTGAAAGTGCAATTAAAGTGTGAAATGATTTGCAAGAGAGATTCTCTCAAGGTGATCTAGTTAGAATTGCCCAACTACAACAGGATATCTATGGATTTAAGCAAGGTTCATTAACTGTCACAGAGTATTTCACAGAAATGAAGACTTTATAGAAAGAATTGGAGCATTTTATATCAATCCCTCAACGCACTTGTCCAGTAACATGTGTGTGCTTTGCAATGTAGAATACAAGGTTATTTTGGCAACAGGATTATACAATTAAATTTCTAATGGGATTGAATGATCAGTGCAGTGGAGTGAGGTCACAGATTTTAATTATGGATCCATTACCATCTCTGAATTGATCATTTTCTATTATTTGACAACAGGAAAGGCAGAATCGTCATGAGAACGTAGAGGAGTCCGAGGACCTTTGTTCATGCTGCAGAAGGCAAGAAACCTTATGGAAGAGGTTGTGGCTCAAATTCGAAGTCTGGAGGAGGAAGAGGACCTAACAAGGTGTGTACCTTTTGCGGTAGGATAGGCCACACGGTGGAAACATGTCACAAAAAGCATGGTTATCCACCCAATTATGCTCAAGGAAATTCCTATGTGAACAATTCTAATACTGATGAAAGTGAGGTTCTGCTGGATCAGCAAACCAGCAAGGATACTGATGAGCAAGCGCCTATGCATTTGACTAGGGACCAGTATAACAGTCTAATGACACTTCTTCAACAGAGTATGATTGATTCTCCTAGCAAAGTTCATTCAACTAGCATGGTGAAATCAGAAAACATAAGTGCATGTTCAGGTAATTCATCCCTTGTTATGTCTACAGTTGCACATAAGTCGCATCCACCATGGATTTTAGACACAGGCCACCGATCATATTTGTAGTCCATTGCATTGGTTTTCTTTTCATTCACGAATTGATCCAATATTGGTCAAGCTCCCAAATGGCAATACTGGAATGGCAGAATTGGTAGGCACAGTGAAGTTGACACACACACTTATCTTGGAATATGTCTTGTTTAGTCCATAATTTACATTCAACTTAGTATCAGTTTCAAGGTTGACTAAGATGCTTGATTGCTCATTAATTTCAAATCGGATTTATGCATTATTCAGGAGAAGTCTCAGCAGAGGACGACTGGTTTGGGTAGATATTCTGAAGGAATTTACTGCATGGAATTGGATCGGGTTCCACACAAGACATTTGGTAGTTTTGTTTCTGTTCATAGTTTAATTACAAATGTTACCCCTGATTCCACTTTGTGGTATTTGAGACTAGGTCATTTGTCACATGACTGTATGAAGATCTTAGATGATCAGTTTTCTTATATTCCTGCACCCACACACTGCTTGTGACGTATGCCATATGGCAAGACAATAGAAGTTATCGCTTCCATTAAGTACTTCTCATGCTGATAAACCATTTGATATTGTTCACATGGATATATGGGGACCATTTTCCACTAATTCTATTCATGGTTTTCGGTATTTTCTTACTGTGGTTGATGATTGCAAAGTATGTCAAGAGTTTTATAAATATGATAGAGACACAGTTTGAAAAACGGGGGAAGGTGATACGTAGTGACAATGGGCCAGAGTTTGCCTTATCAAGCTTTTATGATTCAAAAGGAATAATTCATCAGAGGAGTTGTGTTGAGACGCCTCAGCAGAATGGTCGAGTTGAGAGACGTCATCAACCCATATTAAATGTGAGTCATGCACTTCTATTTCAATCTAAATTACCCAAAGTCTACTGGTCTTATGCCATATTGCATGCAGTCTACTTGATAAATAGAGTTCCTAGTCGAATCTTGGGTAACAAATCACCCTATGAGGTTCTTTATGGTCAAAGACCTGATTTTAGCAATTTGAGGACCTTCAGATGTTTATGTTATGCTTCAACACTGCTCACACACCGTACCAAATTTGATTCACAGGCCTGCAAAGGTGTGTTCTTAGGCTTGAAAGGAGGGTTCAAAGGTGACATGCCAAATTTATGTTATGCTTCAACATTGCTCACACTTCTCCATCTCATGCCTCTTTGGATGACATGCCACCATCTTCTCCATCCATTTCACCTACATCTTATGTTGACATAACTGAAAATAATCCTGTCACCAACTTGCCTCGCCACTCTACCTGTGTTCGCCAACCCCCTGCACACCTCTCAGATTATGTGTGCAGTTCTACTTCCAGCACACCTTATTGTTTAGCATCTTACCTAAATTAGTCTTGTGTATGTCCTAAACACCTTACCTACATCAAGGCTCTTTCTTCTGATGTTGAACCCTCCTCATATGAACAAGTATGTCAGGATTCTCGTTGGCAGGCTGTAATGCAAAGTGAACATTATGCCTTGAACAGTAATAATACATGGGAATTCGTTGATCCACCACACAAGTGCAGTGCCCATTGGCAGCAAATGGGTTTTCAAAATAAAAAGACAATGCTGGTGGCAGCGTTGAACGGTTTAAAGAGTGCCTACTTGCAAAAGGTTATAACCAAACTGAAGGTTCGGATTTCTTTGATACATTCTTACCACTTGCCAAACTAACCACTGTCAAATTGCTTCTTGCCTTGAGTTCCATTAAGCGTTGGCACGTACATCAACTTGATGTAAACAACACATTCCTTCATGGGGATCTAGATGAAGATGTATATTTACAGGTCCTCAAAGTGTGCATTCTCCTAAGCCTGGGCAGGTTTGCAAATTAATCAAGTCCTTGTATGGACTTAAGCAAGCAAGTCATCGCTAGTTTGAAAAGCTTGTTTTGTTTCTCTGCAAACAGTGGCATTATCCAAGCTAATGCAGATCATGCTTTATTCATAAAGGCCACTTCTTCATTTACTGCCCTTTTAGTTTATGTGGACCATATTATACTTGCGGGCACATCCTTAGTTGAGTTTGGTGTTATCAAACAGTTGTTTCATTCTACATTCTGTATCAAAGATTTGGGCCAACTGAAGTATTTCTTAGGACTTGAAGTCACCCATTCTGAACAGTGGTATCTCTATATGTCAACGTAAATATTGTGTTGATCTTCTTTCTGATTCCGGTTTGACTGGCTGCAAGCTGGCCAGCAAGCCTCTAGATCCTGCTACTCGACCTCACCAGGATTCTGGTCCTTTGCTTGCAGATCCTACTAGTTATCATCATTTAGTTGGCAGATTGATCTATTTAAATACCACCCGACCAGACATTAGTTATGCTAGCACTCAGCCAATTTATGGCTGCACCTACTGAGACTCATTACAGAGCTGCTTTACGAGTTCTGCGTTATTTGTAGTGTCCACGTCGTAATTTGTTCTTCCCACACAATTCTGAAGTTCAATTTCTTGGCTTCAGTGATTCAGGTTGGGGGAGGATGTTTAGATACTCATCGCTCAGTAAGTGGTTTTTGCTTCTTTCTCAGGCATTCATTAATAAGCTGGAAATCGAAGAAGCAAAACACGATGTTCTCCTCTTTCTCTGAAGCTGAATACAAGGCCTTTGCTTCTGCCACTAGAGAGCTCCAATGGCTCACACTTCTTAATGATCTTCAACAAGTTCCTATCAAAAATTTAGTCTTGTACTGTGACAATTAGAGTGCACTACATATTGCTGTCAATCCCATTTTTCATGAATGGACCAAACTTCTTGATATCGATTGCCATGTTGTAAGGGAAAAGGTGGATGTTGGACTAATGCAGTTACTGCCTGTTTCATCTGCCAACCAATTGGCTGATCCGTTCACTAAGGCTTCCAACCCTTCCATCTTTAATACTCATATTTCCAAGCTGGGGATTATAGATCTATTTCATCCTCCAGCTTGTGGGGGGATAATAAGTAATGAGATACAACATAGCAAGTGATTCAATATGATGATGCTGAAATATATAAGGCCTATATTGAGTAATTTTTCATTCTGTATTCAGTTGTAATTACTATAAATACTACTGTGTAGCCTTTCTTAAATTTGAATGAGAATAATTCCAGCCTTTTTAATCAATGTACCAAATCTTTCTTCTACTGTGATAGTCAATTTACATAAAGTGATTAATGGTTGACCACTCTTTCTGACATGTGGTTCATTGATTTTCACTGGCCTAGGTTGTGACTTGTGGCATGAATTACTTGTTTTTGGCCGATGAATTGAATTTAATTAATTAGAAAAGGTCCAATTTTTTACTTTTAATCCTTGGTAAAGGAAAGGCAGAACATGGAATTTTTTTGGCTGCTGCTTGTAACAAAAAACACTCTTCTACAAGGGACTTTTGATATTTACAGATTATTCTGAGAATACCTGCCCCGGAGGAAATAAAAGTGGTGCATCTGTAAGCATCATTTTATCAACTTCCAATCTTGCTGTCTTTTGCAAAGTCTGTATATCAGGAGAAAATTTATCATAAGGCAAGAAGTTATTTGAACATTGTTAAGTCAATGAACATGTCTAGGTAAAGAATGCATAAAGGTTTTTATAAGAACAATGGTTAAACAGATAAAAACTATTGTTCCATAAGAGAAGGGAATAAAGGAAACAATCACTACACACATATTGGAAGTGCATTGGGCAAGTGTCAGGTATGAGAATAACCAATATTGACCATCCATATAAGATTAAATGATCAAGACTAACTCTTCACACGTCTTACTTGATATGCCTCTTGTTTGTAGAGAGAATGCCCCAATACCCTTTATTTTTGTAAGGCAGTCCTTTAGTAATTAGTGCTCAATATTTTGCCAAATGCCAAGTATTCCATTTAATTGAAATATAAATCCAAAAATAAATCAACATATTTACATTTCAAGTGGGACAAATGGATAAATGGATTGAGATCATCTACTAACAAGGAAGAAACTGCAAGCTGTGCAGTTCCCAATGCAATGATTTAAATTTATTATGTTTAAAATAAGTTTTAGTCATAGAAAATGAATAATGACCACTAATTATCATAAAATAGGGGAGGGGGGATGTTAACAGATACACAGCCTACATATAAAATAATAAGCCAAAAGAATTTCATCTGCTCACAGTCACAACTATGTGTTCAGCCAGACAACAATTACGTTGGACAATAGGATTAGTACCTTGAGCATTTAAAGCTGACCATCACCAGCATTGCAGAATTCCTGTCAATGCTGACAGTTGCAACTTTTAGCATAAAATAAAATCATTAAAAAAAAAGTGTTGTTGATGTCAGCCAAGTAATATAATTACGAAGCCAAAAGAAAGAGAAAGCAGGAGATTTATTGAGATGAAAAAATAATTTTAAAAAATTCCACACATAGGCCAACCTGAGAAACCTCCATATCATTTATATAACCTTCAACTAAGCAATATGGTGCATAAACAATAAGATCGAATTCCAAACTCTGCAAAACAAGGGTTTCATGTCATTGATGAACAAAAGCAAAACATAAGAAATAGATCACTTTGTTGAGGCCTATCCATGCCTGATAAACTATCATCTCATTATTGAGAATCATTTGATGATCCTGTGAAATAATCCCCTTACCAAGCTCCTCAGCTGACACATAATTTTCTTCTATCTTACAAGCAGCATATATGTAGGTCAACTGTGAAAAAGTTCAATCTGACATACTGAGAAGATAACAAGTAAATAAAAACTTGAAAAATAAATAAATAAATAAATCATACAAATCCAACACTGACTTATGACAGCTAAACAGGTAATCAATCAAACCAAATCATAAAAAATAAGTAATTAGTTCAAAAGGATAAAAAGATTAATCAAGAGAGAAAACTGATGACAATCTTGTAAGCAGTGCGCCTGGTGCAAGCATCCCAACAATTTCAACATATTCAATTAAATTAAGCAATGAATTTCTTAAAATTTGGGCTTAGGACATAACTCAACCTTACAAAATAGGCTTGTAAGATGAGGATTGTTCAAGCTTTATAAGCTCCATTTAAGCCATATCTCTAGGTGATGTAGGACTAAACACCCCCTCAAGGCTGCAATTAAGGTAGCCCCCAAAGAGGCCACAATAAAGGTGGTTTTGCAATAGAATTCACTATAATGATCATTGAGTTTCAATTCCAATTTAATATTGCCAAAAATACAAGTGTGATACATCCTTAGTCTAGAGATCCTCATTAGATTGAAGCAAATCTTACATTATATGTTATGGTTGATGTTCCATCATCGATCATAGAATCTTTTAAAATAGATAAGGGCCGTTGCCTGTATATAATAAACTATTTCAAAAGATTGACTATAGAAAACAGTGTTGCCCTTATCATCTCATTAGCACAGACTGCTTCACAATTACATATAAAATATCTGGAGGAGAGCTTGCATTCCTGAATCTTCTGAGGGAAGCCGAAATTGTTACATACTTCTCGTATCTTGTTTTCATAAAATACCCTTATACATTGTTCTTCTTCAGTACTAAGAGGTTTTGTCCGAGAATACTTTTGAAGTGACATAAAATACTAACCTTGTGAACAGTTGAAAATAGAAATTCTGACAGACAATCAGGGGGAACAAAAACCTAATGAAATACTTTAGAAACAATTAAAAGATTAAAAGACATAATGCTATCTACATATTGAGAGAAAAAAATGAATCAAATTTATGGAAATAACATTACCACTGTCCTTTGTAGTCATCTGGGGTTCAGGATATGGCAACAACCCACCAACATCTACTTCCATTGGAGTTACTCCAAACTTTTTTTTTTTTTAAATAATTGTCATTAGCAACCCAGATAATAAACTTTCAAATTAATGATATCATGCAATATTCTGGAGGAATTTGGAAGAGCTTATGAGGAGTTGCTCCAAACTACTTCCATTAGAGTTGCTCCAAACTTTTTTTTTAAAAAAAATAATAGTCATTAGCAACCCGATAATAAACTTTCAAATTAATGATATCATGAACTGTTCTAGAGGCATTTGAAAGAGCTTATGAGGAGCTTATTTGAGCTTATGAAAATAGCTTATGACTCCTATGGACTCTTTTTAACTTATTTCAATCAATTTCTTGGTGTAGCTTATCAAAATAAACTCTTTCTAGCTTTAACTTATTCCAACAAGTTCTATTGTCAAATTTATGGCATAAGTTCTCATGTGATAAGAACTTATTGAATAATCATTTAATTAAGTTGTTTACACAAACACACCCTCTGTCTCCAAGGAATAAGGGAAAAGCAGCCCCCACAAGACCACATTGTTCAAGAAAATATGCAACAACAAATATATAACGGCTTGTGGTCCTAAAGCTTGCTGGATTGAACTCTCATTAGTTTACAAAGATATTTATAAGGCAAGGGTGAAAGTCTGCATATGTAAGGAACAATTAAACAGCTGAATAGAGCAAGAAAAGCTTCTGAAATATTTCTTCTGTGTATTAAATCAGTGGATGATGTATAAAAAATTCAAGTCAATTCAGTACCTGCAAAACAATTTCACAACTAAGGAAAAATAACCAGATAGAGATAAAGATAGAGAACCAATAGGAATTATGACAAGGAATTAGGGGAATTGAGAGAGAGCAAAATTACAGAAAGTCCACCCCCCCTTCCTCCTTGCACCCTAGTCCTATATGTAATATTTTACCAACTAAAATCCTTTAGCCTGGAATTGGTTGATATTAGCCGTGTACTTCTCCTCACCACTCTTTCTTCTGGATCTTCAGCCACATGTCCTTTGCCTCTAACAAACTTTGCTGACTCATTATGTGTGATGATGCTATCATTTGCCACATCCCCTGCTAGTGTCTCATCCACCACAGCTGGTATCATAACATTACCCCCTCCATTTGAACCAACCTTGTCCTCAAGGTTTAAGTTTGGAAAATGTTCCCTCATTAGCACTACATCCTCCCATGAAGCTTCATTGGAGGATAAACCCTCCCATTGAACCAAAACTTGAGGAACTGTTTGTGTGTCCTTTAGTACAGTCCTGAAGTTTAAAATGGTGAGGTGCTGTAAAATAGGACCCCTTTCATTAGTGAGTAGAGGTAAGGGAATAAACTACTGGGTGTGATCTCCTTTATAAGGTTTGAGCAAGGAGATATGAAAAATTGGATGTATTTTTGCAGTGGGCGGTAACAATAACTTATAAGCTACCGAGCCAACCTTATCAATGATAGGAAAAGGGCCAAAATACCTCAAACTCGGCTTGTGATTCTTCCTTAAAGCTACTGAATGCTGGTGATAAGGTTGCAATTTGACCAAAGCCAAGTCACCTATGCGTAGGTGAAGATCTACCCACTTCTTGTCAGCAAAAAATTTCATGCATTGCTGAGCTTTGAACAAGTTATGCTTCAACTGAGTAAGCACAACATCTCTTTGCTGTAGTAGCTCCTGTAATGATGGAGGATTTGTTGGGTCAGCTGTGTACTTACTTAGAAGAGGAGGGTCCCTACCGTAAACTGCCTTAAAAGAAGTCATGCCTAAACTAGAATGGAATGAGGAATTGTACCAGTATTTCACCCATGGTAACACCTTGCTCCATGATTTTGGATTTTGAAAAGTAAAACATCTAAGGTACATTTCAAGGCAACGATTAAGTGCTTCCAATTGACCATCACTTTGTGGGTGGTAAGCAAAACTCATGGAAAGAGTGGTACCTTGTAATTTGAATAAATGTTGCCAAAACTTGCTAGTAGAAACTTTATCTCTATCAGAAACTATTGTTTTTGGCATGCCATGGAGCTTGACAATGTTGTTCATAAAGAGAGTAGCCACTTGCTGGCTTGAATAATTAGATTTCATAGCAGCAAAGTGAGCATATTTGGATAAGCGATCAACTACAACCAAAATGATAGTGTATCCACAAGAGGAGGGCAACCCAGTAATAAAATCCATTGCTAAGCTTCCTAAATCTGCTCAGGTACGGGCAATGGCTACAGAAGGCCAACCGTGCTGAGGTGGCTGATTTAGCTTGTTGACAAACAACACATTGCTGGACAAATAACTGAATGTCTTTCTTCATCCCTTTCCAATAGAATTGACGAGTAACACGTGCTAGAGTGCAGGCAATCCCTGCATGGCCCCCCAAGGGAGAAGCATGATATTCCATTAAAATCTGGTGGACTAGTGGGTGAGCATGTGGCACCACCAAGCAGCCCTTCCAATACAACAGCTGATCCTTCACAGTGTAATGAGCATCAGTTTGTGTGTTGGACTCACTTAAAGACATTAATTCAGAGAGTTGAGGGTCTTCTTAGATACACAACTTAAATCTTGTAGAAGGTGCACTTTAGGCTCGGACCAAGCCATGCAAAATGATCTAGATAAGGCATCCATGGGTATATTGTCTTGGCATGGCTTGTACTCAATTTAAAGTCATAGCCCAAAAATTTGTGTAGCCAAACTTGTTGCTTCGGTGTTTGAATGGATTGGTCCATGAGATTACATAAACTCTTTTGATTAGTTCTAATAATGAAAGGATGCCCCAACAAATAATGACAAAATTTGGCCAAAGCCTTTGTGATAGCATAAAGCTCTCTAGAATACGCGGACTATTTTTGCATCCGAGGCGACAATTTTTTTGAGAAATACGCAATAGGATGTCCAGACTAACATAATACTGCTTCGATACCTAAACCAGAAGCATCAGTTTCCAAGATAAAAGGCTTAGAGAAATCAAGCAGGGCCAATACCGGGGCTGTTGTAATTGCCTCTTTCAATTGGCAAAAATCTGTGGTGGTACATTGAGTCCATAAAAAATTGTCTTTCTTTAAGAGGTCAGTAAGAGGAGCTGCAATAGACGCATAACTTTTGATAAACTTTCTGTAATAATCAGCTAAGCCCAAAAATCCTCTTAATAACTTGATAGAAGTAGGAATTGGCCAATCAAGCACAACTTGGACTTTTGCTCTGTCCATTGCTACACCAGATCCGGAGACAACATGACCAAGGTATTCAACTTATGTTGTTAATGGTTTAGAGAGAGAGAATAGAAGAATTCTGATATTATTGATGAAAATGTAAAAGTACATTACACTGAATTTCAATCTACTATTTATACTGAACTAAACATAGCTGTCACACTAAACAGCTGTGTAACTAACTTGACAGTTCACTAACCACCTAACTAACTACCTGAGAGTCAGTTGGAGAACTGCTCTCTTATACAGTATTCACACCTTCCTTCCACAAACTCAAGGTGGGAGAGACAAAGAATGAAGCTCAAGCACCTTGAGTTTGTCTCTCAAACAAAAAGCGAGTAGGAGATAAGGGCTTGGTGAGAGCATCAGCCCATTGATCTTGAGTAGGGATATGCTAAACAGTGAGCTTTTGGCAAGAACTTTTTCTCGAACAAAGAATAAGTCAATTTCCATATGCTTGGTGCGGGCATGAAGTACAGTTTGTGGGCAAGAGATACAACATTTTGATTGTCACAGTAAACAGTTGGATTGAAGAAGAAACTCCAAGTTCATTGAGCAGAGTTTCTAACCATAAAATCTCAGCAGTAGCCTGGGCCAGGCTATGATATTCAGCCTTTGTACTGGAACAGGCAGCAACTTGTTGTTTGCGAGACCACCAAAAATTAAGTTGGGGCCAAGGAAAATAGCATCTCTAAAGGTTGACCTGTGATCATCAGGATTAGCAGCCCAATCAGCATCACAAAAGGCCCGTAGTGAAAGATGTTGTTGAAGAGTAGCTAGCTTTAGATGAAGACCATGATATAAGGTACCCTTGAGGTACCTTAAGATGTGTTTAACTACTATCCAGTGGGACTCAAGAGGTTGAGCCATGAACTAACAGACTTTATATACTGCGTAGCTAATTTCAGGCCTTGTGATGGTTGCATATTGAAGGGCACCAACAACTGATCTGTACATGGTGGCATTAGGAAGGAAATCAAATCCCGCCTTAAAGAGTTTGTAGGAAGAAGCCATTGGAGATGAGATTGATTTGGCTGTAGTCATGTTAGTTTTCTGCAAGAGATCATGAATGTATTTGCTTTGAGTAAGAAGGAGAGAACTATCTTTAAGATATCGAACTTCAATGCCAAGGAAGTAGTCAAGCTTGCCAAGCTGCTTAAGAGAGAAAGTGGAATTGAGCTGCTGGATAAGTTTTTGAACAAGCTGAGGGGAGCTCCCAGTAATTATGATGTCATCTACATATACCAGGAAGTAGACAATATCAATGTTCAAGTGATAAACAAAGAGTGAGGGGTCACATTTGCTAGCCTTGAAGCCAAACTATAATAGTGTGGCTTGCAGTCTGTCAAACCACTGCCTGGGGGTTTGTTTGAGGCCATAGAGAGCTTTGTTCAGCTTGCAGACAAGAGAAGAGTTAGGAGCTTCAAAACCTGGAGGTTGCTGCATATAGATAGTTTCATCAAGTAATCCATTTACGAATGCATTATTAGCATCAAGTTGATGCAAAGGCCACTTATTTGTAAGGGCTAAAGTAACGATAGGTTTGATGGTGACAGGTTTTATAACGAGGGAGAATGTTTCATTAAAGTCAAAACTAGGAAGTTGGTGGAAGCCCTTGGCCACCAGCCTGGCTTTGTATTTGTTAAGTGACCCATCAACATTTTCCTTAACATGAAACACCCATTTGCAGCCTATAGCTTGCCTGTTAGGAGGAAGAGAGACAAGGGTCCAAGTGTTGTTCTTCATCAGGGCAATATATTCTTGCTGCATGGCATCAAAACCAATTAGAATCCTTCAAGGCTTGCTTAACACTCTTTGGTTCACAGTGAGTAAGGAAGAGAGAGGGATGACTACGGGACTATAGAAGACTAGACTTGGACTGAGTTTGCATGGGATGGATGTTGGAGGGTCTAGTTGCTGTATGGGAAGGAGAAGAGGTGGGAGTGGAAGAGTGAGGAGACTCAAGAGTTGTGGAAATGTCATTAAAAACTGTAGAAGAGGGAGAATTGGGTATAGTGGCTTGAGGAGGTATAGGTGAAACTAAGGTGATGGAGGCCAAGGGCAAAGGAAGGGAGGAAGTAGAGGAGACTAGTGTGGGATGTGGAAATAGGTCAGGGTAAGGGAATCTGAGTTCATTGAAGACCACGTCCTTGGAGATGAAAAGTTTACCCGTAGGAGAAAGACACTTGTAACCTTTGTGTGAAGTGGAGTATTCGAGAAAGAGGCATTCATGAGACCTAAAATCCATCTTATGAGTATTGTAAGGGCAGAGGAACAGGAAGCAGGCACACCCAAAGGTTTTGAGGAAGTGGTAATTTAGTGGTTGTTTGAAAAGAACAACGTAGGGAACAAAGAAGTTTAGGGAGACAGTAGGGAGTCTATTAATGAGATAAGTTGTAGTAGTAAAGGCATGGTCCCAAAGCTTTAGAGGAAGTGAAGCATGACTGAGTAGGGTAAGGCCAAGTTCAACTATGTGTTTGAGTTTTTTTTTCAACTACGCCATTTTGGTGGTGAGGATGTGGGCAAACTAGTTTCTGATTAATCCCTAGGTCTGTAAGGTATTTAGTAAGAGGTCTGAATTCTCCCCCCCCCCCCCAGTCAATTTGCAGGTTTTTAAGCTGTGTATTAAACTCTAATTCAGCCATGGCTTTAAACTGTTTGAAGATATTAACTGTGTGTGATTTATTTTTAAGTAGATAAATCTAGGTAAAGCGCAAATAAGCATCAACAAAAGTAATGTAATAAAGAAAGCCATTAGAGGAGGGAATGGGTGAGGGGCCCCACAAGTCACTGTACACCAATTCTAAAGGAGAATTGTAAACTGTTTCAGACAAAGAAAAAGGAATTCTGTGTGATTTGCCAATACAACACGCAAAGCAGAAAGACAATACACCTGCATTAGGAATTGAAACATTACAATGCTATAAAACAAGTTTTAGTACATGATTATTGGGGTGACCTAACCTAGCATGCCACACAGTATGGGAACTAGCAGTATTACATGTGTTTACAACAAACTTAGTTGGAGAAGAATTAGAAATCAAACAAGTAGTTGAACTTGATGATGAAGCTTGTAGCTGAAGATTGGGAAATGAGTACAAACCATCAAGTCCCACATGTCCTTGCACCAATACTTCATTGGTGACCTAAGATTTCACAAA
The DNA here is from genome assembly GCA_004329165.1 of Spatholobus suberectus. Lineage (NCBI taxonomy): Eukaryota > Viridiplantae > Streptophyta > Magnoliopsida > Fabales > Fabaceae > Spatholobus > Spatholobus suberectus. Next base: position 72,878,288 of record CM014732.1, read on the forward strand.
GCAGTGAGTGGCATGAAATTCAAAGAAGACAGAGTTATCTCTGGCAAACCTACTAACACTGATTAAATTTTTTGTTATTGAGTGAACATGAAGTAAATTATGAAGAGCTAAAGACACTTTAGAGTTGTTTGGGGAAGGGAAGAAAGAAGAACCAGAAGAGTGTATAGGCAAACCTTGACTATTGCCAATAAAGATTTGGTCAGGACCTTCAAATGGTCCAAGCTATTTAATATTCTGTTGATCACCAGTTACATGATAGGATGCTCCAAAATCAAAGAACTAGTTTGTGGTGTGAGTTGAGTCGGTATTAGTGATTATAACACTAGGTTGATGCTGAGGTTGTCATGGTGGAGGTCTGAACTGACCAACAAGGTGACTCCATGGAGCAAGAGATCCAAAAACATTAGCAGATTGATACTGAACATTAGGATTCTGTGATTACATATTGTGATTTTGAGCAGGATGATACTAAGGGTAGAACCCTTGAAAATTCTGAGGAACAGGTGGCTAGTAGAGTTGGTCAAAACAATGAAAGCAATATGCAGTAGTATGACCAACCCTAAAGCAAACTTGACACTGTACATTTGGATAACGGCCACCATGACCTCTGCCGTGACGGCCACCGTAGCCACGATAATAGCCTCGACCACCATGAATATATGCATCAAGTTCCAAATTATGCGATGGTGCACTGTTCTATACTAGAGCATCAATATTTTGTTGTGAAGGCACATTCGAGGGAAGAGCTTGAGTCAAATTAACAAAAACAGATTTTGACAAAGCCTTCTTGCAAAACTTCCGAATTTGCAATTCATGAGCAAGTAACAGAGCTTCAACTTCTTCAATGGGAAGAGGTTCGAACTTGCTTTCAATAACTGAAATCACTAAGCTAAAATCTTGCAGAAGACCTTCAAGAATCACATCAATGTGTTCTTGAAGTGAAACAGGATCTCCAACGGAGGTAAGTGCATCAACTAGGACTTTAATTCAGAGAAGATATTTTGACATAGGCTTGTCATCAAGGGTCATCGATTGCAACTCAGTTCACAGTTGCCTAGCTTTGGCACGAGTTTGTTTGTTGAAAAATTCGTGAATCTTATCCCAGACTTGATACAAGTGCACACTTTCAAGAACACGAGACAAGATCGCACTAAAGAGAGACGATTAGAGCCACAACAGGAGCATCTGGTCCTGTTTCAGGATTTATAACTCCAGCATCACGATCAAATTCACTGAGAAAATGCAAAGGAATCTTAGGACAAACAACGAAGTGTTGAAGTTGATATGCCTTGATGACAGGTTCAACCTGTTGGCGCCAGAGAAGAAAATTCTTCTCATCAAGCTTCTCGAAAATAGTGTGCGCGAACGTAATCGGCACAGAGGAAGAGGAAGGTGGTGGCAAAGGATTCGAGTTGGCCATTGTGGATCTTCAAGCTCTTGATACCATGTTAATGGTTCAGAGAGAGAGAATAGAAGAAGTCTGATATTATTGATGAAAATGTAAAGTACATTACACTGAATTTCAATCTACTATTTATACTGAACTAAACATAGCTGTCACTCTAGACAGCTGTGTAACTAACTTGATAGCTCACTAACCACCTAACTAACTACTTGAGAGTCAGTTGGAGAATTGCTTTCTTATACAATATTCACACGTGTTAAGCCAAAAGAACATTTGGACAACTTGGCAAACAAGGAATGCTCTTGTAAAATTGCCAAGATTGCTTCTAGATGTTGCAAATGTGTGGACCGTGAAGGGCTATAGACTAAAATGTCATAAAAAAAAACCAAAACCGATTTCGTAATAATCCTTTCATGAAGCTCTAAAAAGTAGCAGGGGCATTTGTTAAACCAAATGGCATAACCAACCATTCATACAAACCTTGGTGAGTTCGAAAAGTAGTTTTATAGCAGTCCTCAGTCTAGACCAATATTTGATGATAGCCTGAACACAAATCTAGCTTTGAAAAATACTTGTGCTCCAAATAGCTCATCCAATAATTTGTCAATAGTGGGAATAGGAAAACTATCCTTCACCGTGATAGCATTTAAGGCCCTATAATCATTGCAAAATCTCCAAGTGCTATCTTTCTTTCGCACCAACAAGATGGGAGAGGAAGAAGGATTGGTATTGGGTTGTATTATACCCTCTTTACAGCATGTCTTTCACCATTGTTTCAATTTGTTCCTTATGACTTATGAAGGTATTTGTAGGCTTTTACCTTGACCGAGTTACTACCCTTTACAAGTGGAATAGTATGGTTTTGTTGTCTATTCAGGGGTAAGCCTATGGGCTTGTCAAAAACAGTACAATACTTGTATAACAATGAGACCAATTCTGGATGAATGTCATGTGGAAGGTCATTGAACATAAAAGAATGAGGCTCATGGGACTACAGATGCAATGTGAAAGCCTTAGAAATGGCCTTGGTGACATTCATTCGTTTGATGTGATGAAAGGTAGCTTGGATAGGCTGTGTAGGTGTGTCTCCATACAGGGTAACAAATTGGCTGACCAAGTAAAAATAAATAATTTTGAAATATATATTATAATACAAATAAATTAATCAACTTAGTTTGTATATAATTAATAACATTTAAAAAATTTCAAATTACAAGTACTCGTATGTATAAGTACCTTACTACTCGTACCCTCATCATTAATAAGTAGGTAGAGAAAATTTCCATTCATTTTATCTATAGATACTCATTAAGTTGATCATTTTTAATTCATAGCAGGTTTTATCTACAAGCACAGTTTTTTGCCATCCCTATAAGCAATTGATTGAATATATAAAAATAAATAATTGTATAAATATTAAATAAAAAATAAAAATTATTAAACATATAATTGATTTCCAAGCCAATGAATCACAACACAAGCAACATTCCCTTTCTACTTTTTTTTCCAACTAAATAAGGGAAGACGAAAAATCTACTTTTTTATCTTCATATTCTTTTTTTTTATTTTCTCATACTAAATAATACAAAAATTTGGTCAAATATTCTCATTTCTTTTTAGAGTTAAATTAGAATACATTGATAGTATAAAATATTTTTATAGTATAATTTAATTAAATATTGTCATATATAATAAGTTTATTAACTTTTATAATAACTACTTTATTTTAAAACAATTGTCAATGATCATTTGAATCACTTTTGCTATCTCATTGGGAGTGGGGATTCTTTTGGAGTAATTTGGGCTAGCTGGATTAAGCATTGGGTGGGTTGCATTCATTTTGGGTTTGGGGCAGTGTCAAAATGGTTAATTCTTGTAACAGTCACCTCTTTTTTCGAAATACTTGACAACTTGTGGGTTGGTCTCTCATTAATAAAATCTTGCTTTGCCTTTAAAAAAAAAAAGATAATAACCACCTTAAAAATTATTAAATGATAATTTTTAATTAGTTACATGTATAAGAATTTTTACACTAATAAAGTATTAAAGTTATTCTTTTTCATCCATTTTTTTTTCTCACCATTTGCTTCCCACTCGTATTGTAACATGCATTATAATCGTATTTTTTTTTGGGGGAGGTGTCTTTTAATTTTTTTTGTGGACCGAAGTTCAAAATTACAACAGAACAAAAGGAAAACGGACATGAGCCCAACCAAATCAGCAAAACAAAGCAAAGATAGAGAGTGGAAAAAAAAAATCCAATGCAAGCTTGCCTGAAGCCCTGAAGACCGAAAGGGTAGAAAAAGTTAAACTCCCTCTATGAACATGCTCCTTTGGATTTTTCGAAAGCTTCTGCATTCTTATAGCTTTGAAGTTTACAGCAAAGCGTATGGGTCGATAATTGCATAAGGGACCGTGACTGAAACTCGATAATTGTTTGCAAATCACCTCCATAATAATGTCCCAATGGTGGTGGTGAAAAGACCATTCACAATTGCTTTGCACACCACCTCTTAATTTTTTTTCCTGTTTACTTGTATGAAATCTAAATTTCTATGTCATCAACTCTTATATTTTAATTGTTCTGATAAGATTGACACGTCGTTCTGTTTTTTTTTTAATCATTTATTTTTTATATTGTATTTCATTTGTTTGTGAATTATTATTCTGTTTGTAAACGTATATTTAATATATAATCACGATTTATTTAGTCACATACTTTATACAATTCAGTTGGTTTCAATATTAACCGATTAATAATACAGTGCCTCAACTGTTCAATGATTAATCTAAGTTTAATAACTATACTAAAAACAAAATATATACTATATTTGGCCAAAAAAAAAATATACACAATATACCTTGACTCTAAAAAATTCGACCATCCCTAAAATCTAACACGCACGAATGAAACACGCAAAACATGCCACAAATGAAACAATAGGTAAGAGGACATGCATACGATTATCGGACCACAAACTCTTTAACACTGATAAACCCTATTTCTATAAAGAACAAATCCCAATCAATATGCAAAATGAGGACATGCATACAGTCAGAAGGACCACAAATGTGAAGGGCGTTAATTTTTGTAAGGGCGGGAGAGAGAAAGAAAAGAAAAGTTGAAAGTTGCAAGGACGGCGTGCGGGTCACGTGACTGTGAAATGTGAATTTCGCTGCTGGGTACTTCAGAAATATAAAATAATAAAGAATTAAAAAAAAAAATATATCCGATGATTCCGATGAGGGAGTGGATCACCGTTTGAGAATTAATTGACATCAAATTGGGATTCGCAGAAGGGATGAATAAGTGGATTGGCGCGTGACAAAATGATTCCGATGTAGGTTGGTGACGGCGAGACCACCGTGATCGGCGGATGAAGGAAGATGACATTGGGACTCGCGGGGTAAGGACCGGATTTCGTTTTCCGCTTGGCTCTTTAGAGTTTAGTCTTTATCCCCTTTGGCCTTTTCCTCCTTTCCATCATATTTCTTCTAATTAATTATTTTTGTTTATAGAATAAAAAAGAATTTAATTTCATTTTTATATTAATATATGGAAAGATTTTTCAATTTTTTAATAATTATTTTAAAAAATATATTTATAATAATTTTTAATTAATTGTGTAAAAATATAAATTAAACTCAATAAAAAATAGGCTTAGTTATATTTTTTGTCTTCTAAGTATCGCAATTGTAAAATTTTAATCTCTCAAGTTTTAATTCTATAAATTGAGTCCCCAGTACTAAAATTATACGATGTTGGTCCGTTCGTTAATTTTTCGTTAAATATTTAATAGATTTTTCTGACGAAAGATGTGACCTTAGTGGCAACTAACATGACGATGACATGATAGCTGTCATCGATTCTAACGTATTAATGATGTGACATGCAAAAATAAAAGACAAAATTATCAAAATCATCCTAGTATTGTTTGAACCTCCGACCTTAAATTTCAATAATAAGGTTAAACCACTAAACCAATTAATTTCTTTGATATTTAAATGTAAAATATAATATATGTAATTTAAATGGAGACCAAAATTACACATATATTTACTATAAATAAATAAAAAGTTCATATTTATTATATATATTATATATATTATTAGTAATAATATTATTATATAAATTAATACTAATATTATTAATAATAATTATATATTATGAGTATATTAATAGATAAATTAATAATTTAATAAATATAAATTATTTAAAGATGATATAAATATATGAATATTTGATATAAATATATGAATCTTTGATATAAATTATTAAGTTAATTTAAAATATATGATAAAAATATAAATTTTAGTGATTAAAATTTGAAAATTAGATGCTCAACATCATCATGGATCTCAATCGCCTCAACATTAATACTGATAATATTTATTAATAATATTATTAATATTAATTTATACTTCTACATAAATATATTAATAAAATAATAATACTAATAATATTAATATATTTTTCTATTTTATGAATATATTTCTTCACTATTTATATCATATTTTAAATAATTTATATTTATTAAATTATTAATTTATCTATTAATATACTAATAATATCTAAAAATATTATTAATAACAATATTAGTATTAATTTATTATTATTATTATTATTATTATTATTATTAATATATAATAAGTATAAATTTGTTTATTTAGTAGTAGTAAATATATGTGTAACTTTGGTCTCCATTTAAGTTACATATATTATATTTTTCATTGATATACTAAAAAAATTTATTAGTGTAGTGGTTAAAGGTTGTTTTTGGAACGATGCAATGTCATCAACACATGCACAATTAGGATAATTAGGTGATTGGAAATCAGAGGACCAAAATTGTAGAATTACGATACTTGGAGACCAAAAACACAATTAAGCCTAAAAAATAATTTTTTTTTTCATTTACCAGAATAATGGTAGTAGATTGTTTGTTTGTTTATTAATTGTTAATATTTATTTATTATTTATTAGAATAAATAGTATACATATTGACAGTATAAAGAGTTTTCAAATTGTTATCTAATTATAAATTATTATGTATGATAAATTTGTTATTTTTATAATAATTATTTTAAAGGTCATACCTATTATGATTTTTTATTGGTTGACAATATAAATTTTTTTAAATTGAAAGTACATAAAAATTAAACTTTGTTATTTAGTTCATTTACATTTTTCTTTACTTTATCTTTGACAGTTTGAAGGACTTTTTTTATTTATTCTGTTTTAGAAATTGAAAATCTAAAATGATTTTCTTAAATTGAAGGCCCAAGGCTTAAGCTTAGATAGGAAAAATAATTTTGGTATGCCATAGGATGGCAATTAACGGCCGAGGTCCAAACCGTGTACAATGGTTTTTTCCTTCTTGTAACTTTTATATTGTTTTCATTTTCTTAATTTTTTGTTGGCCTTCCCCGCTCCCCTGCTACTCAGATTTATAGGATTATAAAAGAATTTAAAACTTGTAGCCAAACTGAGTTCCTTGTCATGAAGCTCTTGTAGATAGAGAAGTGAACATGTGATCTATGGAGTCCTTTCAAAGCTCTGTAAAGTTTATATTCACTTGGTGATGTCAAAAACAGTTGCACGAATTTGTTCCATAAAAAATCTACGGGACTTGGGAAGCTATTCAATGAATAATTTAATGTCTGTTATTCTTTCCTCTCTCAGAACATTTGAAGAGATGTCTAGGAAGGAAGACTGGTTAGCTTGGCATTTTTTTTTTTGGTGTACTGTTCGTTTTTAGGTTCCATAGTTTCATTTTTGCGACAAACAATAGGATAGGTAAAATGTATATTCCATTATGTGCCATGCAAATTAAATTTTAGAAGATAAACACTGAAACTGTTATTGATTGTTGGACCACAATGACCCATGGTTAAATAGGTTAAGTGTAGCCAATGCCTTAACTCATTGCATAGATTAATTAGTTTCACTGTGCTGTTTATGAAAATGCAACATTACTTTCTATATATCGTTCACTATAATCGTCCCTGCAAAATTTTCTATTGCACAACAGTATGTGTAGAATTAATTTGTTGGAAATGACTGATTAATCTTGTTTGTTGAAATCGTTGAACCCCTTGATTTTTCAGATGATATTGTTGAAGACAATTTTACTTTCAATTAATTTGATGGCTGTAGTTTGAAATAGCATCTGTAATTTACACAAGTTTTTACATCAGCATTGCTTCATGACCATAGTCTCTGTTGAAATGGGTCAGTTTCTCCAAAGTTTACCTCATACATTGACGAAAAAAAAGACCCCATTATTTGTATTTGTCCATATTGATTCTTTATCATCATCTCATCCTTCCTTCGTGGGAAATGTAATATAATAGAATGTAAGGTCTATACTTTATAGTATTTATTTTGTATCATTTTATTTCCTAAGCATAATAATCACGGGAAATCCATTGTCTCTATCGACACATTACCCCAGAGTTATTAAGTTATGAATAGCCTTTGATGTCGAGAAATTATTAAGTGATTTCAAATCCTCATTATTCCTATTAATTTTCACATAATATGTAATTAAGTATTATTAATTATTTTTCATAAATTATAAAATTTGAATATATTATAAATATTAGTTGGAACAATAAATACCTAATAGTCGTGGACTACCTAACAATTTTTCCTTTATGTCATGGTAAATATCAACTTACGTCCTGTCAATTAGGAAAATCTTATTTCATATACAGGAAGCTTTTCAAGCATTCGGAAGTTCTCTACCAACAAAATGCTCCTATTGACCAATGACCCTATCCCCACTTTTGAATTTTGAAATATCAAATAAGTGCCAAACATATGTCTGTCCATAGAAAATGCAAGAGGAGCCAGGTGGAAGTGCTATTGCATGTTGCCCATAAGTAGTGGCTAGTGACGGTGGCATCCCCTACCCTATTAATGATTCCCTTCATCTTCAACTCGTAAAATCATTGTGAAAATAATAACAATAATAATAATAATAATAATATTATTATTATTATTATTATTATTATTATTTATTAATTATTATTATTATCGTCGTCGTCTGTAAAGAGTAAATGGGGCATCTTGCGCTTTTTCTCCTGACTGAATCGAGTCACTCAGCTGTTGCTGAGCGAAGGTAATTGATCCCATTTTCACATGAAAGTTTGAATGTATCAACAATTAATTTCAAAATGTGACCAATCTGTGGTTTCTTCTGGGATCATTATCCTTGACTTTCTTACAATTGACCGAAATAAAAATTGCAGCAAAATAACATCACTAGAGGAATCGTGGACAAGTCGGTTATGTAATTTGGTAATATTACATTTACACCTTAATATCTTCAATTAAACATTTCTTCACATACTTGGAGTACTGTTTGGTGGAAGCTTATCATTATTATAGAATAAGTATTTATTAATAAGTATTTATCATCAAGGGTAGAACTAAAATTCTAAACTAACGGAGGCTTAGACATAAAAACATTAGTTATCAAAGAAAATTTTAATTTTCATGTACATAACATATACAAAAAATTTAATATATATATATAACTAATATTTTTTTATAAGTAAAAAAAATATATAACTATATTAAATAAAAAAGAGTTAACTTATAAATAATATATGAGAAAAGAAATAGATTATATAGATTTTTTTTTAATATCTTCCTAAGATAAAATAAGGAATCATATGGGAATTATATTTATATTTTTATTTTTAAAATGGGGGTAACCATATGGGCATGCAAGTCACCCCCTTCTTCCGCCTCTACTTACCATATGTAAGTCTTTATGTATGAGTTAATTTTATAATTGAAAAAAAGAATAGAATTAAACTATATATATATATATATATATATATAGTTATAAATTTTTCATAACTTATCTTGATTAGTTTATTAAAATAAGTTAAAAATAATTTATGGATATATAAACTATTTTCATAATTTTTTCTAAATACTTACATAAGTATCGTATCATAAACACAAATAAAATATACATAAACTCTTCTAAAACACACTCATATATCTTTGTCTAGGAACAGCCATGGCTCTCTTATGTCACCTTCAACACCAGCGCCATGAGCATTTCTTCATCAGAGAGATCTTATTCCAAGGTACACGAGCTAGATCTTCTCATCACGCACAAGATCATATAATAATTGAAGAAAGAATTAATGATGAGGATATTGAAGCAATATTGGTGCTACATAGATTTTTTTTGTAGCATTAATTAGAAGGCTTCTTTTCTTTCTTTTCCTTTTTACCTGCTACACTCTGTCCCATTTTCCCTACATTGCTTTGCTAATCAATTAGGCACAATTCAGATACATGGCTAGCTCAGAAAACCGTTATACCTGGATTTGGGGGAGTAAGAAACATCAGCTTCTGTCCAAGATTGCAACCAATTACAAAATGGGGAGAAATATCCCTATTTTGATGGATGGAAGGCATATGATGGAAACACTTTTCACTCTACAAAATTCTCAGGGTGTTATTCAGATGTCAACCTTGCAATTGTTGTTTATATCAATATCAATGCTCTATAAAATTTGTGCCATTATTAGCAAACAACCACATAGCACAAATTGTAACAACAATTACAAGATGTCCGGCCATTTATACATGGTTTTTAGCTAGACCATGTAGATAACACCGGGTTTCCATCACATGCATTCACCCATCAAAATATGTAGAATTCTCTCACCATGTTTGCCATTGGATGCAATTTTGGACAAAAACTGAAGGCTATTACTCCCCAAATCCATGTTTAATATTTGGGCAGAAGGTAACTCAAGTTTAACTAGGAATGCTTTCTATGCTTAATTAGCAAAGCAGTGTAAGGAAAATGGGAGATATGTGGGATAATTTATAGGCAGTGGACTGGGGAATCATATTGTAGCAGATCTAAGGAAGGAAAAGAATTCAAACATCATCTCTTAAGAGCTAAGACTCGAGAAAAGTTAAAATTAACTTTAGAATGTTGCTACCTTATAGCTTGCGTTCGTTGTATGATTTCTTATGTGGACAAGACAAAAATGATTTCATTTATCAATTAGTAAATATTTAGGTATTAATTCAATGAACTTGTGCCGACAAAAATAAAAAATTGAGAGAGAAAAGTATAAAACAATGTACAGCTTTTGAGAAACTCTTGGTGAATTGTGGTATTCAAACTTTCACAAAATTATGGGTTTGTATCGGTCAAATGCAAACTGTTTTCACGTCTTCTTGCTTTTGTGTCCGTGAAATGCAAGTTGTTTCCCTGTGTTCTTGCGTCTTCGTAAGGGATAATGTTGCGTGCAAAATGGAATTCTAATAGCTGTAAATTTGGCCAGTCTGGTTCATTTGAGTAGGCTTATCATGGGCTAATATACATTTTAAGATTGGGTTAATTTAATGGTAAGCTGAAATTTTTCTAGCTAAACCTAGCTACGCGTTGCAGGCCGAAAGGCTACCTCATGGCCACTCATTTTTTAAAATATAAAATATTAAAATTATCAAATTAAATTAATTTTTATATAATAAGTTAATAAAAAAAAATTTATCACTACTAACTAAAAGAAATTGATTGTTATTTGTAGTATAAAATAGCAAAATATAATATACAATAATAATACCAATTAAAATAATAAACAAGTACTAGAAATAAAAATAAAACTCAAAGTGCATAGTGTGTTGTGTGTGTGTGTGTATATTTGTGTGTGTAACCATTGATCGAATCTAATTAAATTTAACATTAATGAAGAATTAAATTTCTCACATTAATGGTATTTATTATACAATTTTGATAATTGTAAGTTGATAGTATATATTTTAAAACAAAAAGATAATAAAAAAAGTTAGATATATAAATACTATAATAATAACATTAAATATTATAATATTATAAAAAGTTAGATATATTTTAAAACTAATAATTAAACAAATAAATTTGAAGTGATTCATAATATTTTATTTTAATTAATAATTAAGGATATAAATTAAGAAATAAATTATTAAGTAAATATGCATGTCTATTTTATTTTTAAATTTAAGTCCTTTAAATTATATTTTAAAAACAATAACAATTAAAAATAAATATTTTATAGATAAAAGTTAGATATATAAATACTATAATAATAACATTTAATATTACAATATTATAAAAAATTAGATATATTTCAAGCCTAATGATTTTATAAATACGTAGTTAAGTTGAAAACGATTCATAAGATTTTATTTTAGTTAATAGTTAAGGATACAAATATGTAGTTAAAGCTGCACATTGAAATGCGGTACAACGAGGTAATGAAATTGATTTAAAAAATTAATAATTGATGAGTCCTATTAAATTAAAGATAAAAATTAAGATTATATATAGAGAGGGGGGGAATGTAAACTAGATTATAACTAACTTGAGTCATTGATGGAGATTTAAATTTTACAACAACTGTTGATAGAATCTAATCAAATTTAACATTAATGACGAATTAAAATACTCATATTAATGTTATTTATTATACAATTTTGATAGTTGTAAATTAATAATATATATCTTTTTTGCTATATATAAGTTAGAATAGCTACTTTGAATGAGAGTGTTCATAGGGATTATTTTTTAACGAGAACAATTTTAGTTAGTTTTCCTTAACGAGAGTGCTTTTAAGAATTTTTTTTAACCTCTTATCTCTTTCAATCTATCTTATTTGTTTATATTTCTAAACTGAATTTCAATATTTTTAAAAAAATTATCAATAGTTAAAAATAAATTTGTATCACAATATAAATTATTTATCATAAATCTTAAACATTCCATTTTATATATAAATTTGAATAATTATATTGAACGAAAGCGTTTATAAAGACTATTCTTCAACGAGATCATTTTTATCTATTTGTTTAATGAGAGCATTTTCATATTTTTTTTAATCTCTTATCTCTTTCAATCTATCTTATTTATTTATATTTCTAAATCAAATTTCAATTTTTAAAACAAATTATCAATAGTTAAAAATAACTTTGTATCACAATATAAATTGTTTATCATAAATCTTAAATATAATTTATATGTTCAAAAATATTTTTTTATTATGAATCCTAATTATAATATTATTTATATATTTAAAAATATTTATTTATTGTAAATTATAGTTATATAAAATAAAGATTTATCATGTACAATACACAGGCTGAAATATTAGTTTTAATATCAAAAGATAATAAAATAATTAGATATATAAATACTATAATAATAACATTAAATATTATAATATTATAAAAATATGTATTTCAAAACTAATAATTTTATAAGTAAATTTTAAATGATTCATAATATTTTATTTTAAATAACCATTAAGGAAGGAAATTGAGAGATAAATTGCTATTTATATACGTATGTCTATTTCATTTTTAAATTTAATTACATTAAAATATATTTTATGAACAATAGTAATTAAAAATAAAGATTTTGTGGATAAAAGTTAGATACATAAACACTATAATAATAACATTAAATATTATAATATTATTAAAAGTTAGATATATTTCAAAATTATTTTTTTTATAAATATGTAGTTAAATTTTAAAATGATTCCTAAAATTTTATTTTAATTTAGAATATAAATATGTAGTTAAAGATGCACATTGAGATGATGCACAGCAAGGTTTTTTTGGTTTTTTTCTTTTGCTTTGCTAGTTTCAAACCAAAAACTTGGTGTTTAACATTCTTATTTCAAGCCAACAAGACATAACTTGTGGATCTTAATGATATTAAATTAGTATTTAATGATATTAAGAAAATTAATAATATATGAATGACAAAAATATAATTTTTAAATAAATTACTTTAAATTTTAATGAGAATTAATTCATCAGTGTGCGCTTTAAATTGTTATTATTTTTTGTTATTATAATTTCATAATAACACATATTTTTTATTTTGTTTAAATTTAAAATAGTAATTTAAATTTATATATTTATTATTTATTTAAATATTTTTTTTAGTAATATAAATAGTAGTTTATTTTCATTTAGTAATTTAAATAGCAATTTATTATTTATATTTAAATAAACTGAAAGGTCACCATTATTTAACATAATTTTTCTTCTCTAATGGATAATTATACGAATAATAACATATATAAATACTTTATTATAATATTTTCTTGTACGTAATTAAGATAAATTTTAAAATAATAATTTAATCAAATTATAGGTTTTGATATGTTTGATTATGAAAATATTTTTCATAAATTTTAAAATTACAAATATGTTAGTATGATTTTTAATATTTTTTATTAAACTTTAACATCCCAAAATTGTCCATTCTCTAATATAGATATTTTTTTACAGTTTGTACTAAAATATTTCATGAATGTTGTTACAATAACATTCTTAAGGAATTTGTTAATTAATATCTTGATGGTTTTTAAAGAATTAAATAATAAAAAAGTATTGAAAAAGTATAATTTTAATATATTAAAAATTAAAAAATTATTTTTGTAAAAAATTATTTTTAAATTATAATAAGTATACTAAGAATATTTATCAGTATTTTTGTTCTTAAATTTAATTATTTATCACATTTAATAAGAAATAGTTTCAAATTTTTATATAATTATAGGCTAATAAGGATATTGTGGTCTTTTAATATCATTAAAATTTTCCTTCCAACTCAAAAAAGTGAGATTCTCTCCTCTTCTCATGGGAATAATTTTTTGAAAAACATAGGTCAAAAACATTTCATGAGAATTTTTGTTTAAATAATATACCGAACATGATAAACTAACATTTTCAATTTTAAATTCTTGAAAAATTAAAAACTTTTCTTGTACCAAACGTTCCCGAAGAATGTGTTGAAATAGTGAGTGTAAGCAAGACTGAATTTTATTAAAAATAAAATAATTAAACAATAAAGGATAAAAAGCTAAAAGTGTTATATATCTTAAAAGTACTACATTCAAAAAGAAAAATAAAAAGGAGATGTGCATTTCCTCTCTGTCTCCAAACTTTCACATAAAAAAATAAGCACCCTCGTAACCCTTCTTTTTTGTATATAAGTGTTAAGAGAAGGAAGAATAGAATTAACTAAGAACATTAAGAGTGTTGCCTTCCAAGTAAATATATCTATTTATTTTTGCCTTTTCCTTTAGTTTAAATTTAGATTATTTGTGTGCTATTTTTTAGTTTATATATATATATGGAACGTTTCAAATGAGAAACTTTTATAATAAGAAAATGTAAATTTTTAATGATAACCTTTGGATTATATTTAAAGCAAATTTACGACTAGGATTAAAATCTAATTAATTACCTCTTATAAGATCACTATTGTCATTGCTTCCACCACCACAACCGGTAGTGGTGGTGTGGCGGCAACAACAGTGGCAATGATGGTGATGGCAGTGGCGACAGCAGAGGTGATGGCAATAGTAGTGGTGGTGACAACGGCGATGATGATGGCAGCGGTGACTACAGCAATAGTGGTGGCTGCTACAAGGGCAACCACAACAACAATAGTGGTGCTGGTGGAGGTGGCGAGCCTAGTGGTCGTGGTGGCAACGACGATGGTGGTGGTAGTGCTGGTAGTAACAACAACAATGGTGATAGTGGCAGCGGTAGTGGAGGTAACCACAATGATGGTCTTATAAGAGGTGCTTGATTGAGTTTAATCTTAGCCATTTATTATTTTTAATTGTAATCCAATGGCTATTATTAATAGTTCTTATTTCTTATTTTAAGAAGTTTCTCATTTGAAATGTCCTATATTTATATATATGTAAGATGGGGATCAAGTTATTTCAAGAGTAACTCTTAGTGGAGTTACTCTATTCAATAACTCCTGATATATATTAAATTTCAACGATTCAACCATTTAATTAAAAGATTTTATTGAGTAGATTAAGTCTACAAACTTTTATAAAGTTTGAAAATTATTTGATACTTCATTTAATAAATTCAAATAAATGTATAATATATTTTTCTAAATTATAAGTAAATGTCAACTATAAGATTAACTAGCTACATATATCCGAGTTATCTAAAATTGGTGTGCATGATCATTGACATAATATCAAAATATTTAACAGTTGGATCGTGTGTGTGTGTGTGTGTATATATATGTATGTATGTATGTAACAAAATTTCAAAATATAAAAACTAAAATTCATTTAAATATGCAATGATCAATAGTAGCAATTGAATAGTGGATACTATCATAGATCATAAGAGTTTCATAAGTAGTCATTTATTACCTTGAACCCTCTACAAAGATAAATTATTTTTAATTGAAAAAAAAACCATTTTTTCAATTTTAAAAACAATCTTTTCTATACAAAACATAATTTCAAATTTTAAATCTCTTTTTCATAATAAAAAACATATTTTCAAGTTTTTAGTCTTTCCTTTTTTTATAAAAATAAAAACATCTTTTCAAATTTTGAATCTTACCTATTTTTCATGAAAAAAATATTTTCAAAATTTTAATCTTTCTTTTTTATAAAAAATATTATTTCAAATTTTAAATATTTCCTTCTTCATGAAAAATAAAAAATATATATTTTCTAATTTAAATTCTTTCCCTTTTTCAAAAAACTAAAAAAATATTATTTTCAAATTGTAAGTCTTTTCCCTTTCATAAAAAAATAATATATAAATAAAAATGAATAATGTGCCTCTTTTCAAATTTTTAATATTTTACTTCCAATTTAAATTTCTCTTTTCTTTAAATTAAAAAAATAAATTCAAAATAGAGTTTTTCTTTATTTTTTTCCCCTTATTAAGAAAATGAAATTTCTTCATATCTTTAATTTTAAAATAAAAATAAAAATTAAAAGTCTCAAAATATTTTATTTTTCTTGTTTTCTTATCATGGTAAAATAAATATTTACAAAATTAATTGAAAGTATTGTTTTTGACGGAGTTATAGGATTTTAATATCTTCCTTATATGTAATGGACTCAAACCTATCTCTAATTTCAAAAATCAGTTTATTTTAAATGGTTTTTCAATATTTTTTTCCTTAAAATAAATATTGGCGATCAATTTGGTAAAAATCCTTTATTTTTCTATTTTGTATCGTTCCTATCATGACCTTCGATGCAACAGGAAGCTTTTAACCTAAAGTAACTTGTTTGTGTAACAATTCTTGATATTTTGAACTTACTTTACATTTACACACCTATATTTATTGTTAACCTGTGAAACTAGTATCTAACATCCTCTCTTATGTAAATTAGAATAACTATCTTTAATGAGAGCGTTTTTAAATATTTTTCTTTAACAAGAGCTTTTTTAAGTGTTTTCTTTTTCAATGAGAGTTTTTTTAGAATTTTTCTTAACTTCTTATCTCTTTCAATTTATCTATTTTATTTTATTTCTAAATTAAAATTTAATAGTTTTTTTAAAAAGAAATTATCAATAGTTAAAAGTAACATTTTATCATAATATAAATTATTTATCATAAATTTAAAATATAATTTATATGTTAAAAATAGTTTTTATTACTAATTTTAGTTCTAATATAATTTACATATTCAAAAATATTTATTTATTATAAATTTTAATTATATAAAGTTAACATTTATCCTGTGCATTACACAAACTAAAATACTAGTCGTTATTTTTTTTTCTTTGAGAACTACAAAAATACTAGTTATATGTTAAGTTAAAATAAAAATATAAAAAAAAGTATAAACGCATGCAATAAACTTGAAGTATACGTTTAAGCTAAAAATTGAAAATAAGTCACAATTAAATTGAGTCAGTTGAATTTGAGGGAGTGTGATGGTGGTCTCGCAACCCGGGTCACGACGAGACGGCAAAAAAAGAAATGAAATCAGAGGAGCCGCTACCATAGTTTATTAAGGAAAAACATATGGAAAAATCCTTTAAAATAATGTGGTCTATGAAAGCAAATATGAGTTCGGGAGTCGATTACGCGTTGGGAAGGTGCTAGCACCCTACCAGGTCTGTCTTAAAGACGGTTACCCCTAATTAATTGTGCAAAATTAAGATAGCTTCAAAAATATTTATTTGACCCCTAAGATTTATTTTATTTACTTTATTCACCAAAAGAATTTTAGAAAATATTTATTTTGAAAAGAATTAATTTTTTTATTTTATGAGATCAATAGGAGTGGGCCTTTGCTCCTATGTATCCTCAGGTGCAATGAAGAATCAGACTCACGTAGTTCTTTAGCAAAAATCATTTTGTGGGTTGATTGTTTTTATTTAATATTTTAAAGGCTTACTCAATAACCAAATAAGAAGTGCATCCAAAGTGGTTATCAATACACCTTTCAAGGTTTTTGCAATACACAAATAGGAAGTGTATCCAAAGTGGATATTACTAAACCTTTATTAAGTAAAAGCTTGTTTTTAATTTTTAGAATTCTAAATTAAAAGGCTTTTACAATAACCAACTAGGAAGTACACCCAATATGGTTATCGTTTTATCTTTTAAAATTTTTATAATAGTCTAATAAGAAGTGCATCTAAAATGACTATCATTAAATATCTTTTATTAACTAAAATATATTTTATTGTTTTTTTTTTTAAAGATGATAACCAAATAAGAAGTGCATCTTAAATGATTATCATTAATAATAAAAACTTTAATAATGTCCAAATAGGAAGTGCATCCAAAGTGGCCATTATCAAGTTTAATTATTTATTTTGATTTATTTGCTTACATATTATTTATTATTATTATTATTATTATTAAAAAAGAAAACAATGGCTAATAGCATTACGATATCATATATCCTTTATTCCCTGTATAAAAGGCATTATGATAACAAAAGATTTTAACACCTACATTCACGAAACCTTATAGCAAAAGTTGCGTTCTCTTTTCCACTTTTTTAGTTTCATATTCGGTATGTAATTGAAATAGGCTAGGCCCAATACAGACCAACAAAGGAGGCAGCCCTTCCCCTTTTTTGTTAAGACAAACGGACACACGCAATAGGCCAGGCCCATCGTTCCACGGCAACAGGGGAATACCCCATCGAGGTCCCTCTTTTCCATCCGTGCCAGGGATCTAGAAGCGCCGCGCCCTTCTCCCTATCGGGGAGTGACGAAGACGATGCGGGGCGGTTACCATGTCTGGCACAGTGGCCCATGGAGACAGTGAAGTGGAACACGACATCCTGGTTTGGTGCGTCGGAGACATGGTAGAGGGGCGCAACGTTGATTCGCGTCACGTCGGCGCGACGACGCTACTGCAATCGACGCGATTCGCGTCGCGAGGGCTATGCATGGTGTGGATCGGAAGGGCTAGCGGTTTATGGATTTGTATCTCGGTGGTGGCTCACGCAACGGTAGCGCGGTGGTGGTGCAGGGGAGCCGTGGTGTGACGGTGATGACGGAGTGTGTTCCGGAGATCCGCAAAAGGGCACAGCGAAGAGGGGATCCGAAGCTGTTTCAGCCTTTTTCTTTTATTGTTTTAGCTATGACTTTAATTTTGATTTACTCCTAATCCGATGAATGCGTGTCGTGATTCTAGAATTGAATGACTGTAAATCTGTGTTGAGCTACTTGTGTGTGTGGGAGATTTTTATTATTGTTAAATTTTGCAGGTATATGAACAAATAGGAAGCATGCGCGTATTTTTGTACATTGTGCTGGTTTTAGAGTAGAAAACGAAGCAATGTGTTATCTGTATTTGTGATTTTGAAACAAAATTGGAGTTAGCACACTGTTGTGTGAACTGTGTAGATCAAAATGAGATTCAATTATCAGAGAATGCACATCTCAGAGATCATACGAACGAATTAATTATACAAATTCAACTACAGAATCAGAGAATGTACATCTATGTAATTGCAGACGATAACAGAGTATACAAGAGATTAGGATACCTCTGCAACCTCCTCAATGATAGTGCCTTCCTCTTCCTTTTTTCACAATTTTTGCCTCATTCTTCTACTTTATCCTCATAATCCTCTCTCTTCTGCTTCTCCTCTGCTTCCGCCAACTCTCTTTAAGACTCTCTTCAATCCATTTTTCGTTTTTTTAGCCTCCCTCCTTTTATTTTTTCAACCCCTTATATATTTATAGACATCAGAACTTGCATTGCAAGTTTTTTTAAAAAATGCTAGCATCTTCCACGTTTCCCCCCTTTTCTGTTTTGTTTGTTTTTTTCATAATAATGGGCCTGTAGGCTATTTCCTAGATAGGCCCAAAACAAGTACCTTCTTAATTCATTTCTTTCTCTTTGTTTTATTATTTTCAACTTTATTCTTTGGATGGCTTTTTAAGGCCTACACCGCCCAAAACAATTTAGTTATTTATTTATTTTTTCTTGATTTTCTACTTCTTCTTTCTTTTTTTCTTCTTTTTTTCATCTTTATTTTTATTTATTATTACTATTTTTATTTATAAATCTAAACACATTAATCCACTAAGTAAAACCTGAATTGTTTACATGTTTTACTATTTTTATCACCCTTTTTATTTATTGCTTCTTTTAATTTTATTTTTTACAAAATTAATTACCCGGATAAGATTGGGTGTTCACAGGTAGATTAGCCACAAACAAAAGAGTTTATATACAAGAGGCATAAATCCAAAGCGTCAAAACATTTTTGGTGAAATAAACTGTTAAAACTAAAAGCTCACTCTAGAACAAGAATCTACACACAATTTCTATTAGTTTTTGAGATACGAAAAAAATAAAAATAAAGAGTAAGAAATAAAATAATTGCATATAAAATTATATATAAGTTCAATTTTTTTATGTTGATATAATGAAACTCTTCGTGAGTGCTGCAAAAGTATACATGTGGATCGACTCAAAAGAGGAAAAGAAAAAGAAATTCATTTCGCCAATTTTTTACGGTGATCACTTAATATATCTTTGTATTACTCTCTTCCTTTACCACCATATTATAGTTTTATAATTTTTTAATAAAATAGTGTCGTTTTTCTTGTCATTTTCCTTTAAAATCTAATTGTTTTCTTCTAAAATTTTATTTATTTATTCTTTACATTTTCTCTCTTTGGCCCTATATAAAAGTTTTTTGTGTTTAGCCCCCTCCACAAAAAAAGACTAGCTCCACCCCTAATCACATTTTTTTTCTTCTCTTTTCTTTATATTGCTTTCTCTTTTTCTAAGATATATTTTCAAAAATAAAATTGTTTTCATTATATGAAAATTAGCTTGTTATATGATTTCACATCATCTCCCCATGCAGAAAGGGATTGTTGGAATACAAGTATGAATATGAAATCTCACATTGGGTAGGAGTGGAGATATTGAACAACATATAAGTGAGAAAGACATTCAAACCTAATATTTTAAGGTTTATTTGTTGGAGTGCAAGTGTGAATAGGAAGTCCTACATTGGATAAAGACGGGTATGTTGAGCAACATATAAGTGAGAAGAGCCCGCAATCCTAATGTCTTGAGGTTTTGGGTTGAATGTGGTGTCAAGTTCACTTGTGTGGTTAACTCTTGACCCATATGAAGGTCAAGCAATATGTCTTGTTGATGTGAGCTGATGGCAATGCAAGTATTTAAAGCATGTTGACAACAATGACTAAGCTTTAAAGGGCATCTTTGAACTCGACGACAATGACTAAGTTCTAAGGGCCACCATGAATACTCGTGGAAAAAAAAAGCTTCTACTTAAGGAAAAGTCATATCATGTGAAGGAGATCACACTTGAGGGAGAGATTGTTGGAGTGCAATGTGAATAGAAAGTCTCATATTGGATAAAGATGGGTATTTTAAGCAACATATAAGTGAGAAGGACCTGCAAACATAATGCCTTAAGGTTTTGAATTGAATGTAGTGTCAAGTTCACTTGTATAGTTAGTACTTGTGACCCATTTATGGAGTCTCCCCAGTGTTTTAACCCTCCTCATATTCCTAACAATTTACAAGGAGTATATGTGCATTAAGAAAATATGAAAAGTAGCTTCGGCTGTAAAAGTTAAGAGTAAATAGTACATGTATAGTATAAAGAATTTTATTCTGTCAATCAATCTCAAATTATTATATATGTATGATAAGTTGGTTGGCAATAACAATATCTAACTTAAAAATCATACCTATCATGATTTTTTATTGGTTGATAATATAATTTTTTTAGACTAATAGTACATAGAAATTAAATTCATAACTTAAAAAATATTTTCAATTTAGTTATGCTGACAGAGATAAAGAATAAAGGAAGACAAAAGTTCAAAATAATAAAATAACAAAATAAGATATACGATATACAACTTCTGCGAAATTCTTGATGAATTGTGTTATTCAAACTTCAAACTTAAAAAAAAAATGAACGAAAAGAATAAATAAGAGAATCGTGGGTGTTTGTCTCAGTGAAATGCAATTTATTTGCATGCGTTCTTCCTATTTCGTAAGTATAGAGAAGAAAAGGATTTAGATTTATGAATACTAGCTGTTTTGGATTCGATTTGAGGCTTATTGTAATGAATGAAGTGAGGTTCAATAGATTTTGTTTTTGTTTCTATTCAGCCTAATAATGATATATATTGCAATATCTAGTTGAAAAATAATATAACAGTGAAAAGGAAATTCTTAACCGTGCTTTCACTTGCGGGATTTGTAATTTCGTATGTGTATTATTATTAAAAAAAAAGAAATTAACTAATGTATTGTTACATGTTGGTCTAAAGTCTAATCCTTTTACTTCTCTAGTTCAACTAGGAGTGGAAATAGGTTAGGTCGCTTAGATCATAGGCTCGACAGGGCCTATGACCTAGCTTACATCAAGCTTAGGTCAGGTCAAACTTTTTAAAAAATAAATCAGACAAAAACTTTTATTAACGCTTATTTAGTTTAAAAGGTCAAACTCTACGCCATTCAAAAATCATTTTAAGCCTAATAGATCGATCTATTTAAAAAACATAAATAAATATTTATTGTTGTTATTGTTATTATTATTATATTAAATTTGTTATAATGTTTTAAAATCACATATTTATTTATTTCTTTAAATGTTAAGCATGTTAACCTACATATGGAGTCAAGTTATAAGTTTATTGAAAAATAAATTTGTGTTCTATTTAGAGGTCTTGTTGCAAAATATGTTTTTAAATAAGTTATCATAAATGTTAGATTATACCTTAAAAATATGTTTATATCATATAAACAAGATAGACTTAGTTTTTATAAAGCTTTACATATTTTCACCTCTATCTTGGTGTTAAAGTATCACAAATTAAGCCCTTAATTAAACAAGCTTGTAGGCTAGGTCAAACTTTTATGTAGGCTAGGTCAAGCTTTTAGAAAACACACAAGTAAATAGATCAGGCTTAGGCTATGTATTTTTAACCAAAATCAGGCTCAGGCCTAGCAAAGCTTAGCTTGCATCGCCTAGCCTATTTCTACCTCTAAGCCCAACCTAAGAGATTTTAGCATAACACATAAGAGTGTTTTCTTATAGGACAATTCCCTCTTGAAAGGCCTAAGGCCCATAAATCGTAGTTCTAGCCTATAGTAAACACGTATATATACACTTGATATCATTTTTCATGTATGTGCATTTATTATAATATTCTTAGTTTGTGGAGTTTTTACTGACTTAAGCATTGAAGTGTCTTTGCAAATACATCCCACTCTCGCTCAAGGATTTGGATGCTCCAGCTTGGTCCATCCACCATGACTAGGAAGACACACTAGACTGGCTTAGCAAGTGAAGGCAAGTCAAACTTCTAGTTTGAACCAAACATGTATAAAACAAAAACATCGTTGAACTAACGAATAGAAGAAAGAAAATGCACATGCAACACTAATAGTAGATACGACAAACATATGAAAGATAATCATACTAATATCGTGTTGTAAAGTAAAAGTAAAAAAAACAAAAACTTAATAACTTAGAAGCAACGTAAGTAGAGAAATAAGAGAATAGAAAGAACAGGAGATTACAAAAAATGAAAGAACTTTAATTTTTCATCCCATACATGACCAATACGAATTAGACACCTATTTATGGACATAAATTTATAATTCAAGAGACTCATCTTATTAAGTGTAAGAAGATGAATAGGCAAGAAAGTTATAACTTCTTAGGGTATAAGAAAAAACAAGAAAAATAGACATCCTTTCATAATTATTCATAACATATGATACCATATCTAAGATCTTTCTTTAAAAAATCAGCCCAAAATTGAACGAAATTAAAAAAGAACAATCCAAGACAATAATTAAAAATGAAATGAAAGTATTGTTACTTGCGAGAATCTTAGTAAAAAACAGTTTAATAATGCTTTATTCATAACAAAAAATATTACTTAATTACAAGGTATCATATTTAAATTAACATATTTAGATTTGTTTGAAACAAATTATTTACAACTTATTTAGATTGATCTTATGATTTAAGTATTTTTATAAGTATTTGAGAAAACCTATAAAAATAATTTATAATTTCTTTTTAACTTATTTCAATGAGCTTTTTGAGATAACCTATAAAAACAACTTATAATTTATATAATTTTTTTTTAACTTTATACTTGTGTCGTATGCGCTGGTTGACTACAAATGTGATTAAAGATGCATTACTCGAACCTCACAAGCATCGTGTTGCACGCTCGCTGGAAACTATAAAATAGCCTCAATTCTCTTTTTTTTTTTTTTAAACTACAAAGACTATAAAATAGCTTTTGAAAAGGATATGGTATTATTTATATGCTTTCTTATTTGGAAAATTGTAAGTGTCAATCCTATTCTGGGGTGAATTGGAATGGAAGGATGAGAAAACTAGAAAGAAAAAAAGAAAAAATAGAAAAAGAAAAAAATAAATGTAATAAATGATGTGATCAGAAAAAAAAATGAAGTAGAAATTAGATAAAAAAAATAGGTATATATTTATAATAATCCTTAAATAAAAACTGAATATCCAGGAAAAAGAAAAACCCTGAAAAGTGAAGGGGGGAACAAAAAAAAATACCATCAAGGATCAGCCAACTGGAGGGAGAAAAGCATCAACTTTTTCTCACCGTCTTTCTTGTAAGATTTCTTGGGTATGTAGTTATTTTTTCGTAGAATTGTTGCTTGAAGATGGACCTCGTTGTCCATTTCTTTCATTGATTTTAAATTATTATTCGAATTTTCATCATTTTGGACACCTTTGTCAATTTTTTCCAACTTTGTCTCCAATAGACGCTAACACGGTGTAGACGAGTGGCAAATGGAGGAGTCAACATATGACTTAGCTACACATCCAAACAAATTTAATGTTGTGGCCAAATAATGTTGCATAGGTTGAGACAAGAGTTTGCAAACTCGATCTTAAATAATTTTCATTTTATAAATTTTATTTTGGTTAAAATTAGGTTTAAAATAAAATAATTAATGTTTGAAATTTTTTATCATAAAATAAATTTATAATGAAATTTAATATAATTTATTTAACCTAGTACAAAAATTATGGGAGTTATTTTTGCTATAATCATGTTTTGGCTGTTTTTTTTTTTTTTCTTTTTTAAATACCCTCAAACCTTTCTGAACATGACGAAAATCAGAGTACATTAGGTAAATGAATTTGATTATGATAAATGTTAAACCAAACAAATGCATTATAGGTTTGGGTGCTAATTGCTATAGGATCAATATTGACAAAAGAAAGTAATAAGAATCTCGTGCATTACATAAATATATTTTAATTCAAGCAAAATTAAAAAGAAAAAAGAAAAATATATAGTATTAAAAGGGAACTATAAATAATTAATTTAAATAATATATTAAAATAAAAAGCAATTTGAAGGGTAAAATAACACGTACCCCTCTTAAGTTTTGAGACAAGACAATGAGTTTATTCTTATACATAAATTACACTTAATCCCCAAATTTTTAACACTGATAACTTCCTGTTATTTTGGCCGCAATTGTAACCATAGTTACTTATTATGTCTTGAGTCAACTAAGATTCATGAGGCCCCCAGGCAAGGTCGCTCTGAGATTTTTGGTGTTTTGGGAAAATTGAGAAAATGATGCTTTCATAATCATTTCAATATTGTCCTTGCTTTTTTGTTATAAAATCATTAATAATCCATTCATAATCAAGATTCTTTAAAAAAATTATTTTCGATAGAAATCAAAGCAAGACTATTTAATATAACTTGTGACAAAGTAGATCGTAAATAGGATTTTAACAATTTCAATTTCAAAAACTTCTTTCAGTGGATGCAACAGTAACAAGAATAGTTAATATTATTCTATAAGTTGTACATATGTTAGGAAAACAACTAAATATTTTCAAAGAACTCAATATCATAAAGCTTGATTTTGATTCAATTGTTAAAACTCTCTCATAAATTTTAATTCTTCAAATAAAATTTCACCATCAAACATATAAGAATTATCATGTTATAAATAAGTTTCAAGATGTTTGCAACATAATTTCAAGTCCTAATCAAAGAATAATTTAAGTCTTTTAATACTAAATTTTTTTCCTTATATGTGTTATACTTGCTCAAATTTTCTATTAAGTGAGCCAATTGCTTGATTTTATGCATTCAGAGGGATTTTCATCATAGTATTTTTGTTTCTACCAATTTGACATTTTTGAACAAACACATTCAATTTCCATTTCATTCACAATTTTTTCAGCACTAACTATAGCATTTGCAAATCTAGATTCTCTATGTTTTTCCAAGTACTTAATCCAACCTTTTAGTAGTTTTATAGCCATATCAATACGCATGTCTTTTGTTTGCAAACTTATGCTAATTTCATTCACAGTAATTAAGAAACCAAATAACAATAGCTACTAAAAACTCAAGATTTCTAATGCCATGACTTGCTAAAGATTCAACTTCACTCTTAATTTTTGGACCATTATCTTATTTAGCTAGTTAAAGTAAAGTTTCTTTTATGCCTGAAGCTTGAGTATTAATTGCATATACACTATTTACATAACTTTCCCAACGTGTTTATGACAAAGGTTTAATAGTTAAACCTTTCACATTATCTGTTAAAATTTTCCAATGTTTTGTCGACTAAGAAAATTCAGTGTAAATACATTGTAGCACTCCAAAAAAATCTTTAGCTTTAGTACAAGGATTTGCTATATCACAAAGTGTTAAGTAAAGGCTATGACAACCACATGGTGTGTATAATGCTCCCGGATTTATATCTAATAATTTTCTTTGTTCACCTTGGTGTTTACCTTTCATATTTGATCCATTCATATCATTGTCCTCTCACATTATTAATACCAAGAATAAGAGTTTCTAAAATATTCTATAATTCTTCAAACAATCCTTGACCTATTGTATCATAAACTTTTAAAAATTCTACAAAAATCTCTTCTACTTTTATTGAACTTGTAGAAATCATCCACACAACGTAGTATGAGAATCATTTGTTAACAAGTGGAAACATCATTCATTAGTTGACTAATTATTAGTGAATATTTTATTTTTTTATAATAAATTTTTTATATAATTTTAATTATATAAATTTTTATTTTAATATTTATATAGACTAAATAAATAACTTTTTGTGCCCCTCTAAAAATATATAGGGCCGTGGGCAGTCGCCCACCTCAACTGTGCTTTAGGCCACCACTGCCCCCAGGTTACCTTTCTTTCACACAACTGAACTTAAGGTGGGGACTCATGTTATGAGAGCAATACGACTTCTCTTTGTTTCCCCTATGTCAATGTTAATGAACCCCAATTAGAGCCATGTTAGGTAAGTGTAGCTGCATAATCATCACCATAAAATGTTGAAAGGGTCACATTGGGAAAATAATTCAAATTTTTAGTATTTTATTTAGATTGAAAGATATTATATTTATTTTAAAGATTTGTTTCCTCTTTTAATATTAGGATACAAGTTGTATAAATAGAAGTTCTTGAGATGAAAAGAACTATCCGGCTTGGAGAGGAGTCACCACCCTAAGTGAAAGGGGTTATGTGAAGGAAGGATTTTGTTAAGTTTGTCTAGAAAACTTATAATGTGATTTGAGATGATAATAATATTGAGATGTTTTATGGATGTAGGCAAGAGGTGTCGAACCACGTTAAATAAGTTGTGCCTTTTTGTTATTTCTATTTTGTAGCATGTGTAAGGGGTTTGTTTCTTTAACAGTAGCATGAAGGTTGATGGTTGTGCAGCCTAGTGACCTATTAAAGGAAGAGTATTGAAGTTTGATGAAGTTGATGGTGGACTCTCATAGGATCCTTGTGTCAAAAGTCTTCTTGGCAATAGAAAAGTCAAGCAGCGTGTCCTAGTAGCTAACAATGATGCAAATTCTTATTTTGAAAATCTTCTTGACAATGTCAAAGTTAAGCGGCATGTCCTGGTAGCTAACAATGTTATAAGTTCAATAAGTGTCACCATCCAATACTCATTGAATGGAGGCGGGGAGCGCATTAAATTTGCGGAGTGAAAGCATGTGACAAGCATCCATGATGGTGAGAGTTGGAAAGAAAGTTTGGAGATTTTAATTGAGGAGGGCAATTGTTGGAAAAACAATTCAAATTTCCAATTTTAAATTTCTAGGATTTTGTTTATATTTAAAGATATTGTATTTATTTAGAGATTTGTTTCCTTTTTTAATATTAGTATTCAAGTTGTATAAATAAGGGTTCTTAAGATGAAAAGAACTACCCTAGCCTAGAGAGGGTCACCACCATAAGTAAAAGGAGGTTATGTGAAAGTAGGGTTTTGTCAAGTTTGTCCTAGAAAACTTGTAATTTAATTTAAGATAATAATAATATTGAGACGTTTTCGTGGACGTAGACAATAGGTACCGCACCACATTAAATAAATCGTGTCCTTTAATTGTTTATATTTCATAGTGTGTGTAAGGGGTTTATCCCCAACACACACAACTTTCAACACGAACCATGTGATACAAAATGGAGATTGAGACACATTACTCACACTTTGTTCACAGATGCCTTACCTTTATTCTATCTGCTCAGGAACATATCATCATCCATAATTTTCTCATTTAACTTTTTGTCACTTGGTAGGGACAAATTAATAAAATTATTATAAATTAGATTCTTCACTCATTTTAAAAAAAATAAAACAAGTAAGTTAATTCAATATACACATAATGAGGACTTGATTCATAGGAAGATACATATGTTACTGTGTATGCATCTCCCTTTCTCTTCACAAGGGTCTCATTAAGTAATGACGAGTTCTCCTATGAAAAAATTTAGGACTAAACTAATTAAATAAATATAAATTCAATTCAATTTTTGAAAAAAAAATGTGTGTTTAAATTGTGCATTTAAACTTTTAGTAAATTAAAAATTCTAGAAAATTTAGTTACTTCATCTAAATTTCCTCATTAAAAATTTTGGCTTAATCCCCCAAACTTTTGTAATCTGGTGAATTTTACTCCAAATAATTTTTTTGGTAAATTTTGCCCTTCCGTCAATTGTCCGTTAAATGACTAATGACCCTTTACATGACCTTTATGACGGGACATTATTTTTTATAATTTAATTGCACTTTTTGCCCCCAAACTTTTGTACTTTGACGAATTCTCCTCATAAATAATTTTTTTTTGACAAATTTTACCTCTAAAATTTCAAAACATTGTAAATTTTGCCTTCCTTCAATTGTTCAATAAATGAGTGACGACCTGCTAACATGACCTTAATGATGTGGCATAATTTAATGACGTGACATTATTTTTTTATGATAACTTTTACCATTGTCCCCTGCCACTATCTCAAAAACTTGCCCACAACTCATTAAATGTTTTACCAATTGAGCAATTTTCTTTTACATACAAACACATTACAATGGTAAATTAGCTAATGATTTTTCAAAATTACAATCAAAAGGACAATGATAATTCCTAAGATGCAATTCTAGCAAATTTTCAACACTTTTCCATCTTATTCGCCTCCTCCACCTTCTTTAAAAAATTTCTCAAATTTTTCTTCTCACGTCCATTAACCTCAAGATAAACCATTCAAAGAATTACATCCTCTTTTCCCCAACCCCTACATGAACAAAGACATGTATAGCTTCTCACTCAACCATCAGTTTAACATAAACATAGCAAGATACAACCCATAACCATAGAAATGATGCCCATGATTTTCTTTTGACCAAGAAGTCAACAACAAAGCTTCAACGTCACAACAACATTATTGCCTCCTCTTTCACAATTTGAATACAATGTAGAAGAAGTTTCAAACATTTCACTTCTACCCTCCATGGTTCTCGCAGCTAAAGAAATGTTTCTACAAATGCGCGAACCAATTGCTCCACTAAGCTTTCTTTCATTGGCTAGGGTTTCAAAGAACAAGACAAATCTTGTTGAAGAAGGTGGAGGAGGTGAAAAGGATGGAGAAGCGTTGGAAAGCTGCTGCAGTTGCATACTAGGGACTATCATTGTCCTTTTGATTGTGATTTTGAAAATCATTGGCTAATGTATCATTGTAATGTGTTTGTATGTGGAAGAAAATTGCCTCAATTAATAAAACTTCCAATGAATTATGGGTAATTTTTTGAGATAGTGGCAAGAGACAATGGTGACAATTACCATAAAAAATAATGCTACTTATGCCATATCATAAGACAACTTCAACGGGCCATTAGTAATTTAACAGACAATTGACAAAAAAACAAAATTCGCAACATTTTGAAACTTTCAGGGTAAAATTTGCTAAAAAAATTATTTGGGTGCAAACTTTGCCAAATTGTGAAATTTTTTTGGGGAGGGGGGGGGGGGAGTTCAATTAAACCATAAAAAATTAATGCTAAGTCATTAGGTTATGCCATGTTAGCAGACGGTTGGTAATTTAACAAACAATTAAAGAAAGGGTAAAAAGTTTTGAACTTTGAGAGAAAAATCGGCCAAAAAATTATTTAAGGACAAAATTTGTTAGATTACAAAAGTTTTGGAGCAAAACATATAGTTAAGCCTAAAATTTATTGTATGGATAAAGTTAAAGCTAAAAACTAAAAACTCAAATCCCATACCTAAATAATATCCATGTTAAAAAACTATTACTGGAATTTGGGTGCATGGATGTATGGTTCATAATAAATACTTAAAAGTTGCAACAAAGTTGGAACGATTAGTAGGATGAAAGTTGGTAAAGGATTCTTGAACACTTAATAATGTTTACTTTATTACTTTAAAGAAATTGACATCAGACTAATGATAGTGACCAATAATTCTAAAAAAGTATCTTGTATAATACAAATCATTTTTGTTTCTAAAGGAATAAGAGGAGTGATCTACAACAAGTCAATAACCAAATTGGTAAATAACTTGTTCAAGCTAAGATGTTTCTTGTCCTGCCAATAAGTGTTTAATATGGGCCTTTATCCTTGTCTACATCCTTGTTTGGAATATTGGATATGGTTCATATCTAGCAAATCATTCAAGGATGGCTAACAAAGGTTGGTCCAGTTAATAAGAATAGGACTTATATTTTACAAGTATGTGAGTTTGAATCTTACTATCAATGATGAGAACTTTGTTGGTAAGTAATCTATAAGTAGTTCTATAATTACTCTGAGTCTTGAAGCTTGACTTAACCCTAATAAACCCCTGAGATCCAATTCACTTAAATTTTTTAAGCACAAAATAAATAAATAAATAAAAATTCAAGGACTTGGAAAAGCCAATAATATCAAATACACCTTGTTTATTCAATAGTCAAAAAGACCAATTCAAATGAATATTGGCAAATGATTATTGAAGCAACGCGAAGAAATTTGCCATTAGAATTTAGAAAAAAGCTTGAACAAGGTTGTCCATTGTAGATGGTGCACATTTCTAACAGAAATGTTGGACTGTGAACCAAAGTCCTTCCTTTGGTAATTTTTATAATGTTGTATCAGCGTGTGACAAGTGGCAACTAATTTCCTACATGGCCTCTTGGTTAATGCTGGTTATATGTATGGTCTCAGTGTTGGTTTTCGTTGGTTTGATGATCATCACTGTACTCAAAATTAAGAGGCTGTTCAACAAAAATACTCCTATTATGATTGGAAAATAAAATGTACGTCTTTAAACTCAAAATTAAGGGCTAAAAATAAAATTAATGCTCCATTATAGGCACTTCTCTCTTGTATGCTTTGTTTAGTTTGAGAAATAAAATGAAAAAGGAGAAATTAGAAAGAAAGAATGAGTAAAAAGAAAATTAGTAAACTTTTAAGTTGTTTGATATAAGACAAATACAAAACAAAGTAAGAAAGAAAAAGTAATATTTTCTTGTAAAGACAAATAAGTCCTTAGTTAAAAAAATTAACTAAAAATAAAATTATAAATTTTGCAATATATTTTATATTAAATTTAGTTTAATTTTATTTTTAAAATAAAAATTTGAAAACATAAATTAGTTTCATTTAAAATATTTAGTTATGAAATTTTTTTTATTATACTTTGATAAGAAGATTAAATGATATAAGACAAGATTAAAAGGAAAAAAAGTTATCTTGTTGTCTCTTAAAAATTCTAATTTATTTTTTGCACCTTTGGTTTCACTTAGCCTAATTATTAACTGCACTTTTTCCTGCAGACTTAAAGATAACCCAATTTGCCTAAAAAATGGAGAAGTAGGAAGTTATTGCTCCTCTTCTCAACCCTGTCTCATATTCAACACCACCAAATAACTGTTAGCCTAGTACCTACAGTTCGGAACAAATTCTTAGTCCCAACTGTATATGCGCATATCCATATACGAGGACCTTAACTTTTCGATCACCTTCCTTTTCGGACTTTGATATCAAAACTTACTATTTAATGCTTGAGGAGGGTCTTATGCAGTCTTTTAAGTCTCATTTTCTCTAGTCCCAATAAAGTAGTTTTTCCTCATTATCGATCCCTTCTTTTTGTTTAGATATTAGGGTAGTTGAAAGAGCTTCCATTGGACCATTGCAATCATACTATAGTCTATGCCATGATACAATGATTTTGATTTGTCTGTGTGGCTACTTAAGACTTGGGAAAGATTTGATGCTTTGGAATCCACGATTGTCAACAAGTATATGGATAGAGAATTTACTATGCTGTCTTTGAATTATGCCAATACTTGTGCTATTCAAATATATATGCTTGCATTATTATGTTTGTCTTCTTTTTTCTCTTTTGTAAAGGGCATAAGGAATGGCTTACAAAAGTTTAGTTTCTTACTATTGTTAACCACCTGAATTTGGTTAACCTTTTGGGATATTACTCTGTAGATAGTGAAAGAAGAATCCGACAGTTCTTGGTGTATGAGTTTAGCATGATCATGGACCCACATCTTAAGAACCAATATTCTCTTTGTGTAGCTCAAAAAAATAGACAAGTTGGCAGATAATTGCTGGAAGATAAATCTTGAAGATAAGCCATCCATGAGTCAGATAGTGGAAAGCTTGAAGCAAGCATTGTAGGATTCATAAACCACACCCTTCACACAATATGGCTTGTAAATCTACTTAGTCTAAATTGGCATTATAGAGATATAAGAGTGTGTATTGTGATAGAATCACCTTTGATAAGATGTCTTATTGTTTTTTGGTGAATTGTTTTAATAGCTTGGATTCTTGGACTATTTTTGTTTGTATATGTTTGGAAAAAATGGGAATGAACCAAACTAGTTTTTTTTTTTTAAAAAAAAAACTACATAGAGAGCGCTTGTTCGAGGAAGCGCTTTATATTGAGTATCACATAGAGACTGCTTGTTTGAGAAAATGCTCTCTATCTTCTAGAAAATATACATCACTTTCTCAAGCAAGCATTAACTATCTATGCATTAATATACAATGCTTTTTTAAACAAGCACTATTTATTTGTGTGTCAATATATGACACTTTTCCGAAAGCGCTTTTTTTAAATATACAATGTCTAAATAGATAGCACTTAAAAAGCACTATATAATAGCAACATATGTGCCTTCTATAACAATTTCTGGCATAGTGAATTCGTTTAAACTTTTTTAGCACACAAAAAAAAAAAAATTCAAGGACTTGGAAAAGTCAATAATAGGAAATCCACCTTGTTTATTCAATAGTCAAAAAGACTCGATTCAAATGAATATTGGCAAACAATTACTCAAGCAACGCAAATAAATGTGCCATTAGAATTTTAAAAAAAGCTTGAACAACGTTGTCCAATGTAGATGGTGCACTTTTCTAACAAAAATGTTAGCCTGTGAACCAAAGTCCTTCCGTTTGTACTTTTTATGTGCCATATCCTCCCTAACACAAATAACATGTAGCATAATGTTATTATTAAGTTACTCTTTTAAAAAAAAAAGATTCATAATGATCATCATAAAGTGTGACCAACTCACTTTAAATAATATAATAAGAAATCTCAATCATTGATCAGAAAATTAACAATTAATATTATGTGCATATATATAACAAATTATACATGTGTTAGAATATCCATTAATAAATTCATCAATGATTAAAATTACTTACTTTATTCTTACTTACTTTAAAAGAATCAAATTCATATTACCATAACATTGAACACACAAAACAAGGACTAGTGCCACTCTCACTTTGTTCATTGATGTTTTAATTTGATCCAGTATACAACAGCAATAGCATATACTTGGACAAGTTACTTTGACTGAATTCTAATTTTTTGCCTCAAACAAGTACCTTTTCCTCTTAGGTTTCAAGTTTCTCCATAATTTGCTAAAACGGTTGTCTTGTCTTATATGGTTCCTTTGTTTGTATGTTTTTCATATTTAGATGGTTTAACTTGAGTTAACAAATCATATTTGGTTAGCATCTTCAAACAGACTTTAGCAGGGTTCTTAAAATTGGGGTGGAGTGTAATTTATGTTAGGGGTAGGGATGTCAACAGGGTGGGACAGACACGGGTAGTAGCTACCCGCCCCACCCAATAAAATTTGTACCCATACCTGTCCCATTACCTGTGCGGGTATCCGTTAAGCGGATATCCGCGGATATTTTAAAAAAATAAAAATAAAAAAAATAACAAATTTATTTTGTGTGTTGTGGACAATTATAAAGTGCTGCAAATATCACTTTGAATTTATAAATTAAAGAGTTATAATTTAAAATAATCACTTTCAACATAAATTTTAATTATTCTAACAATTTTTCTAAAAAAAATATAGGATAAATGCTCATAAATTTATGTTCATTTTCTCTTGTAATATAATTGTATAAGATTTCTCTCATAATGAACAATCTTTTTGAAAAATTTGAACAAATTTATGTAATTTTATCTATATTAATATGTAAGGGTATTTAAGTAAATATATAATTGCACGTAGCGGGTATCCGCGGGTACGGGTACCATGATACCCGTACTTGTCCCGTTAATAAACTAGTAGTGGGTAAACCCATTTAGAATATCTGCGGGTACCCAGTTAAAGTACCCATTTTCTACTGGTGGCAGATTTTATCCGTGGATATTCACAGACACGGGTTTTTTTGTCATTCCTAGTTAGGGGTGGGAGGTAGTGTTACTTACACTAATTTAAATTTAGAGAGGAAAGATCAACTTTTAAAAATTCAAAAAGAATTAATTTGAGAGTATCATTTGAAACGAAAAAGAAAATTTTGATATAAAAAGAAATTTTTAAAAGTAAATTAATTTAAAAGGTTAAGATTTGAAGAAAAAAGATTTTTTTAACATAAAAAATATGAAAACAAATAATTAATTTTTTTTTAAAAAAGTACTTGTTCACTAGCCCAAATCCATAAAAAAGTCCCTAAGCGCCAATAGGCTGAAGTTCACAACAGGACCTAATTGCAAGGTGAGTTCAATACACCTTGAAATAAGAAAATATACTTCAATCAAGGGGCTTGCTATTCCCACACTCTTTTCTACTCTTTTCACCCCATTCTTTTTCAAAAACAAATAAAAAGACCTAACTATCCCTACCCTTGCCCCTCCCATCCATCCCCCTTTCTTTTTAAAATACTTCTCACCCCACCCCTCCCCTTTCACCCTCCCCCTTATTCTCTCCCTTCCACGGCAGTTCTCACTAGCCAAACCTCCATCGCCTGAAGAACATCTCGCTAGAGCGCTGCACTTGCCTTCCCCTTTAGGCGGCCACACTCTTGTCCAAAATTCGTACTTCGGTGAGTGTTTTCTCTCTCTCTCTCTTTTAATTTTTAGATTTAACTTGGAATTGCAATTCCGTTATTTGAAAATACACAACAAAATTGCGTTTTCATTGTGCATAATGCACAACAGAATCGCAATTTCGTTGTGCATCTAGTCCAGATGCACAATAGAATCTATGCACTCCGTTGTGTATTTGGTCCAAATGCACAATGGAATCTATGCATCTTGACTAGATGCACAACGAAAATGTGATTCTATTGTGCATCTTAACCATATACACAATGAAATTGCGATTCCATTGTGTATTGTGTGAATTTTAAATTTGTTTTTTATTTAATTATTATTTATGTGATTTTAATGATTAATTTTTTAAATAGTTTTTTTATTTTAATTAATTAAATGATTTAAGTTATTTTTTTTTAAATTAAATTTTTATTTAATTATTTATATGATTTTAATGATTTGAATTATTTGTTTTTTAAATAGTTTTTATTTGAATGAAATAAATAATTTAAGTCATGTGTTTTTAAATTAAAGTTTATTTTAATTATTTAAATAAATTTAATAATTTAAATTATTTATTTTTGATAATATAAGTAATTTAATAATTAAATTAATTATTTTTAGAATATTTCTAGTTAATAATATTGATTATATTTGATTATTAATTATATAATAACTAATTTTCAGGTTCATTATGCCACGCACGAAATTTGGTGCCCTTCGTCCTAGATAAGGCCCTCTGCCAAATGATGCACCAAGCATATCTAGGTGTCCATCGTCAATTGCATCTGCATGACGAGCTAGATAGGTTGTAGTGGCTAGGGAGCAGTGTAGATAGCAACAGCATGAGGAAAAGGTACATGATGATGTACTTGAGGCAGAGCCTGAGCTATAATAGGCAGAAAAGCTTGAGGCAGATTTGGCTTATTAGATTGTTGGACCCCCATTTTTAGAAGGTCTTGTAGACTTGTCACTGCTTAGGTCCTATAAAGACCATGTTGTAGGACATATTTGGATTGGACGGCCCCATTGTAAGATGAGGTTGATCAGCCACGAAGGTAAGGTATTGCCAATGCCCACGCACTCGATGGCGGAGCTCATGCAGAGTTCAAGTTTCGCCTCACTTATAGAGACATCGTATGTTACTGCCAATAAGGGCATGGTATGTGCCTTCGTTGAGCAGTAGCATAAGGACACTAGCTCCTTCCACCTGCCTGTAGGGGAGATGACCATCACCCTATATGATGTGTCATGTCTCCTACACTTACCTATTATAAGCAAGGTGTGCGAGCATGCTTATTACAGTTGGGACGAGGACATTGGGTTATTGATGAGCGACCTATGTGCTACGCATGCCGAGGCACACACTACGACGACGAAAAGAGCTCACGTGAAGTTATCTTGGCTGAGGGACATGTATGTTGCATGCATCGTAGCTAATTAGATGACATTTGCCAAAAAAAGCTCTACGCATGTCCAGGTATGCTACCTGGACCTCTTCCACCAGCTCCAAGCATGCGTAGGATATTCCTGGGGTTCAGCTGTGCTGGCATTCCTCTATGACCAGCTTAGCATTGCTAGCCCTTGATCTACAACACAGTTTGGAAGATACATGAGCCTCCTGATGGTATGATTTTGTATTTTAGGATTTTTATTTGTTTAGGATTTATTTTGCTTATGTATTTTAATTTATTAATTGCCGATTATAGGCGTGGATCTATAAGCACTTCCCCACCATTGTGGAGAGATTTCTGAGCATTGATTACTCAGAGCAGCAGCCCTGCCTCTATCGATGGAATGCCATGAGGGGCATGAGTCTTGCACTAGGGACCAAGCAAGTGTTGGACCAGTTGTAGCTGGACGACATTGTGTGGGTGCCATATGACACACACAAGGTCGTCTGCCCGTTGAAGTCAATCCCGTTCTACTTAAGCTTCATTCGCTGCGGTTCCCACATGCGTGCACATCTACTAGAGAGGGCCCTCAGGCAGTTTGGCTATATCCAAAGGATCCTTCATCCTCTGCCTATTAATTTCTCATCGTTTACTAGCTAGTTTGATGACTAGGAGGGCTAGGAGGCACCCGTGGTGGATAGAGGAGCAGTTGTGCCGCATGAGGCTCCATGAACCCACGCGGATGACTACCTTGAGTGGTTCCACCAGATTTCTCATCCATATTTGATACATTCGGTGGCATGAGATCCTTTGCGAGGCCCTCCACAACTTTTTGTGCTACAGTAGTCTTCATCCAGTGACACCCATTCATGCCAGATAAGTGTCCCCTTATTTACAATGTGTTTTTACGATGTCAATGACACATTGTTGAACAAAGTTTCTATTGACACCCAATTTCGTCTGGGTAACTTAAAAAAAAATAATAATTAAAAAAAGAGAATGATAGAAAATTAGTAAAAATTTAAAAATAAAAAACAAATAGCAAATATAATAATAATAATAATCAATAAATGAAATTAATAGAATGTCGTTTTGCACTCCAAAAAAATCCAAATTAAATTTTGAGTGTGTGAAAAAAAAATTAAAAGTCTGCTAAAAAAATAGAAAAAAAAGAAATAAAAATAATCAAAGTTTAAAAATGCTTCACTTTACCACCCTTCCCTCATCACTTTTTACGTAACAGAATCACCACACTTCATAGTACACCAACACACAAAATATTCTCTCTTACGTAGCAATTTCTAATCACCTCACCCTTCTTTACATCTTCTTTCTTGGGAACGGATTCTCTCAGTTAAAAAAATTGAAAAGTGTCCAATTTTTAAAGTCCACTATTAATATATATTATTTAATATTTTATATATTAAATTTATTAGATATTAAAATAAATTAAAAATTGAGATTTTATCCAGTAATAATTTTATCAGAAAAAATCCAATCCCAGCTTTTTCTTTCTCTCCTTCAACCCACACAACATCACGTGACTTTCACACAGTCTCACTCTTTACACCTCTCTCTTTCATGTTTTTCCCCCCTCACCAACACCCGCGCATAGCACTGCTCACACACCTCACAATTAATTTTTGGAGATAATTATTCTTCTTCTCTCCCTCCCTCACGTGAACACACTATAAAAGAGATCGTCACACAAAACCCAATAAAAAACAAAAAACTCCCACGGGCTCTAAAGAAAAGGCAGCAACAACATTCTTTCATTGAATTAACACTCACTTGCAACACGAATTCACCTCACGTCCTCACACACTCGCATTCTCTAATTTTTCTATATATTCACTCACTCATTACTGAATTGAGACATTCACGAAGCACCCGTTCTCTCTCGAAGAAGCACTCATATAGCAGCTCAACACTCTTCTCTTTCGTCAATAAGCACACACAGAGGGATTGGATTTTTTTAATTTTATTTTTTTAGTCACTCATTGCACTGGCATCATCTTTTCCCTTCTTCTCTAGTTCTGTTTTACTCAAGAAATGGCAACAATCCTTGAGCCACAATGAAGCTCTCATCCAAAAACATCTCCAGCGAGCAAGCCTATGACCAGAGCAAAACCAGTAGCGTCATCGAATAATAATGCATCCAGACAGCACTGGTCTCGCACCACAACGGTTCTATTTTTGTTTGCCCCATTCTCACTAATATTATTGCCAATGATGTATGTGTTGTTTGCTGTTACATATTCTGGATTTTTTGCCTTACTGTTAGTGATATATGTTGTGGTGCTTGCTGATATTCTGGTTTTTTGTTTTGAGCTTACTGACTTGACTATGAGCCTGTTTAGATACATATTAAAAGATTTTTTGAGATTTTATATTTTGAAATAAACATTTTGTTATATAAAAAGTGGTGTTTTGACGTATATTTTTTTTAGCTTTTGAAAAAATAAAAACTTCCAGTAGAGTTTATGGTAAAGTTAAAATTTTTAGTTCCTCAAATAATTATCATTTTAAATAAACAGTTAAGAATGTATTATTCAAACATAATATTAACTTATTTAAAAATATTTTTCATAATAAAGCTTTTAAATAAGTTCTTTTTTCTATAAATTCTTTTAATAAAGCTCATCCAATGGAATTGGATCATGTTGTGTTGAGAGGACTCTTGGATAAATTGTGAAGGCCTCATCAGCTGAAATAAAAATGACAAAAAAAAAAAGAAAGAAGAAAAAAGAAGAAGATGGAATTAATTCTTTCATTTCATTTTGATTACTTTTACTGCTTTGTTTGTGTGTGAGATCTGTTGAAGCGGTGCCTAATTCTCCCTTCATTCATGATTCAATCACTTGTGCATCCTCGGCCTATTTTACTATTCGTGAAAGCGCCTTGTGCACTTGGATCCAAAAATAATAAGTGCTCAATTTGATTTTAACAATCTATCAATAAAGTTTCGTAGAATAAAAAAAATGGATAACTGAAATAGATGATAAAAATTGTGGATGGATGTTTGATGAGTGGTGAATGCGTGTCTGAGATAATCCCTGTGGTTTGCTGTCCAAATTGCACTCTCGCTTAAGTCTTTGATTTGCTGTTTTGTTTGAATTTTTTAAATAAGGCTGGCCATAAAGCCCTCGGTATGTAGAAATTATAAAATCAACGAAAAAATTGAATTAGTTGAGAGTTCACTTTTCAAATCAAAATTAAAATACCTTTTCAGAAAAAAAAAAAGAATATAGAAATAATAAATAATAAATAATAAAATAATAACAATAACAATAAACTGGGGGCGTAAGTTTTTTGTTTTGCAGAAGATGTCTTTTGTTAATAATATGTTACGTTAGTTAAATTATATATGGGGACAAATTAATAACCAAAGATAATAGAATGTTCACTTTTCAAAATAATAATAATAAAATATATTAAATCAGTTTTGAATATAAAATAATTCTTGACTTTTACTACTTAAAAATAAATAGTCAAACTTGATAGTGGCTATTTTGGATGTACTTTTTATTTGGATATTATTAAGTATTAAAATATTTAATGATAACCATTTTAGATACACTTTTTATTTGGTTATCATTAAAATATTTAAAATAAAATATTTAAAACATTAATTAAACTGTTTTTCTCTTCTTTATAAATTTATTTAATAAAAAGGGATTTAGTTATAGTTATTTTAGATGCACTTCTTGTTTGACTATTATGAATCCCTTAAAAGGTAATGATAATCATTTTCAATGCACTTCTTATTTGGTTATCGTATGAACCTTTTTTTAATAAAAAATATTAAAAAGTAAAAGCATCAACCAACAAAACTTTTTTCTACCCAAAGAATTATACGAGTCTAATTCTTCATTGTACCATAGGATACATAGGAGTAGGGGCTCATCCTTGTCGATCTCAAAAATAAATAAAATTTAATTCTTTTTCAAAATAAAATATTTCCTTCTTTTTTGAAAATTCTCTTGATAAGTAAAATAATAAAATTTGTTGATAAAATAAAATATTCTTTTCTTTAAGGGGTAAAATAAATATTTTTAAAGTTATCTAGTTTTGCATGTTTAATTAGGG
This sequence comes from Spatholobus suberectus, assembly GCA_004329165.1. Classification (NCBI taxonomy): domain Eukaryota; kingdom Viridiplantae; phylum Streptophyta; class Magnoliopsida; order Fabales; family Fabaceae; genus Spatholobus; species Spatholobus suberectus. Next base: position 72,919,157 of record CM014732.1, read on the forward strand.
GTGGGTAACTGTCTTTATGACGGACTGTCATAGGGTGCTAGCACTTCCTTAGGCGTAACTAACTCCTGAACTCGAATTTTGATTGAAGACCATTTGCTTTTGGGTTTTTCCTATGTTTTCCTTAATAAACTTTGGTAGCGACTTCTCTGTTTTTATTTTTATTTTTTTGTCGTCTCGCTATGACCTAGGTTGCAATATTTTCCATTTCTTTTTTTGTAGGCACAACAAAAGAAGGTTGTTGGCCTTATGGAGCGTATGCTGCGTCTAAGGGTGGTGCTAGAGGCTACTAACAATTATAGGATGATCTAAGAGGCATTGTCCATTGCTCAGTCAGGCATAGAGTTTGGGTGCACCTATTAGAAGAGGAGGCAGAAGAAGACGATGACCATCTTTGATGCTTGACTTTTTTTTCTTGTTTTTTACTATTAGATCATTTTTTTTAGTATTTTATACATTATGTACAAACCTTATTGTATATATTTTTGGATTTTATAAATGTTTCGAATTTTATATATGTTACATTTATTGGTCCAGATCGCACCGATTCAAACGCGTGTCCTGTTCAAGTGTCAATGAACCATTGAAAGTTGCCCCTAAAAAAAATTCATAAATATAAACAATTAAATTCCAAATATATAACAGAAATGTATTTCCATTATGTATAGATGGACACACCCCTTTCAATCATAACAGAAACGCGTTTTCGTTGTATAAAATCACAATGGAAACACAATTCTATCAAGAGATGTTTTTAGAATAAAAAAGGCACAAATAACATATAGGGTGAAAAGAGCAAAAATTCAGGTAAAAATAGCACCAGCCTTCGATCAAGAGTAAGATGATAACATATTACTCCAAATCAGGAAAAAAACTTCCCTTGGGTCCTTGGGCGTCATGTACCTCAACTCATATCAAGACATCTTTATAAATAGATCATTGACAATAGTGTCACGTATCTATAATTTCTACAATATAGGACATGCTACAAGATAAGATTCACTATTCATAAGAAATATTATTATTTTATGTCTCTATAAGACAAAATTTAATATTCATAAAAAATATTATTATTTTATTTCAATGGCTCTTATTTATTTAAAATGTATATTGCTTTTGGACCATTGGATCAAAAATAGTCTTTGTAGTAAGACATTAAGAATTAGTGATCTCCTGCATTCAGTCCAACAACTCTCTCCACTTTTCCACGTTTTCTTCTTTTTCCTTTTTCCGTATTAATATCAATTAGGTTATGTCAGTATGTTTATAGTATTTTACTCTCCTTATAAATTATTTTTATAGAATGAAATCATTTATTAATTATTAGATAATTCTAATGTAAATTAATGTTCAATATTATAATAGATTTAAGATTTAGTAGTATTAGTTTTCTTTCTTTGCACACTGTATGACAGGGAATTTTCATGCTTTTAATTCTTTCTATTTTTTTTTTCTGCAAAAGAACCAAAATGTGGAGTAATAACTGTAAATGGAAGTGAGAAAAATACATTTGCTGACGTAGGATTTGAGAAAATGATTAGAGACATGTAAGCTGGTGAATCGGTGGTAAAAGAAGAATCATTGTTGATCCCGACTTGGACTACTGGTCATCTTCTGATTGTTTATCCAGGTGGATGAACAATGTTAGTATTTTACATTTGACCTAATATTTATTTATTTTTTTGAAAATAACTTTATAAAGTTTTATCATTTTGGTTGACGTAGGAGTTTTCTACCTTTTGACGTATATATTTTTAATAATACGTTATATTTATAAGTTATAAAAAATTTGCTTCATGTTAATTCCATCTCTCATTAATAGAGTTGTGTCTATTAACAGAGTGTTGTACATCTCTATTAACTGCATTCCAATCCAAAGCCAACTAATAAAGATAAATCTTTAGGATCATGACCAAATATTTTAAAAAGAAATTTAATTTAATTTAATTTTATATTATATTATATTTCTACACACATACCATGTGGCTCATTACAAATCTTGCTCAGAATTCCACCGAGTTAATGCACTTGGACTCCTAATATACCTGACATGAAAAAAATAAAAATAAAAATCCTTACCATTCTCAATTTTGAGAATAATTTTATATTCTCTTATAATATTATCTTCTTACACATCTTAATTTCTACTTATTAAATAAAAAACACTGAATACCTTATATGTTTTTAAGATATTAAATTTATTTTAATACTTTATAAAATATTAAAAAGATTAATAAGAAAATAAAACATTGTTCCAATTTAATTTATCAATGTTTTGTTAATTACACACGAATAATTTGGTCAGAGTTGTCTTTATAAGTTTATTTGCACGTTACTTTAAATATTTTTATTTTTAGTTAATATATACTGTGCATAGCACGGGTGGGAAACTAGTGTTTATATTACATTACAATTTCTCTATCAAAGTTCTTATTGAACTTTTGCAGGTATCCAGGCCTATTATCACTGACCTTATAGGCGTTTGAAAAGAGAACCACTACAATAACATCTTAGATCGCGGTCAATGTCAAACTCAAACATCTCAAACCAATTTAATACTAAATATTGGCTAGTAAAGTCACGTGTCATACAGAAATTATAATAAAATGAGAAATTTCTTATATTCAATAGTGGAAGTTCATATTTATAATATCAAAATAAATAATAAAATTGAGTTATTAAGTGTGTGTTTGTTCTAAATAAATATTGTCACAAATAATTAAGTGTAATTAACTACCAATATATGTGTAAGATTTTTTTTTAATTGCTCAAACAACATTATATCGAGTTCTTACCGCTAAAATAAACATAGCACAACTGCACAAGTTGATAATTCAAGGTTTCTTCTTTTGTTAAGTAATTTTCATTAACAGAGACTGGATAAAATTATCATTATTTTATAAATACGGACTGATTGGATCAATAAATTTGTAAGGACAAAAATTGTGATACAGAATTGGAGAAAACGAGTGTATTTTAGCCTGATTTATCATGAAATGTCGAATCACAAAAAGAAAGTTAGATAAACTCTATTCTTTTTGGACAAGGAGAGGAATTGAGTAAGAAAAAAAAGAAGTTAAAAGACTTTTTTGTTCGCACAATAGTTCATAATATATATTTATATAGAGTAATGTCAATTTGTTTTATACACACTTAAAATTTCTTAATTTAATCTATGTACAGTTTGATATTTTTGTGTATATAAAATCACAATCACATATTCTTTTTAACAAAGTACTTTGATCAATTAAGTTTAACTATACTTAATGATTAACCAAGCAAAGAGGTTTATAAAAATCGAATTAAATTTGAATAAAAGTTTTTTATCCGTTGATACAGAAATTTAATATTGGACAATTATAATTTTTAAAAAACTACGTAATAAAAACATACAGATGTTGTACTATTAAATGTAGTAATGATGCAAGATAAATGGATTCGGTGAACCTGTCATCAAGATCTTAGTACAATTTTGTCTTGTGTCTATCCCTAGCAGGTGCTGTCAACAACATTATTGTTTAATTATTTGTCGGTATGAATTAATTCCCACAGGCACAGCCGCAAGGAGGGGTGCGTCTGGAATTGTGACTATGTGTCAAAATCCAGCGTCAAAGTCTCACCACTACCATTTGACATTTAGAGATGTCAACCCTAAAAAACCAAAACTGGCTCGACGTGGGAAGAATAGAACACAAGAGAGAGAAAGAGCACGAACATAGAGATGCCAAATTCCCAATCTCTGATCTCATACTTCAAAATAAATAAATAAATAATAGTTACGTGTCGCTTTGTTACATTATTTTAAAAATAATGTAATACATCTTCTAACATATTTTCATTTGATTCGATTTCTTTAATACGGAAAAGTCTACTTTAAAAAATTGCTCCCTCTGTCGCATAATAAGTATTGTGTAAAAAAAAAAAGTCTTAAAATAAGTGTCATTTTAATTTTTTAATGTAATATTAATTACTTTTCTCTATTTATACCCTTAATAATATTTTTTAGAATGTTGTTGTGTTGTATCATTTTTAGCAAAGAAGATTAATAATAAGGTTAATTTTGTAAAATTGTTATTCTTTTTCATATATTTAATTGCTTTTCTTGGTTTGTGTAAAAAAAATCTAGGACGACACTTATTTAGAATTGTTAATTTAAAACAAATAACTAAAAATTTAAATACAATTATATAAAAATATATCAAGTAAAAGTTATTGATTATTATGAAAAATAAGAATAATAAACTAACATTATTAAATTATATTTAAATGATTAAGATTTAAAAAATTAAAAAATTAAAAATCATGTAATTACTAACTAATTTTTTTAATCTTAATCATTTATGTATAATCGTTACTCTGATTTATAATTCTTATATTCTTAAAGAGAGAGAATGTGAAAAATGAGATTTTATTATGAAAAATAAGAATAATAAATACAAATCATTATATTACATTTAAATTGCCAAATTTTAAAAATAGATGTACATGACTTTTTAGGTAGTATTGTGATTACTATCTAATTTTTTGATTTTTACTATCGTGTATAGTTTAACTCAAATCTATATCTTTTATTTTACAATATATATATATATATATATATATATATATATATATATATATAATTAATTTTTAATTAATAATTACTATCTAATTTAAAGAGAAAGTACACACTCCCTTATTTTAAAATTGAGAAGAGATAAGCACTTATTTGTATGTGAGTAGACTTTTGTGAATCGTCCACTTTCTCTCTCTCTCAATATACGTGTCTTTTCCTACTTATAACATATTATCATCTCTGTCTCACCTCAAAAAAAGGCAGTGCCTTATTTTGTCTGTCTCTCAGTTGGGTACAAAAGAGACATTGTCAGACCTTGTCTCCACGGTTATGGAGGCCATAGTTCTAAATTGTGGACCGCAACACGTGTTGCGACAGGGCCGTAATGGAACCACAACAGAGCTACAACACCATTTTGTTTTTTTTTTTGTGAAAAAATAAATAAAGATTCAGGCTTAAATCTTTTATTCTAATGGGTGTAGTTATGTGAAATGTTGGAGAAGGGAGGGAGGCATTTGATGGTGGCTAGTTTAGGTATTGGTAAGCTACGTAATACATTCAAGGCAAGGAAAAAAGGTGACGTGGTAGGAGTAGGCCAGTAGGGAGAAAGATAAGATGGTAGGGACAAGGGAAAAGGTGAGGTGCAAACATATAATAATTTCATACCGCAACGGCCGCAATCTGTATCGCAGTTGCCGCAATACCCGCAATCGTAATGTTTGCAACGGCAACCGCAATTGTGACCGCAACCGCAATTTAAAACCATGATGGAGGCCGATTGGGATCTTCACATCGTTGTCCAAGACTGCACCACCACTTCTTCCACCGCCACCGCCACCACCACCACAACCACCACCTCCTCTGTTTCTTCCTCTGGCTTGTAACCTACCATCATCTTCCTGCAACTTCTTCTCTATTTACAACCCTGCTGAACACGAAGGCCAAGTTTTGTCCCTTTCAGAGAACCCCTTTGAAGCGAGGAGTTTCATTGAAGAGCTTCATGAGCTTTGTAAGCTTTTCTTCCTCAAACCACAGCCTCAGACTTTCCAAACCTCTTCTCCACTCTCTTCCTTTTCTTATTCCTCCACACCTAAATCGCCTCACACACAGCAAGAACAAAAGCAGCCTCACCACGCCGGTTCCACCACCACTCCACGATCCGAAAGAAGGTAAATCTACCCTTTTCCCTTTTTCATTTCACAATTGCAAGGAATCAAAATCAGATACCCCCGTAACGAAGAGATCTTGAATTTAATTTGGCTCTTAAAAACCATGCTTTTGTTTCATGACTTGAGTGTGTGAAATGCATTTTTTTTTTTTGGTCAATCACAGGAAGAATCAGGTTAAGAAAGTTTGTCAAGTGCCAGTTGAGAACCTCTACTCAGACATATGGGCTTGGAGGAAATATGGCCAGAAACCCATCAAAGGGTCACCATATCCAAGGTTTACCTTTCCAGATTTTTGTTATTTATTTATTTATAATAAAAATTTTGGAAAGAGGATGATACTCCAATCTAAAGTTGGAAAAACTTTCTGTACTTACACTACACCAAAAACGTGATTTAGTGGCGGTACAATAGCGGCGGTTAACAACAACCGCCACTAAGTTAGACTTTTGCTGTCGGTTTATAAAATGACGTTAGATGTTAACATTTTAAGGCGGTTTTGTAACCGCCGGTATGTGATTCATAAACCTTCGCGCTAATTCTCTAATTCCTTTCGCTCGCGCCGTCGTTTCCCTTTCCCACCAAGTGTTTGCCCCTTTTGAACCCAAAAAACAAAAGGCACAAAACTCACAATACCTTCGCGCCCTAGAATCCCAAAAATGAAAAGTCGCGGGTTCACTGCTGTGCCTAGAACTACCTCTGCCCAGATAGAAGGGATTCCTAGTCATCTCCCCTGAGACCCTTGCCAAGACCACATTCTCGCACCACCTTTCTTTCTGCAAAATCGAACGAACCCTAGCAGTAGCACACTACTACAATAGTAATGCCACAACATAACCCTTTGAAGTTGTCGTTTGCTCTCTCCGGCCTCGTTCGCATCTTCACCTTCTCTCTCAGGTTCTCTCTCCTTCTTATTCTCTATGTGTGTTCGTATTTTTGTGGCTGTTACTTACTGTGTCAGCAGAAAGATGAAGGTGATCGCTGCATATTTGCTCACCGTGCACGGAGGCAACCCCAGCCCCTCGGCCAATGACGTCAAGGAAATTTATGGTTGAGGTGCATTCTTCTCTTCCTATCATAATCTCTTATTTATTTTAATTTTTAAATGGATTGAATGATTTATGCTAATTACGTTTAGGCAAGATGATAATATTATGTTGTTGTTAATTAAGTTGTAATCTTTGAATGTATATATTTCTCAAGAGGTTGAGATTTGTTTACCCTATTTGAATTTTTGTTTTCATAACTACAAAAAATGGTGAAATTGGTTCGTTTTATTTAGCTATGTATATGGTAACGTAAATCTTGAAATGCATATATATTGTGGAGAGGTCCTTGAAGCTGAGAGATATATATATATATATTTTAATTTACAGTTGGAGCAGAAGTAGATGATGATAGGATTGAACTATTTTTGTTTGAAATTAAGAGTAAAATAGTTGAGGTTATTGTTACTGGTAGGGAAAAGCTGACCTCTATGCCCACAGATGGTGGTGGTTCTGTTGTAGTTGTCACTGCTCCTAGGGGAGGTGCTACTACTGCTCCAGCTACTGCTGAGGCAAAAGAGAGGGAAAAGTGGAGGAAAAAGAGGAATTTGATGATGCAAGTGCTTTTTTATCCCTACTGCTTTATTTATCTTTAGGTATTCTAAAGTGTTGTGTGATACACTATAAATGATTTTGAACTTGTGGTTGGTTGGTGAGTATATTATAATTGAGTTGCATATTGTGTAATGGAAACGGTTCTTAATGGTTGGACTTATAGATCAAAACATAATGAGGTCAATGCACCTTGCATATTGCCTTTCAATATGAAGTAGCTTTGTATATAACTAGCTTTTAGTTGGCGTGCAAATTTCAACTATGTATGGATTTTTGGGTATTCCGAAGTTTTTCTGACTGTTTATCCTTCAATTTGTTTTGTGAAGCAGGATGCGGGTGTTGGTCTCTTTAATTAATTGGTGTAGTTTATTCAGCTTTTGTCCAGAACATATTCTCAATTAACTCTCGAGCTTCTGAGTTTGTCAAAGACTCAGTTTTGTTCTAAAGAGTAAAGTAGTATGTTTTCATATCAATGTAGGTGTATAGGAATGTGAGCATGAAGGAGACAATTTTCTTTTTACTAAATTTTAAGCTTGGTCATTACCTAAAAATTCCTCCTAAAGCAATGTTCTTGGCACAGGTTTGCACACACTCTCCCTTATCAAAAATAAAGCAAACAAAGAGAAGTGAGTTTTTTTTTTTTTTTTTAACATTATTTTACCTTTTTGCAACAAAATAGTCTTGTAAGTAATTATCAATTATCATTCCCTTGCCCTTCTTCTTCTGTAGGTACTTAGCACCTTAATATCTGCATTGGTGCATTTACTAACAGCGTGGTTGCTCATGAACTCTGTTCCAAATATATGCAATGGAGATTGTTTCTTGTGTTTAATCAAAAAAAAAAAAAAAGAGAGATTGTTTCTTGTTACTCCCCTGCAAGTTCGCATCCAAGGCCTTTCACTGTTTCCCAACCCGTTGTGCCTCAAAGGTCTATTTCTTGCATAATTAGCATGTCTCCTGCATGGTTGTTTAGTTTCATCAGCTTAATATTTCACTTAACTTTGCTTGTGTAGAGACTTGAGGTGACGAATTCTCTAGGCTAAGATCCACTTCATCTGTGACTTATGGTAACAATGCTTGAGAGTTTTGTTTTTTTGACATCGTAGCTGCCCAGCTCACTCCCAAGGTTAGTTTCTTATAGTTATGAATTCATTCCCATCTGATTGGATGATCATGAGAGTTACCTTCCTGCTTGTTTGAGTTATAGATATATACTAGCTCTTACTTTCTTTATGTTATTTATTGGGGAATCTCAATCTTGCTTATGTGCTTTAATATTAGCTTAACCATGAAAGCTATCCCACTTAGTTAGTAATTTTAATTTAAACCAATGGAAAATTTTGGCCCATTCATTCACAAACTTACTAAGTAGTCCCATCTGACAGAGAACCAATATTGCTGAAATCTTCACCTAAATTTGGTCTGGATTTTGACTAAGTTTGCTGCTTTCAAATGGTTGCAATTGACTCAACTCTTAGTCTTGTACACACTTGTTATCTCTATTGGAAATGTAACAATTATAAGGTAAAAAAGTGCTTATATATTGAATGAAACACTTAGCAGAACCTGTCCTGTCTCATAATAAGCTCAAGTCTTCTAGCATCTTTCAATTCTTTAAGCAAACACACTTTTTTAATCCTTTTTGCCTGTTTATATCAAATCTAGAATTGAATTGACTTAATCTTAATCTTTTAATGAAATAGTTAAAGTGGTTTAATTTCTTTGTTGTTCAAACAGAAAAGTTAATTAAAAAGGTTTATTAAAAATATTATAAATACATGTAAAAAAATTTGAATGATAAATAATGTATAATAAATTAAAGAAGTTTAAGATTTAAAAGTAATTAAGTTAAGAAGTAATGACATGAATCATTCTTTTCAAAAAATATATTAAAAGATTAATTTATTTTACTCCAATATGTTTTTATATTATAAATTATCGTCAAAATAATTTTATATTAATTAAACTGTTTTATTTTTAAAATTGAAAGTTTAAATGTCTATATTTTTCTACTATCAGTCCAATAATCTGATTTCAATTCAATCATTCTTTTCTTGATTTTGTCTAATTTATATTTTTATATTTTATCTATATTTATTAATTATTTGCATAATTCATGAGATTCTTGCTTCAGCATCTTTTAATTAAAAAGGTCGTCCAAAAGTGTTAATATTTCCAAAAAAATGCATCTTTTAATTAAGATTTTAACCAACGTTAACTTTAAAGGGAAACATTTAAACAACAAATTAAAAGGTCTTCCAAAGTAAAAATTCTGATTAAGAGATAATCTATTATGGTTCTTCTAGATTGGTTATTTTTAAAAATAATTTTAATAAAATAAAGAGAATTTCATTTATAAAATAATAAGTGGTTCTGATTACCAAAATTTTTACTTTTTTTATTTGTTCTAAACCTCTATTATTATTGTTGTCCTTGTTATGATAAGGAGTTTTTGCTTGCTATAATATTGTTGGAACTGATATAGCCTTATAAGTTTCCAACACAGCTTCACCAACTATAATTTTTTTTTTCTGAATTTATGTGTGATATTTAGTTCCTTTTTGTTTGATTAGTTATCATGGGCTTGAAAGACAGATTCGATGAGGCAGCTAGCAGGAATAATGTGAATAATTGAATGTAATTTTGATTTATTTATTTATTATGGAATGTGAATAAACATTATCAAGCCAATTAGAATAATGATTCTTGCTCTATTCTGTTAAATCCGTGTGACTCATCCATATATATGGTGGTGGGATTTTTTATTATAAAGTTTGCTAGCTATGCGTACCAGCTTTTATTGGAATGGCATCCTATTGCTTAGTGGCGGTTTAAGAACTGCTAGCATTCTACTACTTAATGGCAGTTTCAAAACCGCCAGCATTCTATTATTTAGTGGCTGTTATAGGACTGCCAGCATTCTATTACATGCCAGCGGTTACCAAACGGCCAGCATTCTATTGCTTAGTGGCAGTTCTAAAATCGCCAGCATTCTATTACATGCCGGCGGTTACTCAAAAATGACGTTATATGGATTTGTCGCGGCATTTTTTACGGCGGTTTGGTAACTGCTAGTAGTTTGTTTAGTGGCGGTTTAAACCGGTAGTATTCTTAAAAAAAACTGCCGCTGAAAGCCGGTTTTGGTGTAGTGTTGAAAAGTACGTACAAATAAATTTATATTAACTTTATCTCATTGAGACAAAAGAAGACTTAAGCTTACAACTTGTCAGATAAGATCTTAACTTTTTCACATTTCTCTCCAAAGCAAAATTAAAAATGGGGGATGGGGGAGGGGGAAAGTAAAGTTATGAACTTATAAGGCTTAACCAAGCTTTGTTTGTGGTGTGATTCAGAGGGGCTATTACAGATGTAGCAGCTCAAAAGGATGTTTAAGCTAGGAAGCAAGTGGAGAGGAACAGAACCGACCCAACAATGTTCAGTCACATACACGGGTGAACACAACTACCGTGCTCCTACTCATAGAAACTCTCTTGCTGGCTCCACGCACCACAAACCTCAAATTGAAGACGCTGCCACAAAACCGGATTCTCCAGCCACCTCAGGGGCGGAAGAAGAGGTGGCACAACACAGTGCAAAGTCAGAGAACACAGAAAAAGACATGGAAGATCTGATGAAAGATGATGAGGAACCAAATGAATTTGGCTTAATAGATACGGTGGTAACAAATGATTTCTTTGAGGGTTTAGAAGAACTGACAGGGTCTGCCACTGACCCCTTTACAACTAGTAGCTAGTGTTGCTCGGTGGCCACTGGCCAATAATGTTGCCACTGCCGCTGGTGGTATCTGACTCATGCTTTTCATTGCAGATAATAGGAGCTTTTTTTGGGGTAGAGGAACACTTGTGCATTTAGGAGGAATCTTAACTAACAATTCTATGTGAAGGGGAGGAAAAGTTCTTCCCAAAGTACATAGTGAAGGTGTAGATTAGGCATTTATAAATTTTGTCAAAGTTAGTGATTGTTAGCCACACCTCTGTTGATGTGAAATCAATTCGTTTCAACAGCTTTTTTTGTGTCCATGTAATTTGATTAAGTTGGTTTGATTTTAAAATTGGTTATGATAAATTTCTAGCACTTTTGCATTGACTTTTCCTGCCAATGGTGAGTATTGTGTGACTATGATATAAAGGTCCATAATTGTTGGATAGTTATTCCTGTTGAGGCATGCTTAACCACAAAACCTCTAGTCCCATTTGGATTCGAGGACAGGCTCTAAGGAATGTGTGTTCAAGGAGAAATATAAAAATATATTCTTTAACGCGGTTTTTAATGTACTATTATTAGTTCTTGTATATAACAAAATATTATTATTAGATTTATTGAATGGAGAATGAGATTAGCTAAATATAGACTACAAGTCATTATTTAATGAGTTTCACAATATTTTTATGATAAAATCCTCAATTTTGGCTTTTAAAATTATATGTATCATTTCTTAGTCTTTTAAAAACTTTAATCGTTACATTAATCTTTAAATATTTAAATTATAATATTAGTTTATGAAGATTTTGTCACCAAATTAGTTCTATAATAGCAAATTAATTTCCCAAAAATCTAAAATGTATCCGTATAAATTCCTATAAATAACTAAGGTGACGGACAATTTTTTTTTTTGAACCACTAATTTGGTAACATTAAATCTTTAAATGATTAATTTGATGACAATATCTTTAAAAGATTAAAGTAGTGATACAAATTTAAAAGATTTATTTAGAAACTATTTTTTTAAGAGAATTAACGTAGTGATTGATATAATTTTGAAAGACCTAATTTGAGAGTTTTCTCTTATTTTTATCCAATAAAAAAGTATTAGAATGTATAAAAAAATGTATTATCAATTTTATTTTTTTTATGTTCAAGATCCCATTTGACTCGAAAACCAATAATATTTGGTACCTCAAAATCAGATTGGTGTTTTATTTTATTTTTCTTTTAGTCAGCTTCACGTTATGTCTAGCGTTCTACTCAGCTTGATTTAGTGTTAATATATTTTGCGTGTGTGCTTTTCTTTAGGAGAAAATAGGTCATGCACTAACAGTGTAAAACGGTTTTACACTATCATCCAATCACAAACTACTATGTATAGTAAGTTTATTAACTTTTACAATAATCATTTTAAAAGTCATATTAACGATGAATTTCAATTAGTTGACAATGTGAAGCTTTTTATACTAATAGTGCACAATCATTAAACTCTTTATTTATTTGAATCTACAAAATCATACTTGTATTTTACTTTTTTCTTAGTTAGCTTCACATAAGTAATATAGTTTCTGTATCTTTAAGCTTGTTTTGACATAATTTTTTTTCCTCTTAACGCACATTTAAGACGGGATACTAAACACACACTTAGTGTGTGTAGTCAAATTCACATTATATCTAGTTTCTTGCTCAACTTGATTCAATGTTAATATATAGAGAGTTAATATCTATTCTTTGTGTTTAATTTCTAGGCCTGCATTAGGGGGTGTTCACGGGTATGGTACCTGTGAACCCAAATTGACTCAAACTAACCAAAACACTTCGGTTTTGATTTTTTGGATGTTCAGGCAGCACTCAACCCAACCCATTCAAATCCGTTCATGTATGGGTTGGGTAGCGGGCTTTGATTTTTAAACCTGTGAACCCGTGAACGCAACCTGTTGACATGAATAATTTTTAAATTTATTGTTTATAGTTTTTAATTGAAAAAAAATTATGAATAATAAGTGTTTTAATATTGAATTGATTCTTTTAATTGTAATATACGAACATAGATATATTTATATCGACCACCAAGTCAATCTAATGAAAATAGCATATGTGACTATTGGACCTTGGCTTATATAGTAGAGCTCATCATTCACGCGTAGTAAACAATGCAACATTTATTATGATTTTTTATTTTTAAAAAATGTAATTTAGTTTTTATAATTCTTCCTTTTAATTGATCGAGTTGGTTCGGTTCAGGTTTGATAAAAAAATTATACAAATTCAATCAAACCAAATCCAATTTATTTTGATCGGTTCGGGCATCAAATATAGCCAAATCTAACCTAACCCGACCCATGAACACCCCTAGTTTGTATATATAGAGGAGTATTTATTAGAAGAGGTTAATCTCTTAAATAAATCGTAGTACGTTAAAAGAATAATTCCTTGCTCCCGACTGTAAGACGTGTTAGGTTCACAAAAGTAAATATCACGTATATATGTTAGGTTCACAAAAATAACATCGACATTGCCGTACACGGTGGGTGCAGTCTTCTGATTCCGAGTTTTGAGGTATCGGCTTCGGAAACAAGAATCTCATTACATAATATGTAAAAAAAGAGTTTAATTTCCAGTTAAAAAAACTTTACAAAGCTAATTAGAAATCATAGTCACCAGCAAGCGGCTGAACCAATTAATAAATGGTTGTTCTAGTTTAAGCTTTTAGTACGAGCTTTGTATTAGCCATTAGGAAGAGTTTTGTCATATCCCATTTGACTTAAGTAGCACATAAAATATATATGTCGACTCTTAAAAAAAATATTGTTGATATAATTTTAAAATAATTATTATAAAAGTTAACATGTCAGTATATAGCTTATTTATTTAAAAAAAAAGAAAAAAGAGAAAAGTTATTTTTGATAGAAACTATATGTATTTTTTATGAAAGACAATCTTACTCAAATTGTGTAGGACTATTATGGATTATGGACGACAAAACCCTCCCTATGAATATTAAAGACAATTGCATCTAGAACTTGAAGTCAAGACTACCAGTTAAGCCGGAACAATTTTGTAAAAGATAAATTTCTCAACTAGCAAGTAAAGGAGAAGAAAATAAGAAAAAACAATTTTGAATTTCTCTTGTAAATTAAAATCAACTTATACACTTAACTTTTATTTAAGTTTTTTCATTTAATTTTTTTAAAACTAAGTGTATAAGTTGATTTTAATTTATAAAAAAGTAATTTATTTTATTTTCTCATAAGTTTTTATGAAAAAAATTATTCAAATAGAACATACGTTATATGTTGTTTGTAATTATTTAGAGAAAATATGTGTTGTATTTTTTTATTATTTAAAAAATAGTATAAAGATAAAGATGTGCAAATAACATTTCTTTTTTATGAAATTAATTTTAAAATCGAATTTTTAATATTTTTTAAAATAAATGTTTGTAAATGCTCTTTAAAAAAATTGTTCTACTTTAAAAATTATATTTAAATTAATAAAAGATCAACCTACTAGGGTCAGCTTAATGGTAGAAGGTTGGGGTAATATGTATGAGGTCATAAATTCTAACTTCAGTATAACTATTGTATACTAAAAAAGAGTTAATAAAAGATCAATTCTTATATTGTTTGTGTCTCAAAAACCTTGTGACCATGTCTAATGTCTGTATTCGTCATTCATTGAAAATCAAGAAACACTTTAATTCAGCTAGAGACCAGCTTGATCGAGGCTAAAGCCATCGTCTCATCTTTTATCCAATATAATTTATTGAATTTTTACCTTTATTTTTCTTTTCAGAAATAATAATAACATGTTTATAACATACTTTTTGAATAACTTTTTATTAATACGTAAAATTTACTAAAAAAAAATAGGTTCAACTTTTTTTATTGATTATTAGTAATATACTTTATTGGAACACTGTTTTCCTCTTCATTTCAAATAATGATTTTTCCTATCTTTGGACAAGAAGGAACTCGTCATTATCAAGTGTAGGACAGATACAGGGTATATGTGAGAAACATTTCTGATTTCCCAATTGCCAATACATTCTTGACCCCTGGGAAGTTAGAATGATAACTTAGGTAATTGCTTATTCTAGTTCAGTCTGCTTTTCAAGAACCAGTTTCTCACAGTCGACCTCAACAGCTTTGTAAAGCATCAACTATAAGTTGCTTGGCTTGTGTTACTCGTTTGAAATCCAAATTTTGTAACACTAAAGAACCTTGTTTCAAATCATTATCTATATGTCTCATACGAAGATGGTAAACAATAAAGAAACACAATACTTATCTCCATAAACTAAATCAATATGAATAATAAAATAAGCATGCTGTTAAGTGGATAGAACATCAATATGCAAAGAAAACTAAACCTACAATGGAAGCAAGTTACTTCTGACAAGCTCAAAGGATGGCTTACATCGGTAATGAAGTGCCTAAATAATAGTTTCACACATTTTGCTCCATTACAATGCTTCAAAACAGGTTTTTTTGGAGATTCCATACATAATGTTGGACAACAAAAATACTGTTTCTGTAACATCAAGAAAACTTTTGCATTGGCCTTGATGGTCAAAAGGATAAGAGGAAAAACAAGAAAAGAAATTGAAGTGATCTTCCCTAAGAAAATGGTGTCTATCTCTATCCATAAGTCAACTTCTCAACTTCTATTCAATTATGTACCTTTATTTTGTTCTGCCACTGAAGAAAATTAAGGACATCAACTAAAAAAAAGAAGGGTGATTTTGTAGCTATACTAAATTATCATTTTGTTTGGTTTCCTTCACCAATTGATTTGGTTGTATCCATCTTCTGAACTGCTTCACATGCTGCAGATGCCGCCTTGTCCAAACCTAACCTTTGCAACTCATTTGACAAAACATCTGCATCTGTTTTGCTTATTTTGTATAGGCTATGGCGAGCATCAGGAAATGAATCATTTATCACATCTACCGTATACTCCAGGTAAGGCTTTATTGATGACATCTCCTACACTCGCATACTGCTTACAAAATTTTGGAGTAACCTGAAAAAGATAGATCATCTCAAAAATAGCAAGGAGTCCTATAATGTTTGAAAGAAAAACAAGGTTAACATATGCTCCAAATACTTTTGCATGGTGGAGGTGTTGTAGCATACCAAGCAGATCATGATAAACTAACACCTGCATGAACAATGAAACTAAATTAGAAATCCTCTGCTCTCCGTTTACCCAGAAAAGATTTTTTTTTGTTTCTTCCCAAGCAGAACAAGAGTAATGTAAAATTGAAACTCGCAAACAATGCTTTGTTCAATTATCTGAAAATGACTGAGGGATAATCAAATTAGAATTTCATCCCTAGCTATAGGCAGTCAAGAGACCCAAGACCAATCTTAACATATTCTCAAACTCAATAATATCTACATACATACATATGAAAGTGACAATATCATTTAAGAGAACAATCATTCATGATACAGAAAGCCCAAAATAGCAACTTGATGAAACAATAAAATGTCTTCAAATAAAGCAATGACCGTGCATTTTTAGCTATAAACAAAATTGGTGCCACTAATGTAGGCTGCACTCATCTCTTACTAAAAGTACATCCCAAGAAGTCAAGAACAGCATATTAGCCAAAAGGGCAATCAGGCCAACTGACCTGTCCACTACAAAAGGGTCCAGCCCCAATTCCAATTGCGGGAACTTGAAGGGCTACTGTTGTTGCGGCGGCAAGTGGTGCAGGCACACATTCTAGAACAACAGAAAAGCACCTTGCTTCTTGCAAAGCCAATGCCATCTCTACAACCTACACATACTTCTTACTTTTAGTTTCAGGACAACAATAAAATCAATCAAACGCCAAATAGATGCATCAAGACACACCTTGACAGCACTGGCAACATTCTTTCCTTGAGGTCTAAACCCCACCCGAATGGTCTGGGGAGTAATGCCTACATGCCCCATCACAGCTATTCCCACCTCAAGTCCTCAACAATAGCCTTTGCTGCAACAATTCTCGAAGGAGACCCTCCTTCCAGTTTTATTGTATCCATTCCCCCTTCCTTCAAAATACGAACCGTTATATCCACCGCCTGCTTAAAATCAAAACAACAACACTTAAAAACCATTCAACAATGAGTGAAACAATCAAACACACACCCAACTCCTTGAATTTGACTTCTTTAAAGTAAATAAAAGTAAAGTAAGTAATCTTATTAGTTGATAAGAAAATCTATGATTAATATTGTAACATATCCATGATTTATTATGCATGTACCATTTACATGTAATATCGATAGTTGATTCTTTCATCAATAATGGAGATTACTGTTATGAGATATTAGTTAGTTGTGTTTGTTATACTTTAGTTGTGTTTGTTGCAGGTTGTTAGTTAATTAGTTGTGGTAGTTAAGTTTAGTTTGTGAGTTGTTATTAGTTAGCTATTGCACTTTTATAAATACCTATAGTTCCTTCTTGTACAATCATCTTTTATTCAATCAATTCGATGGATCATTTTTATGGGGCTTCCCTTATGTTCTTTGAGCTCTATGATATGTGGCCATATTAAATAGGTGTTATTTGCATCACCTATCAGGATTCTGATATGATATCAAAGCTCTCTCTTGGAGAGACCGATGATTCCGCTTCCGCTATAGCTGAAGATGATGAAAGCGAAACTGAAGAAAACAAGGAAGAGTTTACGATGATGATTGGAAGCCATTGTGTATTGATTCAAGCGTTCAAGAAAGAGACAGAAGAGATAGAAACAACGAAGATGCATAAGTCATAACAGCTGGGCAGAGGGATTATTGCGGTAGAAGAAACTGAAAATGGGAAGGTGCAGAATAACACTATTATTCAATCTTATTCTTCTTTTCCATTATCTGATTCATATTCAAACCACACAGTTCTTTGTGGCTCAATTCTTCTCCATCTCAAGCCACTCAAAAAAATCGAGGTTGCGAGCATTCTTGAAGCTTTCTGTTTTGGAAGTGTTGACAGGATCAATGGGTGAAGAGAAATTGGTTCTTCCGATCAGTTCGATTTGTTTCCATTGTCACAGGTTCAACAATTAGATGATGTTTTGCATCGCTCTTCCTGCGATGATGATTCCGAGTTCGAGAGCTATTGCAGTACCCACTCGGTGATAGGAACCCCTAGTGCTAGTATGAGTGCCATCATTCTGTTTCATGATCTTTCTAATTGTGATTTTGTTTCTACGGAGGGCTTTGAGAATCTCAGTTTGGGAAGAGGAACGACAGAGATTAATTAAAGCAACTGGCCAGAGACCAATTTTGAGGTACGATTCTAGTGGATTGGAGTTGTACGATGATTGTGGTGATGAACTCGCCATGACTGCGCTTGATTCGTTGAAGTTAATGGATTTTAACCAAATTGATGGTGACCAAGACGGTACAAGTTCAACCTTCGTTGACCAGGTGCTTGACAAAATGTTAACATCAATTGAGACACGTTTTGCTGCTATAGTTCTTGGAAGCTTTGCTAAGAACCGGATTCTTGCCTTTTATTTAGATCAATATATCCATTTAGGTGGAGAATCGAACTCAAGCAACGGTGGTATTGTCATGGATTTGGCTTGTGTTTTGGGGCTTGACCCTAGTGATCATGCTAAGTTTTGTAACTGAGTGAGGCTCTTAAAAGGTGATCCTATTAGATCCTATTCTATGCCCAAGAGTAGGGTATTGGCATCTTTGAAGAGGATTCTCAATAATTGGCTCGTGGAGCCTGTTGTTGTGACCCCCAATTGGGACTTCGAAATCATTGAAGATGTTGCTACCCCTATTTTTCCACTTGAGACTTTCCTCTGCCTCTTGACCAAGGAAGTCATGAGGCACCATGTGGTTGTTCTGGAGTCTTCTGAAGCCTACGAGAGGATTGCTATAAAGTACTAGTTTAAACAGTGGATGCAGGATGGTTGTGATTGTGACCCCTCTTGTTCGGTCACCAGCACGGTTCTTAAGTCCTTGGGGCTAAGGGTGTAATTAATCCGGGTCGGGTCGGGTTCAAAAGGTATTTAAGATCTAACCCAATTAAAAATAGTTGCATTGGGTTGGGTCAGGTTTGTGTTATTTTCGAAGTGACTCAACCTAATCTAACTTGACTTTAACCAGGCTAGGTTGGGTTAGGTTAGAGCTATCAAACTGGGCGGCCTGGGCTCGAGCCAGCCCAGTTTGTTTTTGAGGCTCTTTTTTTTTGGCTCAGCCCAGTCCTATGCGGGTCATCGGGTTAATTTGGCTTGAATTTTTTATAGACCTATTAACGTTGTTATCTATTTTAATTATTATTATTATTTCTAAAAATTATATAAAATTAAATTATTTAAATCATATTAAATATTTAAAATTAAATTTTACATACTGTTAGCATAAACGAATATTTTTATTCATATATAATTGACTTAATTACTCAATAATCTCATTAAAAAAAATGTTTTTAAGTGAATTTTATTTACAAAATGAAATATCCATGTTAGCTTTTTTTTTTTTTTTTTTACAAATGTGTGTGATCCTTTCTTTTTTAAGTATATTAATATTTTTATTTAATATATATATATATGTATATATATATATATATGTGTGTGTGTGTGTGTGTGTGTGTGTACCTGGCTAGCCCGGGCTGGGACAAAACGGCCCGGTTTCTTTTAGGCTGCTTGTTTTTTAGCCCAACCTAACCCTTTTTGGGGGCTAAGCGAGCCAGCCCGTCGGGCCGGGCCCATTTTGACAGTTCTAGGTCTGGTCATCGAGTTGGACAATTAAAATATTAATATAATTTTTATATTAAAAAAATGAAAAAATAAGAAAAATGAAATACTTAATTAGTTCAACTCATTCAACATATGTTCAATTTAAAATACAAATCTAACCACACAAATTTAACACTAAAAAAAATACAATATATATGAAGATTATAATATTTTAATTTTTTATTAATAAAATAATAGGTCGGGTTGGGTCGGGCTAGAAATGCATAAACTTGTGATCCAACCCAATCTTAATTAGGTCAACAAAAATGAACCTGAACCAACCCGCTAAAATGTAGTTGGGTCGGTTGGTCGGGTTTGTGGGTCGATCGCGGCTTGCTTACACCCCTACTTAGAGTTGAAGCCCAACATTAGGTTAGCTGGCGCAATTGACGAGCAGGTTAGTAGGGTTGTTGAGTATCAAATCAAATATGTAGCGTAGTATTTGAATGAAGAACCTTTGTTTATTGATCATGTTGAGTGTGTGCTCAAGATCACGTTTATAAGATTTCTGAAGAGCACCCCACTAGAAGATACGTAATCAAGAATGCTAGTGTTGATTCAAGTTCAGGTTCATACTTGGTGGCTCATGTAGCTTCATATTTGGTTTGCAAACCACCTTTGTACTCAACACAGGAAATGTATTCTAAGCTAAAAATTGGTTTCCCTCAACACCTTTCAGCTTGCTGGAGGGAGGGGGTGTTATGAGATATTAGTTAGTTGTGTTTGTTACATGTTGTTAATTTATTAGTTATGGCAATTAAGTTTAGTTAGTGAGTTGTTATTAGTTAGCTATTACACTCTTATAAATACTTGTAGTTCCTTCATGTACAATTATCTTTTATTCAATCAATTCAATGGGTCATTTCTATGGGTCTCCCCTTATGTTCTTTAAGCTCTATGATCTGTGGCCACATTAAATGAGTGTTATTTGCATCACCCATTAGGGTTCTAATAATTACTTAATGTTGCTCACTTTTGATTAACTAGAATCTAGATCCATCAATGTCCTTAACATGATATTGATTGTTCATTCTTTGATTGGGATTACTTATTTTACTTGCTTTCGACGAGCTAGAATCTGAATTTGTCCATGTCCTTAATTCCCAACATTTTGTTTCCACTTCGTCCACATTTTAATCCCAAAAAACACATACGCATGAGCATCACCTAATTGGAACTTGATTTGTAAGTCCCAAAAGACAAGTCCCCAACAAGAAGGTGCATTTTAACTCCACACGCCATGGCGTAATGAATGAGTATTTTGTTGAATGTGATGGCGAGCATGGTGTCATGGTCGTGAACTACCATTGATGTAGAGTCGCTGCCCAGATAGATGTTGACGACGACCATGTCAAAGTGCACCACAAAGGAGTAATCATAAGTGGTGACCATGGTGATAGGTTGGGAGGTTCGATGCTTCTGCCTCAACTGGCTTAGCGTCACTCGTTGGTTCGAGTTATGTGCCTAGATCCTGAATACAAAGTGTTCTTGGGAATGTTGCTTATGCACCGGATGTACCTCACCACAGAGTGACAAGGGTTTCTCGCTCTCAACAAACACGTCATTGTGCAGTGCAAGGAAGGGAAGGGAAGCTCGAGTTGAATTCACCAGCTACTTTCCTATTTTGTGATCATCACTATTTTGTTTTTGGTTGCTCCCATTATGGAAAAGAATTTTCACATTACATTATTGTTTAGGACCACAGCTATGGTGGTCTAATGAATTAAGTGGTTTATGGTGGTCAAGATTATAGTGTGCGTTAAATGCATTAATAAAATATTGAAGGGTTTAGATGAATTGATGGTAACCTTTACTACAAGTTATTTCCATTTTAAAATTATTTTTAAAATATAAATCTATTTTACACATTTGTCCTCATTGGATGAAGTTCTCAAAATGGGCCACCCTTTTTATCAAAACTAGTCTCCCCCGCTCCTTTTCCCCACCCCACCCCCACCACCCTCTTTTACCTCATGGGTGGTGCAAGCTTGTCAAAATAAGCAGTCTTTTTCATTCTTACTGGCCCTCATGAAAATGGGAGTTTCAAAACTCTAAGTGAGAAAAGGGGCAAAGAAAGCACTTTTTGGAGTTAATAATGATTTCAAAGGAGGGGTTGATACCGGCAATGATGGTGGCATCGGCAGAATCCTTGCTTTGGTAGGTGATGTAGCAGACGACATCGCAGTCGATACGGATGTGGAAGATGGCACCATAAATCTCGAATCAGGACTTGAGATTGAGGACGGAGTAGGCTTGGGGAAGGCTTATGACAACCACAACAGACCATGGTGCTGACCTCGTTGTGGGTCTTTTCTTCATGAACTCTAGCAAGGGGTGACAGCGAAATCAAAATCCAATGTTGATCAGTCATATTCAAAATCATTTCTTTGTCACTTGTCAAAGCTCTGATAATGTCCCGAGGTTTCTTGGACACTGGCAATGTTGCTGTAAAGGTTTTGCAAAGATGTGTAGTCTCATGCTAGTGGTTCCCAATCCTTTGTTGTTCTTCTTTGTTGCTATATAGGATTGCATTTTGTGGCATAGGATTGCTGATTGTTATCATTATTATTTTTTGTGGGGTTTTGTTTTAATTTTTTCCACCTTCTATACATAGTTAATTGTATTATTAGGCTGCAAATCTACGTGTGGCTTTGGATTGTGATTTGCGTTGTTATGTTTGTTATGGAACTTTATTGTTTCTGCAAGTGATGGTGAACACATATTTGGTTACCACATGCTTGCATAGGGAATAGTTAGGTCTTATTCCTTCTTCACCATCCTTTGAATCGAAAGTGTTTGCTCCTACATCTCCTTCTATAATCGCTGTAATGCTAAAGACTTTTGATTCCCCGATGGCATTGACAGGGTAAAAACAGAGTAGTTTCAGGCAAGGAGCGATTGTACGAATTGTGGTGGGAGATGTCATCGAGGTTGAAATCTTGGCCATGTTATTTTGTCTACATGTACCGATTGAAGAAAAATAAGGATGTGGAGAGTGCAATAAAGAACGAAGAAGTGGTGGTAAGGAGTGAGAGTTCGTCGTCAACCTAGGAGTTAGGAGGGATTACGAGGTGGTTGTGTTTGAGGAAAAGAGCAGAAGAGGAAAACTCTTCGGACAACAAGCTCTTCTGATAGTGACGTGGAGGGTGCAGCGCAAGAGGGGCAAATCATAACCATAAGGGTTCGTAACAAGAGAGCAAAATGAAGACTCTTGTTATTGTCAATGTTGAATGACAACTTGAGCTCAAAACATTGTTGAAGGCTTAGTTAGTGTGGACTTTACGTAAAGGTAAAATCATCATTGACAAATAAAAAAAAAACTAGGGTTAAAAAAAAAACCCTAAAACCTATGATTATTCTTAATGGTGGTCCAGGATAGACCATCTGGTTACCTTGTCTACCATAGAAGCTGTCATAGTTTATATTTAAAGTAAGGATAAGTACTTTAACAAAATAAAATAAAATATTCATTACTAAAATTATGATTAAATATATATGGTATTATAAATAATAAATAAATTATATAAAATTGTAAAATTTGAATTATTTTTTAATTGGCGAGTATAATTATATTTAATTTATTGTCTTTTAAACTACTCCCCTCGTTTTAGAATACTTGAGTTCTTGTTATTATGCCATGAAATAGTACGTAAACTACAAAATGGTTGATTTAATGATCATATAATACTATGTTTTTAAAATATTATGTGAATCTATAAAATATTGTACTTTATGACCTATGAAATGAAAATGTATCTAACATTCTTTTATCAGTTTAAATTTTAAGGTGTTTTTTTTTTGGTAAAGAAAATTTTTTAAGTTTAATACATCAGTAGGTCTATAAACTTTTGCAAATTTTTAATTAAGTCTCTAAACTAAAAAAAATTATAATTGAGTCCTTAATCTTCTATGACTGTTGTAATTAAGTTCTTAGAATTAGTAAAACTGCCACAAATTATTATTTTTTAGTGGTTTCAAGCTACTATAAACTAACTTCAAGAACCCAATTACAAGAATTATAGAAGATCAATGACCTAATTATGATTTTTTTTAGTTTAGAAACTTAATTAAAAATTCTCAAAAAGTTTAGGAACTTACTAATATATTAAACCTAAATTTTATACCTATTTTTTTAATTTGATAGATAATAAATAAATGAGATTTATATAATATTTCTTGGACAAATAAACAAATATTTATACATAATTTATCTGTGATGTATGATGTTGTTGTTACTTTTGTAATTATCCAAGTTCAAATTGGAAGAAAAGGGTAGAGTTGTCAAAATAGTTCCAGACCATAAGATAACCTATCCTACCTATCAGAATAAACCCACTTTTTTGACCCACTTAAATAAGAGAGTTTAACTTTAAAGCTTTCAACCCACACCTGCATCACTTACTTGGAATCTCGGATTTTGTATCTTTTGTAATTTGCAAATGGTATTGCCTGAAAGCAGAGTCAATATTCCACGCCGACATTGGCTCCAAGATTCCCCTCCAACCGGGTTCAACATAGACTCGACAGAGTCGCATAAGCAAATGATCATCGGCATAGAGCTCCAACATCCGACATGCTCTAGCGCTCCGTCACGCTGCCTTCGACGCCAAGGTTCGACGAGTAAAGTCACCACCGGATTTGAAGGCCGACTTCCATCACTCTATGTATAGCTACTGATCGACCAAGTTAGTAAGCCTTTCATTGCTAATCTCGGACGTGTCCAACATGCACACTTTCACGTGCAAGTCTTCCAATTAAAGTTAGTGCCTTTTCGCTTTTAAGCCACTTTTTATATGCAATCTTAGCCATATAATAATAATAATATAGCCATATATACGAACTTTGAAACATGCATTCCATCACGGGGCCCGCATATGTTAAAATCTAAAACAAGCTTTGGAAAATATAATAAAATAATATTCGAACTCTTTCCTGAAAAATGGTAATGCATAGCACTTGAAATACCAGACCATGGCATTATCACATGATCATCATCATGATATATATTAAATGTGGCATCATATGTTGTCATAAAGCATTAATTCGAAAAAACCGAAATGAAGGGTGACCCGTGGCAAAAACTTATAGCACATGATATATCATATTTAATTTTGAAGCATGATAATCTTTATGCTATGGTATGCCATAGTACATGATGCCTAAACATGTTGGAAATTAGGCCCTGCCATTATACAGTTGCCATATCCACACATGTCATTTTTCTCGAAGAAAAGTTCAGTGGTGGTAGAGACTACAAAATGGTGTTGTAAACACTGCTTAATCACCAGAAGCTCTCTTATAAATATTTTATTATTACATAAAGCTTGCTTTATCTCGCTCTTGTTTGAAAGAAATTGCAGGACCAACCTAGTACCTTCTAAGACAAACTTATGACCAACCTCGGAGGCAACATGGACAAAAACCATTTACAATTATTTTGCGAGTCAAAAATAAAAAGGCAAAATAAAGAAAAGGCGACCAAATGTAAAGAATGCGAACTACCTCGTGTACGTGGATTCATTCCAGCCGGGGTAGGAAGATTGCTAAAGACGAAGATAAAGAATGTGAACTACCTCGTGTATGTGGATTTGTTCCAGTCGAGATAAAGAAAGCGAACTATTCCATGTACGTGGATTCGCTTCAACCGGGGTAGGAAGATCGCTCCAGCCGGGATAGAAAGACTTCTGCCTCGTCAGATATGTACAAGGGTCATCAGGTACAAAAAAGCCAAAAAGTATATATAACAAATATATATATTGAAATTCATTTCAGGTATAAAAGCAAAGTAAAGCAAAAAGCAGTAGCTCAACTGAGAAGTCGGGTAAAATTGAAACTTATTTTTCACTTTAAACTAACATTCTACAGGAAGAGAGCAAATGTGGCAGTGAAAGCCTAAGTCACATGACTCAAAGAACAAGCCGGTGCTCGTGTCAACACGAGCCATCGACTTCGGGGGCTACTGTTCTGGACCCCCTTTGAGTCCAGCCACATGGCCCGAGGCCCATGTTAACTAACTTACCACTTTGCTGCTATATAAGGCATTACATGCCTTCAGGCACGGATCTAAGCTTTATTATTCACCTCTTATAAATATTGACTTAGGCATCGGAGTGTCTTTGTAGGTGACAATCAGGTGCTACCACTCATCAGAGCTGCCTAGAGCGTCCACCTCGTTCGAGGTACCAAAACACTTTCGAGCAGTTCTCACAATCTAATTTGCTAATAGCAGTATAATTTTTTTTTTTACATTATTATTCAGTTATAGATCGTTATGAATAGTAAAATCATCGAATTTTATAATAATTATTTGAATAGTTATATTTAAGATGATTTTTAATTAATTGATAATGTAAAAAAAATTATGTTGAAAATATATTAAAATTAAACTCTAAAAAAAGTTTATTTAGATTCATGAAAATAGTTGATGACTACACTGTTTTAAATTTTATTTTAATAATTTTTTTAGTTAAATTTATCATATAAATAATCAATTAAATTATTTATTCAAATACACGTTAGACATGTTAAAAATGATATTAAATTTTGATCCTTTAAAACTTATTAGTTACGTGTGCTAAGAATTTACATAAATATTGAAAAAAAAATTATAAACCGAAAAATAATATTAATTCTATTCTTAAATATTTCAACTATGGGTGAACGACTAAATAAGAACACAGTAAAATAATCTGTCAATTTGAACTTCTTAAAAAATTTAAATGCAACAATTAAATTGAAATATCATAAGACTTTTACTTTTACGTGACAAACAAATTAATTAAAATAGATAAAATTTAACTTCGATATTTATGGCTATCATTAGTTTGAAGCTTAGATATTTAAACATACCGCGGGTAGGAACTAGCAACTTGCACTTTGATTCTCTCAGAGTGTCTTGTGTTGTGTTGTGTCATGGCATTAACTGCCTTTACTTCAATCAGCAGCAGTACTCACCGCAGCTCTTTGATGTTTCCACCGAAACAACACATTAGAATCCACAGGTTTCGATGCAATGGAACCAACCCGAACAAAGAGTCACATCCACAGAACAATGCACTTCTCAAGCTTGCATGTGGTATAGTTCCGATCGAGCTTCTCCGCATTGGTGCTCATTTTCCGTTCTTTCATACATGATAACCTGCAAATGATTGCTTCCATATAATGACTGACAAATAATTTTGGATCATTTAAAGGGCTATTGCTATAGCGTTCAAAAGGAACTGCACTAATTTTGGATCCCTTCTGGAGGAGTCAAATATGAAGCTTATGAAGTGCGAAGATTTTGAAGTGAGGACAACCTTTGATTCTACTTTATTCCTTTCTTAAATTTAGTTTTGCAAGTGGCAGTCCTAATCAAGAGCATATTGTGCTGATTGCATTTGCTTTCTACTACACATCTGGCTTTAGAAACTCAAAATTTAAAATTTCCATATTTTTCTTATTACCTGTTTGCTCTTTCTTCAAAATGCTTATATTGTTTTTATACATATGGTACCATGACAGAATAAAGGAATTGGCCACTGGCAATTCAGCTGTATCTTGTCCTTTCCTTGGAGGCCCATTCTTTCTGGTACATATTGAGCCTATCCGTGTATATTTGATTGAACTGTGGGAGGCCAAAAGAAAGAAGATTGTTTCCTTGCTGGTCTCATATTACTATAAAATAAATATTTTTTGTATGTTTTATCTGCATTTCACTGGAACCTCCTGCTTTCTTTTGTTTTTCCTACTATTGGTTGCAAGTTCTAATAAACATGAGTCGGTATTCTAATAGAATTAGTGGCAATTAGTTGTCTTCAGAAGAATGCTCATTTAACTGTTACAAAATAGTATAATTCATACAATATGCAATGCAATTTGACCACGTTGATATATGCTGCAGCAACTGGATACACAGAATACTATTTTGGTGCACAACCTGGGAAAGTATGCAGGCAACAAAAACTGTCAATTGTGATGAAGGCACATGTTTCTACCTTTCAGTAATCAGTGCTATCATTTTGCAATCACCTAAATATCTACGGAAAATTTTCAGTCATGTGGAGAACTGAAATGTACTCAATGGCATTGTTCAAGAAATTCTAATGTCTAGTCGTGGATTTGACTTAAATATTATGTGAATAGGTGGTTGACAGCGGTGCAGATGAAGCTTTAAATTACAACAGTTTTGTGACGGTGTCAACAATATATAACTTCGAAATATGGAAAGATAATGTTCTTATACATATCTTCGAAACATTGGATGTTTGATGTAACCTGATGAAGATCTAGTGCTGCAAATTATTGGACGAAGTCACAAAGGATCAATTTGGATATTGTATTTTTTTGGATCAATAAGGGAAACAAACGGAACAAATATAACTTAAAACACTTATTTTTGTTTGTTCAATTATTCATATGGTCTCTATAGTTACAAAAACTTTCTCTTCTAATTCTTATACTTAAAAACATCTCCATTAAGTTCCTATATATACCAATTTTATTCCCTTTTAATTCTCATTGTAAGAACTAAAAGAGATTAAAATGATATGTAAATACTAAAATGAATTAAAAATAATATGTATAAGAATAAAAATAAGATGTTTTTAAGTATAGAGACTGAAAGAGAAAATTTTTAAAACTGTAAGGACCAAATGAATAATTAATTTTTTTTTTTTATATATATTTTTGATCAATGCATAAAACAATACACTGAATACTTAGTGATACAGTTCATCACTTCATCTTTGTACTTCGTGACCATTTATCTCTTATCATCACACACATTACATAATATATAGAAAAACAATGTATTTTCATCAACTCGGTCAACCACACAAGAAACTGTTTTTTTATTTTTTTTTATTTTTTTTTATTTTATCACACAAACAAACGTAGTAAAACAAGGCCACTTTGTTCATCTTCATCAAACTCTCTTGACTACCACTCTCCTCTTACTGCAATAATGGAGTCTTAACCTAGACAAATTATAAAAGAAACAGTTAGTTTTATAACAATAAAGAAGAAGAAAAAAAAATTCTGATTTTAATTATAGAAGCAGTAAACTATTTTTTCAAAATTAAAATTTTCCACAAAACATATATACTCATGAATCAAAGCTAGATTTAATAATTTTTTTAATCTTGTATAAAAATAAAATTAAAAATAATTTAACATACTTCTTGCTCTCAATTTGGAAGTTATTTACAAAGCAAACTCAAATTCAATGACCTTTTCTTATCAAAAAGTTATATCTGTGATGATTGGTAATAAATGGGGTTGTGTAACTTAACCAAGCAAAAATGAGATTAAACAATCTCATAGTAGATGATTGGTATATTTTTCTTATGTACTTTACGATGGTTGATACAATTTTCTTAATTACACCAATCACTTATGATAAAGTTGTTTAACTCTATTTTTACTTACAATAGATTAGACAACCTGTAACAAATACAATGTACTGTTCATCCAAAAGATTGACTTCCTGACACCATGTATTATAACAGCAATAGTAATTTTCAATTAAAAAGGTAAAAATTAATCGGTAAGTCTTTGAATTAGTTTAAAATTTTTAATTTGGTCCCTAAATTACCAAATTAAAAAAATTCGTAATTGGAACCTTGATTTTGTAAAACTTTTGTAATTAGGTATATGGTGTTACTTTGTGGCGACTTGAAACCATAAAAAAATAACAATTCGTGACAGTTTTAGAGATATTAAGAACTCAATTACAAAAATTTTATAAAATCAAGTATTCAATTAGAATTTTTTTTTAGTTTGCAGACCTAATTAAAAAATTCAAATAATACATGAAGCTATTGATTAATTTAACCTAAAAAAATTGAACACATACCTATGGCCGAAATGCCTTCCGGTTTCGCATGGTAGAGTTGAGATAAATTTCCAATGGGACTGCATCTGAGTACCAGTGTATTTGAACTCCTAACAACTTGTCTGCTTTTACGGTACCTGGACAAAAAGTTTCCATCCCGTCGCAATCCCTTACTGACAATTGCACCAAGGATGGGAAAGTTAAATTCCCTTTGTAGAACCTTCCGAGCTTTGGTAAATCTTCAAGATTCAAACAATTGAGCTGCGCAAATATTATCTCATCCTCATTTGATTCATTCCCCTCCATAGACACTATCTCTTCAATTGAATTACACTCTGATATCTCCATTTTTTTGAGTTGAGCCAAACTTTTGGCTGTTGATGATGTGAACAAACATTGCAGGCTATCACATCTTTTTACTTCCAAATATGTCAGATTGGAGAAAGACACCGTGCATGGTACCAAGTTTATTGAACTGAAACAGCTGATGACTTCCAAGGATTCTAGATATCTGAGAAAGGGCACAATCCAAGAGTTCTCTAATCCGATGGAAACAAGCTCTGGAAGGGAGTCCAAGCATAACACTTTCAGCTGTGATAGGAGTCCAGCCTCATCCACATTATAACTTTGAAAGCAGAAAATCTCCTTGAAGGAACCATCACACACCTTAAGCTTCTTTATATTGGGCGGCACCTGTGGTAGAAATACATCGGACTCAATATCAAAGAACAGAGTAAGAACTTTTAACTTGTGTAAGTGGTTTCCCTGAAATTCTCCACGCAAAATCATCTTCAGGTCATTTTCACCGAGTGTCAGATACTCTAAGTTGGGTGTAAGCTGCGACGAGAAATCAATAATCAAGCAAAAGCAGGTTAGGGCAGTTATAGATCCAGCTCTTTTATATATAATTGAAATAATGAACTTTGATGCTAAAAGATGCCTGATAATTAAAGACAAGTGAACTATTTCAATAAAATAGGTGCAAACAAGTCAATTTAATAACAAGGTTTACTAAATAACCAAAAAAAGAAAAATAGACGGACCATGCTAGCTGTTAATAAGGCGGAAGGGATTTTGATACAATATGTGCCTAAACAAATTTATTTCGAGTTTAAAATTTTATGATGGAAAAAGTGATGAATGAGATTATTAGGATGGTTGTAGTAGTACCTAAGGAGAAGAAAATAACGAAAAATCTTTTAGACGGTTGGTTGGAGATTGTTTATAAAGATTTGAGCACCACTTATTACATGATACATGTGCAAGAATCTATGTTATTTACTGTATTAGTGGGAATAAAGGTCAAACCTTAAATGTTGTTGCATCATGAATGCAACATGTACCAATATATTTGAACTTCGGCAAATCACATAGCATCAATGACGTCAGACACCGGAATGTAAGCTCTAGATTTGTTCCTCTTGGATCTGCATTATCCTCGGCAACAATTGTCATTAATCCCTCACAGTGTTTCACAACTAGCTTTTCAAGTTTCTCAAGATCTTTGGCTACTGATGCGGGAAACACACTTGTAAGGTAGTTACAATTGTCAACTTCTACTTCTTGTAGAAGTTGCATGCTTAAAATTCCATGAGGATCTTCATTCCAAACATTCTCCAGATTTGGCAGCCCCGATAAAGTCAAATTCTTCAGGGGAAAAGGGTGGGGGAAGTTGGCTGATCCCAAAGTTGTCATTTCTCTGTCTTCGGTTTTACATTTCACATCAAATATGGTTTTCACAGAATCACAGTTCCGAACTGTCAATGCTTCCAGTTTAGTTAAGAAAGGAAGGAAATGGAACGGTAATACTGCATCTGATAAAAATTGGCACCCCTCCACAAGCAACCACTTCAAGTTACTGAAGCACAAGTGTGAGATCGGCACTGAGCCATGCCATATCTCTTGTAGTAGTGGGTTATTTGGGAGTGTAAGATATGCAGACTCCAAAAACTGCTCATGCAAAAGAATAAATAAAAATATGAAATTAAATATATACGAGGGTGGTAAGAATTGAGATTTAAAATTATTTCATTTTCGTAACATCCAAATCTGTTTCAACTGTTGACTTCCATTAAAAGTTTGTAATTTGGCTGGGTTTTGAGTCTCTCAGTTTTAGTATTGGTCATGACAAACTTACGTGAAATTCAATGATGACCTTGCCTTTTCTTATTGAAATTGTTTTGGAATAATTCCATTAGACCATCACATTTCTTTGCTTTGGCATCTCAAGTATTAATATTTAGGTTTGTTCATGCTATGAGAATACTTGATTTTTGACTGAGACGTAATTAACAAGAAGGACAAGAATGTAAATTTGATCTTCACTTAAATTCAATTTGATTTGGTTTTTTTATCAAAATGAAGAACTATATATAGGCCCTTCTCCACCGCCCGAAGATACGGTTATCAACTAATTGATTCTAGAACATTCATTCTAGATTTATCACGAGTACACACGCAAGACAGTTTCTTTTTTCTAGAATATACTTCTATAAGCATTTGTTGCACTTTATCAAGAGATTTCTAGAAATTTGTATCAGTAGCAGTAAACTCTTTATTCAAGATTAAAATTAATCTTTTCACGTAACATATTCATGAATCAAAAGCTAGATTTAGTAATTTCCTTAATCTTGTATAAAAAAAATTAAAAATAATTTAACATACTTATTGGTCTCAATTTGGGAGTTATTTACAAGGCAAACTTACAAATTTAAGAGTTAAATATATTTTTAGTCCTCTCAAAATTGACCTGTTTTAATTTTAGTTCTCAAAAAAAAAATTTCTTAAAAAAAATTTCTCAAATATTAAAAATATCCTAATTAGATCCTTAGGCTAAACTCTATTTAACTTTTTTGTTAAATGATAACCACACTAGCTTTTAAGTAAAGTATTTTATTACTTAAAGTGTTCAGTGATAATTTTTAATAAAAAATGGTGTTATTATTTTTGTTTTAGGGCTTTAAGATTAAACGTGTAATAATTTTATTCAAAAAATATGTTATTAATTTGACGTGAACATAACAGTTGATATAGATGGCCACATCATCAAATTAATAATAACCGTAATGTTGATTTGGTTATCATTTAACAGAAAAATTAAACAAAATTTAATACATGAATCTAATTACAGTATTTCTAATATTTGAGAGACTTTATTTAAAAAAAGATTGTCCAAAAACTAAAACCAAAATAGACCAATTTTTAGAGAACCAAAAACATATTTAACTTTAAATTCAATGACCTTTGCTTGTCAAAAAGTTATATATGGGATGATTGCTAACAAATACAATGCACTTAATTTCCATCCAAAAGATTCACTAACTGAGACGGTGTATTATAACAACAACAATCATAACAATATTCAATAGAAAAATTGTACACGTACCTTTGCCAAAAATGCCTCCCGCATGGTAGACTTGAGATCAATTTCAATTGGAATAGCTTTCGACTCAAGCTTAACTTCAAACAACTTGTCTGCTTTTACGTTACCTGGACATAAAGTTTCCATCCGGTCGCAACCGGTTACTGACAATTGCTCCAAGGATGGGAAACTTAAACTCCCTTTGTAGAAGCCTCTCAGCTTTCGTAAATATTCAAGATTCAAACAATTGAGCTGCCCAAATATTATCTCATCCTCATTTGATTCATCCCCCTCCTTAGACACTATCTCTTCAAGTGAAGAACACCATTTTATCTCCATTCTTTTGAGTTGAGCCAAACTTTTGGCTGTTGAGGATGGAAATAGATATAGCAACCCATCGCAGTCTTCTACTTTCAAATATGTCAGATTGGAGAAAGACACTGTGCATGGTACCAAGTTTTTTAATTTAAAACAACTGATTACTTGCAAGGTTTCTAGACTTCTGAGAAAGGGCTCAATCCAAGAGTTCTCTAACCCAATGGAAACGAGCTCTCCAAGGGAGTCCAAGTGTAATACTTTCAGATGTGATAGAAGTCCAGCATGCTCCACATTAGGACTTTGACCGCAGAAAATCTCCTTGAAGGAACTGTGAGACACTCCAAGTTTTTCTATATTGGGCACCTGTTGTAGAATTTCACATGGAAATACATCCGACTCAAAATGAGAGCACAGAGTAAGAACTTTTAACTTGTCTAAGAGGTTTGTCTGAAATTCTCCACGCCAAATCATCTTCAGTCCATTTTCACCGAGTGCCAGGCACTGTAAGTTGGGTGTAGGCTGCAAAGAGAAACCAATAACCAAGAAAGAGCACAAGCAAAAGCAGATTAGGGCAGTTAAAGATCCAGCTCTTTTATATACAATGAAGTAACGAACCTTTCATGCTAAAAAATGCCTGATAATTAGGGACAAATTAACTTTTTGAACAAAATAGGTGCAAACAGGTCAATTAAAAAGAAAACAGTTTACTTAAAAACCAAAAGAGGAAAAAAAGATGAACCAGGCTACCTATTAATAACGTGGAAGGGATTTTGATACCGTTTGTGCCTAAACAAATTTATTTCTGAGTTTAAAATTTTAAGATGGAAAAAGTAATAAATGAGACCGTTGGGAAGGTTGTAGTGGTTCCTATGGGGAAGAAAATGATAAAAATTCCTTTAGATGGTAGGAGATTGTTTGTAAAAATTTGAGAACCATTAATACATGATAAAGTACAATGGCATGTGTAAGAATTATGTAAGTGGCTGTATTAATAAGAATAAAGCTCAAACCTCAAATTTTATTGTTGTTATTGGGTACTAGAGTGACAAAAAAATATCACGTATTTAAAATAAAGAGATGACAAAAAATAGAAATTGACATACAATATTTTAACGTAAAAAACCTTCAACTAATAAGGAAAAATCACATATAAGACCAGAGAAATAATTTCACTCAATGAAAGAAAATTACAATCTCTCTCTAAATATACAGAAAAAATAATTACACACTCTCTTATAATAGGAGAAAGAGACACTCTTATATATGTTTTTTTCTCATCAAATGGGATGCACAAAACTCATAGAAGGAGAATGCTATTTATAAGAACAAAAGGTCCCCAACGCTTAACCACCACCACCTACACAAATGAAGAAAAAATTTACTTCATCATAATGCACCGTAAATTCTTGACTGTACATGCCACAAGAGTGGCTTGAGTATTGATTGCGAGTTCACAATCTCCCACTTAAAACTACTTTTGTGAGCTTTCAAAGATATCTCCATCTTGCCAATTCCTTGTTACTTATGTTTTTGATAGACCGTAAGAGGATCAATACCATATAAACTTGTTATAACATTTGCTAGGTTGTTTTTGGTATGAATCTTTTGCATATCCACACTTCCTTCCTTTACTACTTCTTAAAAAATGATATTGAACACCTATGTGCTTAGTCCTAGAATGAAAGGCCAGATTCCTTGCAGTTGTCACAATATACAATAGTCTTCTACTGCTTATACTCAAGTTCTTCCACCAGCTTTTGAATTCAAATAGCTTCCTTGCATGCCTGGGTAGCTGCCATGTATTAAGTTTTTGTGGTAGATAGAGTTATAATAGTCTGTAATTTGAATAACCAGCTTATCACTCCTTCTACAACTATAAACACATAGTCAGTAATAGATTTTCTTTTATCAAGATCACTTGCAAAATCTGAATCAACATAACTCTTGACAGTAAATTCTAATCCTTTAAAACATAATGCAACACCTGAGGTTCCTTTGATGTATCTAAGAATCCTCGTAATAGCATTCCAATGCTTTTAACCAAGACCTGTATAAATATACTAACTATTCTCATTGCTTGTGCAATGTCTAGTTTTGTACAAATCATGGCATATATAAGGCTTCCCACTGTTGATGCATACAGCACTTGATACATTTCCATCCTCTCTATTTCATTGCTAGGACTTATACTTTGAGAATAATTTATAATGAAGTGGGGTAAAAATTGACTTACCATCTTGCATGTTAAAGCGTCGCAAGACCTTTTATAAGTAATTCTTCTGAGAAAGCCAAATCTTTCTATCTTTTCTGTCTTCATGAATTTGCATTTCTAAAATCTTGTTTGCTAGTCCCATGTCCTTCATATCAAACTCCCTAGCTAATTGTGCCTTTAATTCTTGGATTCGATCTTTGTTGGGACCTACCACCAACATGTCATCTACATAACCCTACAAAATGATGAAATCAATATTATCAAATCTATTGTACTACATACAATGATCTGAACTCAGTCTATTGTAACCAAGGCTAATACTGAAGGAATCAAATCTCTTTACTAACATCTTAGAGTCTACCTTAGATCGTAAAGAGATTTGGTTAACTTGCAAACCAAATTTTCTTTTCCTTGTTCTTTAAAGCCTTCTGGTTGAAGCATATATATTTCTTCTTCAAGTTATCCATGAAGAAAAACAATCTTTACATCAAGTTATTCAAGATGTAAGTCAAATGCAGCACCATAGCCAAAATAACTCTGACAGTAGTTAGTTTCACAACCAGCGAAAATATTTTGTTACAGTCAATAACTTCTTTTGAGTATATCTTTTGACCACCAATCTTACATGAAATCGTTTCACTTTATCATTACCATATCGTTTGATCTTATATACCCATTTGTTTGATCATTCCCATGTCTTGTTTCTATGCAAGGCTTCCATTTCTTCCTACATTGTTGTCAATTATAAAGAAGCATCTAAACTCCTCAAAGCCTCTTGAAAGGTTGATGGTTCTCCTTCTTCAGTTAGAAGACTATACATATCATGGCTTGCCATGACATAGTCAGAATGCCAAGATGGTTTTCTTATCTGATGTATCGTTTGTCGATCATTTCCTTTATCATTGACCTCATTTGGTTCTAGTTCTTCATGCTCTGGTTCTCCTTCAGAAAAATCATATTCTTTAGACTTTTTATCTATCTGCACTAAAGTAGTCTCTAAGGAAGTGCTATCATTTTTTCACTTTGTAATTCATTTTCTGCAAAGACTACATCCTTACTAACAACAACTTTGTGGACAGTGGGATCCCACAAGTGATACCACTTAGCATTATCAACATAACACAAGAATATAGATTTTTTGGATTTTGGATCCAATTTTGTTCTTTCTTGGGAGTTGTACATCACATTCATAGGACATCCAAACATATGTAAGGAAGAATAATCACCTGGTTTGCCTTTCCACATCTCCATCAATGTCTTTAAGCCAATTGTTGTTGATGGTGATCGATTTATCACGAAAAAAGCGGGTTTAGTTGCTTCTGCCTAGAAAGATTTGGCCATTCCCACAGTTCCCAGTACGGCTTTTGTTCTATCTAGGAGAGTTTTATTCATCCACTTTGTTACAACCATTCTATTGAGGTGTATGTAGAATTGAAAATTGTCTTGACATACCCTCTTGTTTGCAAAATGCCAAAAAGTCACCATCTACATATTCTCTTCTATTGCCTATCCTCAAGCATTTAATTCTTTTTCTAGTTTCAAGCTCCACTTGTACTTTGAACTCCTTAAATACTGGAAACACATTTGACTTCTTCTTGATTAGGTACACCCACAATCTCCTAAAGAAATCATCAATGAATGATACGAAATACTTTGCTCCTTCCATAGATATTTCTGGTGATTCACACACATCAGAATGGATCAAGTCCAATATGTGTTTGCTTCTAGTAGTTATTCTAGCAAACTTCAGGCCTTTCTCTAACATATGACCAAGTCTACGATGTCACATCAACGCTGCTGCTTCTTGGTTTGCTGCTACAAGTGATGCATTTGCTTCTTACAACGTATAGATTGGTTGTAATCTTCTTTGCTTTCATTACTATAATATTGCCTTTTACTATCTTTAAGATCTCACCTTCAACATAAATCTTGCACCTAGAGCCATTCACTTGTCTAATGGATAATAAGTTCTTCCTTAAGCCCTTCAAATTTCGTACCCCTTGAATTATGCGAATAATACCATCATACATTTTTAATTTAAGGTATTTGCAATGCAACCTTGAGAAGTTAATGCTTCAAAGTTCTTTCCTCCATGCTTCTTGTTGTGCTAACAATCTTTCTTCAAGTGCCCTTTCATGCCACAATTATAGTATTTGAGATTCTTCCTTTTCCAAGATTTTGATCTACTATGATTTTGACTTCCACTAAAGCCACGTTTCGTTGATCTACCTCTCATCATTGTTAAAGCCTCTACCTACTTTGAATTTTCTAACCTCTCTTCCTTATTTTTTCGCCTGGATTTTTCTTCAAGAATAGCTCCAGTAACATCATCAAAGGATAGACGCCTGACAACATTATTATTTGTTATGTTGATGATGAGTTGATCATACGAATCTGGTAAACTTTGAAGTAGAAGCTTTGCATGTTCATTTTCTATTATGTTAAAATCTGACACTGTAAGTTGAGCAAATAAAGTGTTCAGATTGTTGATGTGATCTGTCACTGATGTGGACTCACTCATTCGAAGAGTGTAGAGTTTTCTCTTTAAGAATATTCTAGTGTGAAGTGACTTGACCTCATACAATTTTCTTTTCTGCAACACTAGACAAAATTGAATCTGTCATTGCTAATGCAAATTGACAATAGCACTGTCATCCATTTCCTTCTATTTTTCATCAGTGATATTTGTCGGTCTACCTTTAATTGCATTTAGACAATTGTCTTTCCTCAAAATTGCCCTTTTCCTTGTCTATCTCGTATTTTGCTGCCATGGTCTTATACTAGATAATTCTTTAGCTAAAACACTTACACAATTTTCACCATGAATAGTACCATATACTAGAATAGTGGCTGTAGTCCGTGAATCAATACACCAGGTAAGTTCTCAGGAAAAAGAGCTACATCACCTATAGACACACTTAAATATCAAGTCTTTTCTAACCAGAACTTTCCTAGACACGTACTTCCACACTACCACACTATATTACCAGTAACAAGAAAAATTCTTTTCTGATGTGGAAGATCAGACTAGGCTGCAACCACAAAATATACTAAGAATTTTCTTATGAATCCAACATTGTACCAGCGTGTCGCAGCGGAATAGTATCAGCAACCTATTGGTTCTAATATCACTGTTGACTACCAAAGTGACAGAATAATATCATGTAATTAAAATAAAATATGAGAAAAATAGGAACTGACACTCAATATTTTAACATAAAAAACCCTTAACTGATAAGAGAAAAACTACTAGTAAGACTAGAGAAATAATTTCACTCAGCAGAAGAAAATTAGAACCTCTCTCTAAATATAAGGAGAAAACAATTACACACTCTCTTATAATAAGAAAATATACCTCTATAAAATAGGAGAAACGCACACTCTTATATATGTTTTTCACTCCTTAAATGGGATGCACAAATCTCATAGAAGAAGGGTGCTATTTATGGGAACAAAAGGCCTCCAAATTCTAACCACCACCTATACAAATGAAGAAAAATTTTACTTCATAAATGCACCGTAAATGTTTGACTTTACATGTCACAAAAGTGGCTTTACTGATTGCGGGTTTACAGTTGCATCATGAATGCAACATGTATTTAAGTGTACTCTTTGACCTATTTACATAAAACATACAAAAATGGGAGTTAATAGGCACAGAAGATAGAGCACGGCATAACTGTATAAGTAAAATTTTCACATCATTTTAATTTTAACAGCGCGCTCGTAACCATTCATATTGAACAATGATATAAAAGTAAAGAAATTAATGATGTCAATTCAATTCATATAAAAGTAGTGCAATTAAATTCAATTTGCAGGCACCGGTCCAGATTCTGCAGCAAGGACAAAGTGGTAAAACAATAGTACCTTTTCAATACAGACTTGATCCTCGCTATGTGGTTCTACATGTGCAAATGTCTTTAAGATGTCACACTGCAGTGAGCAGGAGCAAAAATACTTGAACTTCGGCACACCTTCTAGTTTCAATGACCTCACGGAGGGACAGGGGAATGTAAGCTCTAGATTTGTTCCTCTTGGATCTGCATTATCCTCTGCAACAATTACCATCAATTCTTTACAGTCTTCCACAACTAGTTTTTCAAGTTTTATGAGATCTTTGACCACTGATTCGGGAAACAAACTTGTAAGGCATTTACAATTGTCAACTTCTACTTCTTGTAGATGTTGCATGCTTAGAATTCCATGAGGATCTTCATTCCAAACATTCTCCAGACTTGGCAGCTTCGATAAAGTCAATTTCTTCAGGGCAAAAGGAAGGGGGAAAGGGGGTGGTCCCGTAGTTGTCATTTCTGTGTCTTGTGTTATACATTTCACATCAAATATGGTTTTCACAGAATAACAGTTTCGAACTTCCAATGTTTCCAGTTTAGTTAACAAAGGAAGTAAATTGAAGGGTAGTACATCTGATAACAATTGGCAACCGTCCACAGTCAAAGAGCCCAAGTTACTAAAGCATGAGTCTGGGATCGGCCGTGAGCCAAGCCATATCTCTTGTAGTGGGCTATCTCTGAGACTAAGATCTGATACACTACGTGCGGACTCCAAAAACTGCACATGCAAAAGAATAAATAAAAATATTAAATTAATTATTTACGGGTGTCAGTAAGAATTGAGATTTAGACATTTATTTAATTTTCGTAACATCGAAATTTTTTTGAGCTATTAACTTTCATTAAAAGAAAAATGTAATTTTGCTGGGTTTAGTGGATTTCAGTTCAAGTATTGATCATGACAAGAGAAACTTATGTGCAATTCAATGTTGTCTTATTTTATTGAAATTGTTTTGAAATAATTCCATCACACCATCACATTTCTTTTCTTTGGTATCTTAATTATTAATATTTAGGTTCGTTGATGCTTTGAGAATGCTTAAATTTTGATTTATATAAAAAAAATGCTTGACTTTTGAATGAGACCTATTTAATAAGAAGGACAAGGATGCAAATTTATTCTTCACTGAAATTTAATTTGATTTGTTTCTTTAATTACAGTGAAAGCCTATATACAGGCACTTCTCCACCGCCTGAAAAGATGGCAGTTATCAATTAATTGATTCTAGAACATTCATTCTAGATTTATCGCGAGTACACACGTTATGATAATTTTTTTAGAATATTCAAAAATACACTCACTTTTTTCTTATCTCACTTTTATCTTATTTTTCTTCTTATTTTTTTTATTTTTATTTTTCATCACATCATCTATCATATTTATCATTTTTCATTCTTTACTTTTTCTCTCTATTTTATTTTTACCTTCTTTTTATATATATACCCCAAAAATAAAGTGTACATTTATCATCACTCTTCTTCTATAAGCATTTGTTGTACTATTTTATCAAGAGAGATTTCTAGAATTTTGTATCAAAAGCTGTAGACTTTTCTTTTCAAAATTAAAACTAATCTATCCACGAAACATATTCATGATTCAAAGCTATATTTAGCAAGTTTTTTTTAACCTTGTATCAGAGTAAAATTAAAAATAATTTAACGTACTTGTTGGTATCAATTTGGGAGTTATCTATAAAACAAACTCATAAATTCAGTGACCTTTCCTTATCAAAAAGTTATATATGCGATGATTCCTAGCAAATACAATGCTCCTAATTTCCATCTAAAAGATTGACTCACTGACACGATGTTTTATAACAACAATAATAATAATTTTAATAAAAAAATCGAACACATACCTTTGGCAGAAATGTCTTCCGCATGGTAGAATTGAGATCAATTTCCAACAGAACAGCATCTGAGAACCTCTCAAGTTCAACTTCAAACAACTTGTCTGCTTTTACGTTGCCTGGACATAAAGTTTCCATCCGGTCGCAACCGGTTACTGACAATTGCTCCAAGGATGGGAAACTTAAACTCCCTTTGTAGAAGCTTCTCAGCTTTGGTAAATATTCAAGATTCAAACAATTGAGCTGCCCAAATATTATCTCATCCTCATTTGATTCATCCCCCTCCTTAGACACTATCTCTTCAATTGAAGAACACGATTCTATCTCCATTCTTTTGAGTTGAGCCAAACTTTTGGCTGTTGAGGATGGAAATAGATATAGCAACCCATCGCAGTCTTCTACTTTCAAATATGTCAGATTGGAGAAAGACACTGTGCATGGTACCAAGCTTTTTAATTCAAAACAATGGATTACTTGCAAGGTTTCTAGACTTCTGGGCTCAATCCAAGAGTTCTCTAACCCAATGGAAACGAGCTCTCTAAGGGAGTCCAAATGTAATACTTTCAGCTGTAATAGGAGTCCAGCATGATCCACATTAGGACTTTGACAGCAGAAAATCTCCATGAAGGAACTGTCAGACACCCCAAGCTTCTCTATATTGGGCACCTGTTGTAGAATTTCATATGGAAATACATCCGACTCAGTATGAAAGCACAGAGTAAGAACTTTTAACTTGTCTAAGAGGTTTGTCTGAAATTCTCCACGCCAAATCATCTTCAGTCCAATTTCACCGAGTGACAGGCACTGTAAGTTGGGTGTAGGCCACGAAGAGAAATCAATAACCAAGAAAAAGCACAAGCAAAAGCAGGTTAGGGCAGTTAAAGATCCAGCTCTTTTATATACAATGAAATAACGAACCTTACGCCTGATAATTAATGACA
This sequence comes from Spatholobus suberectus, assembly GCA_004329165.1. Classification (NCBI taxonomy): domain Eukaryota; kingdom Viridiplantae; phylum Streptophyta; class Magnoliopsida; order Fabales; family Fabaceae; genus Spatholobus; species Spatholobus suberectus. The sequence goes on from CM014732.1 coordinate 72,961,298, forward strand.
AATTAACTATTTCAATAAAAAAAAAGTGCAAACAAGTCACATTAAAAAAAAAAAAGAATTTACATAAAAACCAAAAAAGGAAAAAAAAGTGGTCCAGGCTACCTATTAATAAGGTGGAAAGGATTTTGATACCGTTTGTGCCTAAACAAATTTATTTCTGAGTTTAAAATTTTAAGATGGAAAAGTGATAAATGAGACCGTTAGGAAGGCTGTAGTGGTTCCTATGGAGAAGAAAATGATTAAAAAAACTCCTTTAGATGGTAGGAGATTGTTTATAAATAATTGAGAACCATTAATACATGATATATGATAAAGTACAATGGCGCGTGTAAGAATCTATGTAATTGACTGTATTAATCAGAATAAAGCCCAAACCTCAAATGTTATTGTTGCATCATGAATGCAACATGTATTTAAGTGTACTCTTTGACTTATTTACATAAAACATACGAAAATGGGAGTTAATAGGCACAGAAGATAGAGCACGGCATATCTGTATAGGTAAAATTTTCACATCATTTTAATTTTAACAGCGCGCTCGTACCATTCATACTGAACAATGATAAAGAAGTAAAGAAACTAATGATGCCAATTCAATTCATATAAAAGTAGTGCAATTAAATTCAATTTGCAGGCACCGGTCCAGATTCTGCAGCAAGGACAAAGTGGTAAAACAATAATACCTTTTCAATACAGACTTGATCCTCGCTATGTGGTTCTACATGTGCAAATGTCTTCAAGATGTCACACTGCAGTGAGCAGTAGTAAAAATACTTTAACTTCGGCAAACCTTTTAGTTTCAATGACCCCACACAGGGACGGGGGAACGTAAGCTCTAGATTTGTTCCTCTTGGATCTGCATTATCCTCTGCAACAATTACCATCAATTCTTCACAGTCTTCCACAACTAGTTTTTCAAGTTTTACGAGATCTTTGACCACTGATTCGGGAAACAAACTTGTAAGGCATTTACAGTTGTCAACACATACTTTTTGTAGAAGTTGCATGCTTAGAATTCCATGAGGATCTTCATTCCAAACATTCTCCAGATTTGGCAGCTTCGATAAAGTCAATTTCTTCAGGGCAAAAGGGAGGGGGAAAGGGGGTGGTCCCGTAGTTGTCATTTCTGTGTCTTGTGTTATACATTTCACATCAAATATGGTTTTCACATAATCACAGTTTCCAACTTTCAATGTTTCCAATTTAGTTAACAAAGGAAGTAAATTGAAGGGTAATACTGCATCTGATAAAAATTGGCAACCGTACACAGTCAAAGAGCCCAAGTTACTGAAGCACGACTTTGGGATCGGCCGTGTGCCGAGCCATATCTCTTGTAGTGAGCTATCTCCGAGACTAAGATCTGATAAACTTCGTGCAGACTCCAAAAGCTTCATATGCAAAAGAATAGATAAAAATATTAAATTTATTATTTACGGGTGTTAGTAACAATTGAGATTTAGACTTTTATTTAATTTTCGTAACATCGAAATTTGTTTGAACTGTTAACTTTGGTTAAAAAATTGTAATTTTGCCGGGTTTAGAGGATGAGGATCTCAGTTCTCGTATTGATCATGACAAACTTACGTGCAATTCAACGATGACTTTGCCTTATGTTACTGAAATTGTTTTGAAATAATTCCATCAGACCATCACATTTATTTGCTTTGGTATCTCAATTATATTTTAAGATTTAGGTAGGGGTGGGCTCGAGTCAAGTTTGGTTGAGGTTAAAACAATTTACATCCAAACTGATCAACATTAATTAATTTGAGTTGGTTCAGGTTTTCCAAATTCTTTTGACAACTCGAACCAAACAAACCCATCATATTTTGTTAGATTGGTTAGGGTCAAATGATCGGGGCAATTGATAAAATAATAATAAAAACATAAAAAATAAGAAAAAAAAATAGGGTCAAAATAAAAATTAAAAAGACTTATTACTCATTTAAGAAGTTATACGAGAAAAGTATTTTATATTTGCTTTTAACTCCAATGCAAAATATAGGCATTAAAATGAATATATCGCTTAAATTTCATAAAAATAGTATGATCTTAGAAATAAAAACATTTTGAAGAAAATGATAGTTATGATATCAGACATTCAATTAAACACTAATTCTTTTGACTTTTACTAAAAAATTAATTCTTTTATTTTTAACTATTTTGCCTACACACAATCAATTTATTTTCTTTTCAACGAGAGTCTATTTGAACAAATTTTAAAATATAAAATCACTTTTGGCCTATTTTAATTTGAATCCCAACAATTGGAAATTTTAAAATATTTTATTAATCTTGAAACAATTTTGAGTTTTAGTAAACATTAATTTGAAATTGATGGACTTGATTTTTTTTTTCCCAAAATTATTGGTACTAAAAGAAATCCAAACAAAAAAAATTAATGTCCTATTAGATATATTAAATTATATAAAAGATTGATTATTTTCAAATCTTTATAGATTTGAATATATCGAGTAAATTTCATAGAATTAGTATGATCCTAAAAATAAATTTTTGATGAAAATGATAGTTATGAAATCATAAATTGAATTAAATATTAATTCTTTTGATTTTTACTAAACAAATAAATTCTTTGGTTATTAAATTTATTTATTTATTTTTTTGCTGAGAGTTTATTTGAACAAATTTTAAAATATGAACTCACTTTTTGCCTTTTTATTTGAATCCTAACAATTGAGAATTTTAAAAGAAAATGAATTGAAAATATATTATATTAATAATTTTGAGTTTTAGTGAACATTAATTTGATAATGATAGACTTATTTTTTTTCAAGAATTATAAATACTAAAAGAAATCCAAACAAAAGAAATTAATGCCTATTAGATTTATTAAATTATATTAAAAGATTGATTATTTTTATATTTTTATAGGATACCATTAATAATACTTGTAATAGTTGTTATTATTGAAAGAAGTTTTCCAAAATTATTCCTTTTTTAAAAAAATTCTATTCAAGATCAACTATGTGAGATGTTGAAATTACTTAATTATAAAATTTTAAGAATAATTTCAAAATTCAAAAACTTAATTATTTATATTAAATTAAGACTCAAATATAACATTTTCTCATGGCTTTAAAATTTCTAAATGCTATCATGCTCTAATGGTTAAGGCCTATCTTTACAATTTGATGAAATATTTGAATGTATGAATAAAAAATTCATGATTAGTAATTTACTATATGCTTTTCTCAAGTGCATATCAAAATCTATTATTGGGTAATAAACTTTTGTCATTTTATTTCTAATATTTACGAAATTATGGAATGATTTTCTTTTTAGGGATTTGTATCCATTAAAGTCTCTAAAATTATCTTTAATATTATAATATTATAATTATGATAAAAATATGGTTAAAGGCATTATTTAGTCCTTATACATGTTGTGAATTCTCAATTTGGTCCTTATACATAAAAACTTATTAAATCAGACTTTATACATGTCATGGATTCTCAATTTAATCACTGTCGTCATGACGCCGTTTACACATTCTGAATTTGGTTCTTAAACATGTAGCGTATTCTTAATTTGGTTCCTATACTATAAAGACCAAATTAATAATGCACTATATGTATAGAGACCAAATTAAGAATGTGCTGCACGTATAGGGACCAAATTAAGAATTTATAAAACGACAGGGACTAAATTGAAAATTCACGACATATATAAGGATCGATTTAATAAATTTTTTCGTATAAGGACTAAATTAAGAATATGCAACATCTACAGGGACTAAATTATATGTTTGAACTAAAAATATCTATTAGAGGTGTGTTGTCAGTTGTCACCCCTTAAATCCTAAAATCCTCAAAGTAGAGTAACAATTCCTAAATATATTAAATTATGATAGGAACTTGGGTATTATGGAGTGCTTAAGTCCCATATCGAGTAGTATAGGATACTCAATAGAGTATTTAATGTTTGGTTCTCCCCCCTTAATATAGCTAGCTTTCAAGGGCGGGTTCCCTAAGTACTTAGGTGCTTATCAATTAGTATCAGAGTTAGTTATCGGTGTCTCGAAAAGGGCTACCTATGGAGGGTTCTAACTAATAAGAGAGTTGAGTGAAGTGTCATAAAGTGTAAACTGCCGAGGCATCGGCTCTCAGGGACAGTATTATGATAGAGACTTGAGTACTATGGGATGCTCGATGAATTATTTAAGTGCTTGGTTCTCCCCCCTTAATAACTAACTTTTAAGGGCAGGTTTCCTAAATGCTTAGGTGCTTATCAATATAAAACAAGAATGCATTAACAAATAATGCTAGTATTAATTATTAATTATTTTTTTATATTTTACATCTCATTTATTTATTGAATTATGTTTTTTTTTTGGTAGTTTTAAAATTTAGAAGGAGGAGATGACACTAATCAAGGCAGGAAAAGTTTCTGAGTTCAAATAACATTTACAGAGGTACTTATATTTATCTCATCTTAAGAAGACGAGTAAATGTTCAAACATGCAACTTCTCATATGTGAGGCTCTGTCTTGCTTTACTCCACCAACTCTTATGTTTCAATAAAACATTGAAAATAATTTAATTATATTTAAAAACTTTATAATTTGTACACTTTATTACAATTGTGTAATGTACAGGTCTATACCTTACATCTTTTTGTCTTACAGTCCTTTTACATTAGAAAAATCATCAATGTACACTTCGATTTTTGGGTGTATATGTGAAAAGAAGTTGAGCGTATGAATATAATTACTATTTATTCCTAGCGCAAAAAAACTACTTGTAATACGTGCAAAGGAGGTTACTGGGAAAAAAAAATAATAATAATGTGAGATAATCATTACTATGAAGGAAAATGTTAATAAGTATGAAACTCGTCTTCGTAAAACCTGCACCAACGTGATTTCCTTTAAATGCTTATTTTATATTTTTAAAATTCTTTAATTAACATTTATTTTTTAAAAAAGGCAATGATCCACGTAAACAATTTCGTAATTTCAAGATTCTTACCACCTTTCCAATCCCCGCGGATTATTTGATTTTTTCTCAAATGCTTTGATTAAATTGACAATTTTATGTTAGTATATTTATTTGAAATTTCTAATAATATATTTCCATCAAAAACAAAAAAGGGTAATATGTTGATGATCCGATGTCCGATACGTACCTTTTCCTCAAAAATACTGCGAGCAGCAGAATTAAGATCACATTCCTGTTGGGGTGTCGCATATTTTGCAGAAAACCACTTTGTCGAATGATCTATTATGTTGACTTGACTGAAAGTTTTCATCAAGCTGCAGTCGATTACGTACACTTGCTCCAAGGAAGGAAAACATAAAGCAAAATTCCCAGGGTAAAAGCACCTTAGCTGAACTAATTCTTTAAGATACAAAACCTGGAGCTGCTCAAACATTATTTGTTCATCCCCATGTGATTCATCCTTCTCTCCGGACACTATCTCTTTCAATGATTCACACTTTTTTATCTTCACCCTTTTGAGTTGAGCCAAACTTTTGGCTGTTGAGGATGTAAATAAATAGAGCAGTCGTGCGCATCTACTTACTTCCAAATGTGTCAGATTGGTGAAAGATACTGTGCGTGGTACCAAGTTTTTCAAACTACCACAATATTTTACTTGTAATCCTCTGATGTGCAAGAGGATTCCAGTGTAATCAGCATTTGGTCTTTCAGCGGAGAACATCTCTTCAAACCGACACCAGTCAAATGCAAACTTTTCTATTCTGGGTAACATGTCCAGGAATCTGCATAGAAGAGCACTATCTAACTTTTCTGGAAAGCGTTGCAGATTATCAAACAGCAATCGCCCAGACTCTCGATCCCATGTAACCGGGGTGTCTCCAACACCGAATGACAGTTTCTTCAAGCTGGGGATTTGGATATCCTAGGAAGAAAAACAAATAAGGAAATTATGGCTAACAAAACTTAAAATAAGAATCAACTTATTTTTCTACAAATAAAGATTTTAAGTCTTGCGAATAATAGACCTCATGATGAGAAAATTAAGTTCATCTTGCATCATCCTATATTTTACTGTCTTAGTACGCATGCATGTTGTTAAATGTTACTCTTAATATTTTCCCCTTACTCCTAATGTTGCATATAGTATCCTTTCAATTCTCAGAAGGAATAGTTTACTCCTCTAATTTTTTATATCCAGTAAACATGAGTCCCTTAAATATTACTTTTGCGGTGTGTTTATTTGAGTTTTTTTAAGGGGAAAAGAAATAAGAGACAAGGAAATAGGAGGGATATATTGCTATTTCATGGTTTGGAATAGGGTAAAAATAACGAAAGGGAAATTTTCGAGTCGGATCCACACAAAAAAAAAAAAAAAAATTCCACCACATGAGCCCGTGAAATGAGAAGTAGGAAGTGGTTGTGGATTTTTATTTTTTTTAGTTTTAAAAGTTTAAAGAATCATTTTTTTATAACATAAAAATATAAAAAAAAATTATTAATAATTAATAAAAATTTCACATTTTTTAAATTTAATTTAATTTTTGATTGGTGTAAAAAGTTTTTTATAACATTTATTGATTTGTTTTTACTCTTTTTCCACTCATCCAAAAAGATAGAGAGAAATTTTCACTTTTTTTTTGTATTTCTATCTATATATTCAAACAACATAATTCTTTTTACTATATTACCCTTCTATTTACATTCTTTCTATTTCTATCTTATTTTTTTCCTCTCTACTTCACTCATCTATCTTATTTTTCCTTAAGGAAAACTGGTTAAGATTGGATCTTAAAATTCACCATTAGTATCCAATTTTCTTTTAAAAAGTTATTCTTGAGAATTTTTTTTCTCCGAATTACACTATTTTTATGTTATTTTCTTCTACTGAAAATTAGACCTGGCACACGTCTAGTAGATGCATTTAGCCTGTAGATGAAAGTAAGTGAAACTAAACTGTTCTTGATTTGAGTCTCTAGTCAATCGATTTGAAAATCGTCCAACCTGACTCGATCCAAACTCTTATTATATTGTTTCCCTCTTTTCTTTATTAATTATAATTATTTTTATAAATGTTCTAAGGAAACTATAGATATATGAATAAGCTAATGACTTGATCCAAATTTGATCAAGCTGCTTGGAATCGGGTTGGCCAAAATATTTTTCTAGAAACTAAATTTGGACCTTTACTTTTTTCTTTTTTTTTTAATCAGCCTTAACCAATAGTTACCCTAACACAGTGTCTTCTTATGCTTAAACTAAACTGTTTAGATGCATGAGGTTTAAAATTTGCATAAAAGGATAAATTTACCACTATCCAAAACTTGTTATGAGTTATGACCTGATTATATTATATCTTTTTATTCTTTCATTACTGGATGAGTGAAAGCATAGAAGAATTGGATACTGACGAGCATCTGAATTCCTGAATGCAATTAAACCAAGGCATTAATACAATGAACTAGCTACTTAACTGTAATATTGTCGAAAGCATGCAGGCACAAAATACGGCAATATTTATTGTCACTCCTATATTTCTATTCGCGCTGTTATTCAAATAAATTTTATCTACAATACATTTTTCATTGTTAATCAAACTAATACTTTAGAGAAATTTTATAAAAGTTAATTAAATAAATAAGAGTAACAAAACTTACAACAGACACTCCCCATAAATATATATTCGAAGTGTGCAAAAAAAAGTACATGTAAACAACCATTCGTAGTAAAGTTATGAATAAATCTAGCCATTTAACATTTATGTTAGGAAGTAGATTTATTATTTAAATTTCATCAATTAAGTAAAAGGGAAATTTCAGAATAGATTCTAGTGATAGATACGTTGTCGATCTGGAAATTAGGTTCGTCAATCTGATGATACTACACATAAGTACAAGAGAATTAAATTATTTTTCAGTAGTCCTACAGACAAAGTAGAAAGAATTACCTTTTCAATTTGAATAAGGACTTGCTCCTGTGGATGATCTTCCTGACATTTAAGTGTCACCAGCTCACAATGAAATGTATGTAGTTCTTCTAGCACAGGCCATTCTAGCCTGTCTAATCCGGGATAAAAATGTTTGAGCCCTGGCAATTCTTTTAGCGTCAATGAGGTCAGACGACGAAACACAAACTCTTCCTTTGCTTCTTCCGCAGCCTTGTCATCCTTTGAAAATATTTCTACCAACCCCCTACAGTCTGTTACCGTAAGTACTTCCAGACTGGTAAGATCTTTAGCCACCGACGCTGGAAACAAACTTTTAAGATAATCACAATTTTCAACACTCATATGCTCTAGCACTTGCAGGTCAATAATTCCCTCAGGATCCGTGTCCCATACATGCTCTAGTTCTGGTAGTCTCTTTAAAGAGAACTTTTTCAAATGGAATATTCCCAAAGCTTTTGTCTTCGGCCTGATCTCATTGATATTAAATATAACCTGGACTGCACTGCAATTCCATACATCTAACTCTTCCAAATTCTCAAAGCAACAAAGTAATTGAAATGGAATTACATGCACTAGACTATTACATTCTGCTACCCTCAAACTTTTCAAATTGCGAAAGTTGTTTTGTAGCTCCAAATGATTGCAATGCCCCCATAGTTGCTTTATTAATTCAGGATAACTGGAAAGATTTAGATACTCCGTGTATCTGAAAGAAAGCTGCAAAATCAGATAAAAAAATTAATATTATTACTCGACATTAGATATTGACGATGGGAAAATGAAGGTGTTGTGAGTTAAGACTCATATATTAAACCAAAGTAAATTATTTATAAATCAAAGCACGACTATAATGTTTAGAATAGGATTCAAACAATATGAAGTGAAGTTTATATTATTTTCATTAAAAAGAAAAGTTTTAAAGATGAGGGGAGGTTCTCTTTATGACTAGACTGGCTACATGAAGCAGTTAAATTCTTTGTATTATGTTAAATTTTATGAATGAAGTTTTGCAAACAACATGAATAACAAATTTATATAAATGCTGCTGTTTTTTTTTTTTTGTGTCAACAGATGTATATTAAAAAAATCAACATGCTAACTATTTAAAGCTTTTTATGCCAAAAACAAGGATTTAGAATTTCCAATCATGCCAAAAGTATATATATATATGTGTGTGTGTGTGTGTGTGTGTGTGTGTGTGTATTTTAAGAGTTATCTAATTTATCTCAAATAAAAATAAAGTTAAACAACCCTATCAAAAATAATTAGTATAATTCTATATGTTATATCAATCATCCTTAAATACATAGATAATTGCACCAATTATTTTTAATGGGATTGTTTAACCTCATTTTTACTTTAAATAAATTAGGCAACCCCTTATTTTTATCTCTTGAAACAAGAAAAATTCATAAAACTAGGAGCATTTGTATTAAATAAATGAGTAAGTACCTGATCTTTGAAAACTTTTTGTATGGTGGCATTCAAGTCACCTTCCCATTGCCATTTCGCGTCCTCTTCTCCCTCAACAGCAAGTATATTTTGTAACTTTGGTGCTAGCTCTCTGGTGTAACTCTTGGTGAATGTTTCCATCATGGGGCATTCTCTCACAATCAATATTTCCAGTGATGGGAATTTAAATTTGCAGTTGTAGTAACTGCAAAAACTTGTGATGTATTTTAGTTCCACAAGTTCTACAGTATTCAATTTGCTAAATACAATTTCAATGTCTTCTTCTTCATTTCCCTCATTGGTTACTATTTGCTCTACTTTATCACATTGAATTACCTTCATGGACTTAAGTTGAACCAAACTTTTGGCTGTTGAGGACGCCATTAAATTCTTTAATCCACTACAAGAATTTACTTCCAAATATGTCAAATAAGTCAATAATACCGAGGGAGGGGCTAAAATGCTCAATTTGTCACACCAATTTAAGTTCAAAAGCTCTAATCTCTGTAGAACTGGTTCTCGTTCAAATCCTAGATCCTTTATCTCTGACCACCTAAAAACCAATTCCTTCAGCTGTAATACGGTTCCCAATCTTTCTTGTGGTGCAATGTTTGCACTTTGCACTAACTCTTCAAGCCAATATCCATCAAAATCGATAACTTTTCTAGATTTGGCATTCTGTACAGAAACTGGTAGAGAAGATCAGCACTTTTGACTAAGCTCAAGCTAAGGTCTTTTAGACGGTGCATTTGGTATTTCTCAGAGTTGATCCATAACCACTTTTGTGCTTCGTCAGAGCCAATTTCCATATACTCCAAGTTGGGGATTACCTAGAGAAAAATGAAATAAAAGTAAATACTATGATGAAGGAAGTTACTTCATATATATTCTAAGCGTATCCCTGATCGAGCACCCCTCTCCATTTACTTGATGTTAGGCCTTTTGGTTGGTTTTTGTAGTTTGTATTGGTTTGCAACGATTGAACAATACTGTGATTTTTGTTTTTGTTTTTTGGTTCTTTGACCTGAATATCCGAATAGACATTAATTACTATATAAGACAAGCACCTCAATTACGATACACTTAGGACTAATTGGTAAGAGACAAACAGGCAAATTGACAGTCTATACAAATAAGTTGGCAGGATGTAAACTGCATTAATGCAAATTCCTGGCCAGGTGATATCAGGATAGAATGTATACGGCTTCTCAGGCCTGGTTCTCAAAAAATGAAAAGGAGAAGATAGTGTTGGCAATTCCAGATGGCCCCCGCTCTATTCCGAAACCATTCCACTACCCCTCTGACACTCCTTACGCCTAGCCAACTCATCACTTAGTTACATAGCCAAAGATAATCTAGGCATTTCCTCTCTCGTTGACTATGATTCCTTACGTTGCACCTTCTTTTGCTCCTCAGTTCTTGCATATATTTTAGTTACCCTCAGGGTCCTATCAAGGCAAGGAAATGTTCTTAACAGTACATTAAACCATGGTAAATTAAATTATAATTAATCGATTATTGCTTTAAATTCCAAATAAAATTGTAAAAATTCTCAAGACACAATGAAGGAATTAAGTGTTTCCTTTCCCTGTTTATTTGTATGCGACACATCCTGCAAGATGACTGACCATTTTGTTTTTCCTTGAGGTCCATGACAGGGATGGAATATTCCTTACCTTTTCAGCCGAGAAAACTGCTTTTTCTTCTTCATTTGTGGTTTCCCTGGTTTCTGTTGGGAATGCTTTCAGCTTCTTACAATCCTTCACCGTCAACCGCTTCAGTTTTGGACACTTTATAGTATGGCTTCCCTCATAGAAATGCTTAATGTTTGCTAGGGAATATAATGTCACCTCGGTTAGTTCAGGAAAAACTAATGGGTCATTGTTTATTTCTGATCCATCTTCCCAGGCAACAATTTCCACCATCTGTTTGGACCACTGTACCGAGATGTGTTCAAGCTTTGGAACATCTTTGGCCACAGAAGCTGGAAAGACATTCCTCAGTTTACGACAAAAAGAAACCTGTATACTCCGCAGTTCTTTGAAGTTAAGAATTCCTCTTGGATCTCTGCTCCACACTTGCTTCAAGTTTGGCAGGTAACGTACAAAAATACGCTGCAAATTTGTGTCTATCCCACCAAGTGCATCCATTTGCTGAGAATCATTGATTTCAAAAATCACTTCCACTGACTTGCAATTAACAACCTTCAAGCTGTCCAGACTTGCAAACCATGCTTCCATGTAACTTGGAAAAATCTTGTCTAGTTTTTCACAATCTTCAATGTGCACAGAAATGAGACTAGAAAAGGAATCAGCACTCACTTCAGCTTGCCATATGTCTGTTAACATTTTCATTTTGCTGAGGTGCATTTCCTCCAACTTAGGAAAGACGCAGACCTGCACTTTGATGCAAACAAACTATTATTAGGTAATGAAACTTAACAGAAATGCACAAGGAAGAGTGTGATCAAGAACTGTATACATAACATTCAGTCAAGTATAAAAATTTTCTTACTTACACCTATATATACACACACCTTGTCTGTACTGTTTCCTTCAGTGCTAAAAAGCATCTCCATCATCTGACACCCACTTACAAAGAGGCTTTTCAGTTTCCTCAAACCACAAACCACAGAAAATGAACATAGATATCTCAACTCATCACATTCTTTCACAACTAATTTTATTAAGTTTTGAAAGCAGAAACTTGACAGGGGCTGGTCCCTCCATATCTTATGGCCGTTGATTGAGAATAAATTCAAGCTCACTAGGTTTGGAATTTCAACCTACAAGCACATACACAATTAAAATATCTACAACAACTGGAAAAAAAATAATCATAAATTAATTTAAATTAAAAGAAACCATGCAATATCATACCAGTTCACCAAAAAGAGAAGCCACGCCTTCTGCAATGGTAATTTCTATGTGATCCATGTTTGTTGCTTGTGCTTTTGTCATCTGAGGTACAGAAGGCCCCGTATAAAAACTAGTAAATGATGGTAGTAACGATTGTAGTGTCAAAGAGTGCAACTTAAGAAACTCAACCTTATAAGAATTTTCAGGTATTTCAACAATCTCTTTGTCAGAATTTTCTGGTATTTCAACAATCTCCTTTAAAGAATTACATTCAGAAACATCAATTGATTCTAGACTAGAAAGAAATTTAACCATGTAAAAGGAGAAGAGATTCTTCAAACGGGTACACATCTTGACCTTGATGGTTTTTAATTTGGCGAAGGAGGCCTTCGTAACTAGACTGCAACATATTATCATCTCTATGTTCCTCAGTTCGTACAGGCATAGAGATTCCAAATTGGGAAAAACTTCCTGAGGATGACACAAATCCATTGAGCTGAAATATTTGATGCCATTGTTACTTGCAATAGATAAGTGTTTTAGAACTGGAAATCCATGCAAATTCAACTCATAAATAACATTTTGAACACCATTTAGCTCTCCCAACAACAAATTTTCAACTCTTTTAAACAACAATTTTATCCCTTTCTGGGAGTGAATATTGTCAGTCCTATCCTTCAGCTGCAATGCCAAAGATCTAAGTGCTTCATATTTATCGGGCATCCTGAAATCCCCAACTGAAAGCACGTTGAAGTCGAAGTCTCCAATCACAATCTTGTAATCATTTAACTTGTCACAGAACAAGTCCTTGGGCAAAACTGCAGCACATGGAATGCTTAAGTCCACCAATTTCAATTGATGCAAATCCTTTAGCCCAGAAAGAAATGAAATTTGATTTTGGTTTGTCTCTCCTTCCGCCAATGTTTTGATGAAGCTCTTCCTGATATAAAGCTCTTCCAAACAAGTCAACCCTGATAAAAGATCAAGAGGAATCATCTCCACGATGGAACAATTGCTGATGTCTAATAATTGTAGCTTATGTAAGTCCCTTAACTCAGAAGGAAAAGTTTTAATTTGAGATCCAGAAAAGCTGAGAATTCTTAATTTTTTCAGCTTCCCTATGATGGATAAGTTGCCATTTAAAGTGCATCGCTCCAAACAAAGGAATCTGAGGTTTGTTAGGCATTCAATTAAAGATGATAAGTTTGACAGATCAAAACCAGTCAATATTAATACTGAGTTTTTTCAATCCTTCAAAAAACTCGTCAGGTATTTTTAAGGATGGATCATCACTGTCAATTTGGAAAAATTTAAGTTGAGGGCAATTTATATGATTAGGAAGCTCATCAATGATATCACTGTTGCATATAGAAATAGAAGTGCACCTCTCGAGTTCAGGCCAGTCATCTAGTTTGCCATTTCTCAAAGTAAATACATTTTGCTCCTTGTTTGCTATAGATAAAGCAGCATCTCGAACCAAATCATGCATATTGAAATGATTGCTAGAACTTCCATCTAACATCAAACCTGAGTCTTTTAGCTTTTGGATTGATGTATACATTCTGTCCCGAGCTCCCTTAAGCGAGTCGACCCTTTCAAGTATACCCAAACCAAAGCAATACTTCAACAAGTCCATAATTAGGGGTTGATGACCCAGTTGAGCACAAAGCAAGAAAATGGACTTGAGCTCCTCATTTTTTAGTTGGTCATAACTCGTCTTTACAGAAATCTCCATAGAATTCTGCACTCCCGCCTCCTTTTTAAGTTTTTCTATTGTAGCTTCCCACACTGAGTCGCTCTCGTCTCTTAATGCCCTTCCAAATGTAACTAATGCCAAGGGTAACCCTGCACAGTGCTTCTTAACCATTTCTTGTTTAAAGTGGGACATTCCATCAGTTATTCCAGCCACCTTCTGAAACAACCTCAGAGCATCCTCGTCATCTAATCTATTTACACAGAAAATTGACCTAACATCCATTTTACCAGACAACACGTTTTTATCCCTTGAAGTTAGCAAAATTTTGCACCCCTTATAATCACCAAGAAATTTTTCTTTCTTCACCATTTTGCCCTTAGGATGCCGTTGATCATTGCTTTTGCCCTTAGGATCCTGTTGATCATTGTCACCACCACCATCATCATCCTCATCATCGTCACCACCACCATCATCATCCTCATCTTCGTCATCAAGTGGAATCCCTAACTTGTTCAAGTCTAATCTGTCCCAAAGATCATCCAAGATAACAAGGGTGTTTTCCTTCTCTTTCCTTAACCGCCTCCGTAGACAATCAGCTCTCGCATTCTCACCTTCCACTTCCAATCTCAATCCTAACACGTAAGCAATTTCATTCTGGATTTTTAGTAGATTGGGATTGGCTGTTATTTCTGATATAGCCACCACATTAAACAGCTTCTTGTCTCGAGCTTTCTTGGCAATTGCTTTGATTAAAGTGCTTTTACCCACCCCACCTGTGCCATACAGGCCAATCATTCTCACTGTGGAATCTTCAAGTTTTGCCATTATGTCTTCCATTAGGGATTTTCTAGAACCAAGCTCTACATAGCCAGCAATAGACAAAGTGGCATCATTAGATGTTACGTTCTGCCAATAGGCAACTTCATTAAACTTGGATGACTCATCTATTAGCTTCTTAACATCCTCTGCCATCTTCTTTGCTTGTTTGCCTAGTCTATACCTATTCATCAAGTTGTACCACTGCGTCTTTTTGCGGCCTTCATCGTTCTGAAACTTCTGGTTGTCAGTCGTAAACTCTTCCACTTTCTCAAACCAGTTTTTGACCCCATCTTCAGTGTTTTGTAGATTTCTTGTAGCTTCAGCAACTCGACGTTCTACCCTCAATCTTTTATGTCTAAGATCCTCAACACTACCGTTTAGTTCTTCAACATTTTGCCCGTAAAACACGACGTAAGCCACATGCGGAACAATCAGCTTCCTCACAACATCAATAACATCAATCACTAGTTCTACTAGTTTGGACGCAATATCCATACTTAGAGCTTGATTTTCTCGTACTAGGTGCGACTACATCTCTTTCCCACCAAAAGGCAAAAGTGGAAACAGATCAGTCAAGAATTAATTAAGAAAAGTAGATGATATTTGATCAATCAAAAATCACATGTACATACAGTAAAATCAAATCAAGCAACGATGTCTTAAAGATTATATAGGCATGCGAAATGTTAATAAAACAAAATATATTGAGTTTGTGTGTGTGTGTATATATATGTGTTACAATTTATAAGATTTTAATACATATAATAATTTTAACATATTTTGTTACAATTAATTAGATATTTTGATTTGAGAAATAATAAAATATATATATTATTATATTAATTTTTAATTATTGCATTAATAATTATTTCCTATTTGTTATTAAAAAAATTAATTAATTAAATTAAATATTAAATGGTAGGGATTAAATTAATTTACATAAATCTAAATAAATTAATTAAAAAGTTTACGTTAATAATTATTTATTTTCAATTGTAAGTGAATAATTTATAATTTTTTTATGCAAGTAAATAAATATTAACGAAATAATTTAATATTATTAAATTTCATATAAATTAAATGAATTAATTAATATGAATTTAATTAAGTATTTATTCAATAAACTTTAATCACATGAAGATTTATATTATAAATTTAATTATAAAATTTACTGAAATACATTAAAGAAAATTCATTTTAAAAAATCACACCAAAAAATATGTTAAAACAAATATAAATAAAATGTTAAAACAAATATAAAAAACTCGTGATTATTATAAACTACATTATATGTATAAAATATGTTGAAATAAGTTATATTATAAATTTAATTATAAAGTTTAATGAAATATGCTGAAGTTATTTGAAAAAATCACTTGAAAAATTTTATTAAAATAAATTATAAAGAATTACGTTATGTTCACGTGATATACCCCTGACGATCGAGTTATTTATATATATTTTACTATTTTTTCGTGTGGTTTAGTAAATAATTTTTCTTAAATGTGTTTCAATAAATTTTATAAATAAATTTATAATATAACATTCATTCTCATATATATATATATATATATATATATATATATATATATACTCACACTTCCTTTCTTGTTGGGATGTATTAGCAACTTACACTACAAATTTAGGAAAATAAACATTATTTTTATTTTTATTTTTATTTTAAAGATATAATATTAACTGAATATTTAATTTAATTTAATTTTATAACAAAAATAAAACTCATTTGCCTCTCCTCACTCCCACCTCTCCCGTATCCCACCAAAAATTTCACATACAATGATACTGGCAACTGGAATGGGGTTCTGTATTTGTTAAATGTTTAATATTGTTATTGTTATTCAATATTTCTACACACTTCTATCATCAGCATATTTCTGTGTCTCATGATGTAGTTGATTTCACAAGCAAAAACCAAGGAACTGCATCAAAGCATCACCATTTCACTATCTCTCTACATTTTAAGTGATAGTATGTTTACATAACATTACAAAATCAATTTTACACTACAAAATTATAGTGAAATCATGAGAAAGTATCATAAAAATTTAATTAATTTTTTCTCATCATGAATCTATTACAAACACACTACAAATCCCACTGTTATACACTATTGATTTTTACTTTTAACAATTTAAAATTCGTTCATTCATATCTCCGGAGTGAAACCTCCCTTTCAAACATACTTTTAAGAGAGAGAAATAACTGTGCCGACTGGTTGGCTAAAACTGGTATTATAACCGACACAGCACTCAATATTTGGCCTGCTTGTCCTCATGATCTCAAGGCTATATTGCTAGCAGATGCTATAGGCGTCTCCTTTGTTTGTTCTTTAGCTTTCCAATGATAATAAAAAACATATTTATTTCAATCTAATAATTTTAAAAAAATTTATTAGATGAGTAGGGCTTGTCCTGGGCTAAGTTTAGAGGTGTAATGACCTAAGGCTCATGACTGGGACGAACCCAAAAGGTTTAGTCCTTTTAACACTAACACGTAAGCCTTCCAACCTTTTTATAAATCTTGCAAGATAATAAGTTTTTAAACAGGTTTAGAGATTAGATTGAATTTTTATGCAAGCCAGGTTCAGACCCCTAAAAGGAACTGATAATAAGCAAATTGGCTTAAGTTCAAACTTTATCTTTTGAAGGCTTGATATTTTAAAAACAAATGACCAAAATGCGACTCTTTTGAAACATATTACTGCCATAGGTCTATTTTGACCGTTGACCAGTAAAATTCGTAAATATGACTAGCGAAACTACGTACATCCATGTCAGTATTTTTTATTTTTTATTTTTTCAAATTACACGTAAGCATCCGATGTGAAAAATAAATCACAAGATCAAATAGTAGAATTTACGAGATGATGACACGTGGCGCAATCCTCTTAACTAGCTATTTCCACTAGCTAAATTAACAAAATGATGCCACGTGGCACCATCTCGTTAATTCTGCTAGTCTAAACAATGGAAATAGCACGATGATGCCACGTGACATCATTCTATTGATTCAGCTAGTGGAAATAGCTAGTTTAAGGAAATTGCGCCACGTGTTAGTTTTACTAGTTTGAATAGCTAAAATAGTTGAATGATGCCCCGTGGTATCATCCTGTTGATTCAGTTAGTGGGAATAGCGGGTTTAAGGAAATTGCACCACGTGTCATCATCTCGTTAATTCCACTATTAAGAACAACAAAACTAACAAGATGATGACATGTGACATCATCTGGTTATTTCCGCTCTTCAGAATAGTATTTTAAGTGCTTATGAATTCCCTCTTCCACCTTTCTCTCACAACACGACTTTTGCATTGTAGTTACGTATTTTTTTTTTGTTTTTTTTAATCAATTTATATTTATGCAACATTTTTATATTTTTTGTGCAATATTATATTTATATTATTTGAACAATATATATAATAACTTTTTTACATGTAAAAAAAATTAAAATATTAATTTTTTATATGAATAAGACACTAGTTTTAAAAAACAAACATTAAAAAATGATCCTATTATTTTTGCTATTCAGACAAGCAAAATTAACGAGATGATGCCACGTGACACCATCTTGTTAATTTAGTTAGTGAAAATAGATAGTTTAAGAGGATTGCGCCACGTGTAATCATCTCGTTAATTCTACTAACTGATCTTATGAATTTTTTAATATCAAATGCTTACATGTAACTTAAAAAAAAATAAAAAATGCTAAAGTGGACGCAATTTCGCTAGCCAAACTTATGAATTTAACCAGTCAACGGTCAAAACAGACCCATGCTTATAATATATTTCAACAAATCCCTATTTTGGTAATTTGATTTTAAAATTGCACCAGATTGATCAATCAGCCTCTTTCGAATAAAAATCAAGTTGACTCACTAAAATCTGCTCTAGCCTGATTTAATTTAAACCCTAGTCAACAACCATGCCTTTGGATCATTAATCATTATCTACGGAGGTCCCGGTTTTCCTTTTCGACTTTTTTTTTTCTTTTTCTTATTGATTTTGCCGAGAATACCAACAAAATGATGACTTTTAACAAAACGTAGGATCAGCAGAGGAAAATGTAACTTGGGGCCTCCAGAATCTAACACGACCATGGCTTTGGGTTTAAGTTGATTTTATCCCACCATTAACTTTGTCCCACCAAAGACAAAAAAAATGGACAAAGAAACTCTCGTTAAAAGACATCACATAGATTTGCGACACAATCCTGCCCGTACACACATATGTAAAAAATTGTTCTACTATACATAAGTAACTCAAAATGTACTCTAGTGGAAAGGATTGAAAATCAAAATTTATGAGTTTAAAATAACTTGTACCTTTTTAAATTATACAGATTGTCAGCACATAATAATTTTTGCTCAAAATAAGATTTTGTTTAGAATAAGATTGCTAAATAAAACTTTTTTAAATTAGGAGAAAAACTCATTAAATAGAAAATAAAATCAACCAAAATTTGCAAATTCTAATAAATCTCAGTCAATAGAAAAGAAAATATTAAAGAGTGTTATAGAAAGTATTGCTAATACTTCTATTGTTAAATATTAATGCCAAATGTTCAAGCTAAAATCTATGTTTAGTTATTGAATGTGTAGCAAATTACTATTGCGCTGTATTAAAGTATTGTATACTCTTGATTAGATGTAGTTTGCAATGTTGTATTAAGTGTTGCAAAACTCTCTCTGTATTCTTCAGTTCTATTTGTATCTTTCAAGTAGTTAGCCTTCGACGGTTTAACTAAGGCTAGTTAGTTAGAGTCTTTGCCAGATATAAATACTTGATTCACTCTCTGTTGTAACAACCTTTTCAGAAACCTAATATACACAGCTTCTTTTAGGCTTTTCTCTCTATCTCTCTCAAACTATCTTTTCATGGTAGCCAGGGCTAGGTTCAATCCCTAGTTTACACAGTGGATTTTTTTTGTAATCGCTGCGATTGCATTTTCGCAACTCTTCGATTGCAATTCTCCAACGCGAGCTCACATTTCTGTTTGGCGCGACTCTTTGCTCACCTTCTCCGACGTGACCATCCGATTGTGGTTCTCCTATGCCACACCTCGATTGCAATTCTCCGAGGCGACTCTTCAATCGCGTTTCTTTAACGTGACTCTTAGATCGTGATTGTGTGTTTGCGATTCTTTGTTGCTATTGCTTATGATCCTCATCTCGCAGTTGCGATCTTTTCGCTATTACCGTTGCAGCTCTTGTGATTCCTCTTAATTGCAATCTGTTGCTACTACGATCTTTGCTCAAGTTGTAGTTTCTCATTGTCGCTGGCTTTCGCAATACACTGTTGCTATGTTGATTTCGCGTTTTTGCACCACAATCTGTGATTTCTCATGTTACACTTAGAAGATCATCACTTCGTTGATTCAATGTTGTTTCAGTTCTATGATACAGTAATGGCGACCTCTAATGCGTTGATAATCTTTGTTGGAACTAAAATCAAATTCTTATAATAAAAATCATTACCTACAACTCATAATGACTCGTTCTTTAGAGTCGTGCGATATAATCTTCTAAGCTTACACACATTTTCTTAAGAAAATTTCTTAATTTTTCCTTTGCTTCCTTCTAATGATAGGATGTAAAAAAAAAAAAGAACAATGCGGAGACCATGACCTATTTATATATAATGCTACGGTTATGTTTGGTGTTCTTATATGAGTCCATCACAAAAATAGAATTATCTTTTACTCTTTAGACATTAAAGACACATATACTAGTAGACACATTAAAGTCTAAATTACCTAAATTTTATCAGATCAATTTTAATTAGGCTTAACCTTAAGCGGTAATCTACAATAAATAACGTGGAATTAATGATCCAACACTTTTCGCAGACTATTTCAGAAAAGCTTGATGATAAGAATTACCTACTTTGGTGTCAGTAAGTAGAATCAATTATCAAAGGTCATCGCCTTCATCAGTACCTCGTCAATCCAGTTTTCCGACGACGTTTCATCTAATAGAAGGCTGTAATGTCGGCTGAGGGTCGGATGAATATTTAGCATGGGAGCAACAAGATCAACTGTTACTTTCTTGGCTTCAATCATCCATGTCTCGTTAGATGTTGACGAGATTTATTAGCTGCAAAAGTTCCTGGCAACTTTGGAATAAAATATATGCATATTTTCATTCACACACGAACGCAAGGGCTCATCAACTTCGCACTCAGCTCTATAATACCACACTCGATGATAAATCCATTTCGGAATACTTACTTCGAATTCATGCTCTTGTTAATGGTCTTACTGCCATTTGTAAAGCCATGATAGTTAAAAGATCCAAACACTATCTTTGAATGACCTCCACTTACAACTTATTTTTTTGCACCGATAATTATAAACGCGCTATATACAAGGTTGATAGGGGCAAAACCATTGTTTTGAAAATGAGCAGAGATTTTAGTAAAAGTTTGATTGGATCAGTAATTAATGTTTTTCAATAATTTATAAAATAATTATCATCCAATGAAATTATTTTATCGAAAGAAAAATGTAATATGTTTCAAAAATCAATAACATTAGTTATTTATCGTCAAGAAATATGTTAGAATGACACCAGAAGATAGTTAAATGGGTTATTCTGGTTGATGGTTCTCGAAACTCCTAGCTAGTTGTCTTCTTTTTAATTGCTTTTCCCACCTTTCTCTTTAGCCAATCACTTGTGTATTTTTCCGTTTTATACATATTTAATTTAAATAAAAAATACATTTTCTTGTTAAGATAATAACCAATTTATATAAAAATATATTTTGTTATACTAATTAAAACAAAAACAGAAAGCATATATTTATGACGTTAAAAAAAGTTAACTGAAGTAAAAAAAAAAATTATACTACATACAATTTGTCTATATATTTATATTATATTTATATTTATACATCAAAATTTTTAAAATGATAAAAGTCTTAACAATAATGAGTCTATTTACATGTAATAATAATTTGATAAAAATTTCATTGATAATCTTAGATCTTATTCTTATCAATGTCACATCTTGAGTTAATACCATTTATATCAAATTATTATTATTTCTATTATTGCCATATCTTAACATGGTATAGCGTTTTGCAATAAATGGAAGAGTTTCCAATCAATCCTTTTTTATTGAAAAACAATAAAACATACATAATAAATAACAAATTAATAACACTTAATATACATATATTATATCTATTCAATCAAAACTTCTATAGATATATCTACAACTATAGACACAATTCACGTTTAACCTATATCTATAACCTATATATAAAACAAAAGGTATATTTCAAGTTGATTTCTCTTTAAAATGAATACATCAAAATAGCTTAATTTTATGGAAAAAATTTATCTATGTCATATTTCAAGTAAACTACTTTATTATATGTAAGCAATGACATGATTTTCTATTAATCATATCATCACGACTTAAGAGTATTTATGATGGACTAAAAATAACATTTTCATAAAAATAGGGATTAAATAAAAAAAAATTGGGATAAAAATAAAATTGACAAATTTGTAAGGGTCAAAATACATTTAATTTAAATATTTAAAAGAAAAATAGTTTAATTGGCATCCTTTTATTGACAACAAAAAATAAGTTACAATATATGATGTAATAAAATATATCTTACAAAACATGTAATTAAATAAATCTAATCTAATCTAATTAATAATACAAAAGTAGAGCAGAAGGTTAAAAAAACAAATTGCATAATTAAGGGTGCATCAGTGTGTATTCATTTACGTGAATTTATTTAGCTGATAAGGGTATTAAGGATCTTACCTTCAGTGTGAGACAAACTAAGAATGACGAAAGCTCTTATTCTTCTCCAGCAAGTACTCCATTTTTCCTCTTTATGTCTCCCCCTCACATTTTCTTTCCCTTTCTGTATATTCCCCTTGCTTAAAAGCTGCTGCAGTGTAAAACTTATTATTAGACGAAATGCATTGCTTCAAAGTTTGTTAAAGAGCTACAAATCGTGACTTAAATGGTACTCCCTCCGTTGCTTTTTAGTTGCTGATATTTTAGAAATTTTTTATTTCTATTTATTTGTCATTTTTAAAGTTCAAAATAATATTAATTACTTCTTTTTCAATTATATCCTTATGTTTTACCTAATTTACTTATTTACAATTAGTATGAATTTATTGTGAAGTGAAAATGAGATGGAATATAATAAGAAGCTTTAAAACTATTTTATGAGAAATAAAAAAATTTATTGTATTTTTTAGTTTACGTATAAAAATCTTAAACAATAATTAAAAAGAAAGAGAAGTAGTAATATATTGATTTTGGATAACTTTCTAATATTTGTAAAGCCAAGATAGTTAAAAGACCCAAACGTGCACGTTATATATGTATATCTTTGTATGAGTGAAATTTCTTAAAATCTTAAATAAAAAATGCGCCAACATAGATTCATATAAGCTATACATAAAGGAACAAACCTCTGTTCTTGGAATTGGATGACCGTAAGTTGTGATTTGTCTTCACTTGTCACTATTCCAAATCGTAAGCAATAAACTGAACGTGATGAATAGAGCAGATGCTAAGAAGAAAGCTGTGATATATGTGGATGGTCTGAGTCTGAAGAGAACTAATACCGAGGAAAACAGCAAGAGAATACTGAGAGCACGACGAAGGAAATGGGGGAAGTATAAAACAAAAGTGATCCTCACCTTTTCTTTTTTTCGAGTGAAAAAATATCTTCACATTTCTTTGAAAGGGTTGCGCCAGTGTGTGAGCATTGAGTTGCACAGTGAGCAGTGTTATACTCAATTGAGTGAAAAAATACTCATTTCGTTAATGTTTAATTACTGATGCACTATATCTTTTTGTGTGTGATAAATGCTCGTCAACAAGTTGGTCCGTTCACTCTTACCGGCTACATTAATGTCAAAGATTTAAGTTAGGTAATAAAAGAATTTATTTCAGAATTATTAGTCTCTAGTATTTTTATTTTTATTTTTTTGGAGAAATTACTTACAAATGCCACTCGAGCGACCTTATTATGTCAAAATCCTTCATCAAGATAAGTCATATTTAATAATAACATCTAGTTACACAGCCGAAAAACTTTACAAAGCTATAATTAACTTAAGATACTTATTAAAAGAAAATATTAACTTCCAAAAAGGTAACAAACTATCATTATGCTTTAAATTTAATCTGGTTCTAGAAGCATCCACACCCCCCTAGTAATATGAACGCAACACATCATTCTATTAAACTAGCAACCTTAAATTTGGATGGGCCTTTGAGCTGTTACATCAACATTATTGGAAGATATAGTTATGCTTTGTTAACGAGTACCGACGAGTGAAACATACAAACAAAAATAAAATAAAATAAAATTGATAAAAATAAAAGAAAAATATAATAAAAAAATTTGTTGTTTAGATTGATAAAAATAAGAAAAAAAAAATGAGAGAATTTCTCTCTACTTGTTTAGATAAATAAAAAAAGTGAAAATAAATAAATACGTTATATAAAAAATATTTTCGTAATAATTAAAAATATAAATTTTTACTGTAATATTTTTTAATATAAAATTATTTATTATTTTTTAAATTTTTTATATTATAAAAAAATTAAAAACTTAAACCAAAAAAATAAAAAATGAAAGAGTTTGTTTTTCTCTCATTTCATTTTTAAAGTGGGAAAAAAATATTTTTTTAATAAGTTTTACAGAAATAACGTCCCCCTTTTTTATTTTTCTTCTCAAGCAAATACTAAAAATCTAGTATTTCTTTTCAATTTCCCCTGTCGCTATTTTCTTTTGCTTTATTTCAACCAAAATAATGTTTTAATTCAATTAGAAGTGACGTAAATAAGAAAAGTAAAAGTTAGAAAAGGTAGAATAGAATAATTATATTATTTAAATGGATTAAAATTAAAAAGAAAGAAATGAAAAAAAAATGTATTGCTTGTTTGGAGGATGCGTGAAAGAGTGAGAATAAATAACTAAATAATTGATTTTGCAGAAAGAATAAATTTAACCAAAAAAAGTAAACTTTTTATTTCTTTTTTTTTTAGCATATTATTATTTAGGATTAATTATGTTTTGTGTTCCTTAAAATATATTTAAATTTGATTTTAGTCTCTCAAAATTTAATTATTCTATATTAATGTTCCATTTTTTGATATTTATTATTCCATCTGATTTCTTTTATTCATACCGTTATATAAGTTATAATTTTGGACATGTGTCGTGTGCAATAAAAATAAGATATTATTAAAAATTCAAAAAAGGAAAAATTTGTGAAATAGCTTATCCTTTTGTTTGGTGAAGAAAAAATAGAGTAAAGAAAAATAAATAAATAAGAAATAAAAAAAAAGTTTGTTGGTAGAGAGAAATGAGAGATCAAAGAAATAAAAAACTGTGAAATACACCAATAACTTTCACTTTATTTTTTATATATTTTTATTATTCTATTTATTTTTTTGTTTTTTAAATCAAACACGTTTATTTTATTATATTCCTCACTTATTTTATTCATCTTTCGTATTTTCATGCACCTTATTCCTTATATATTTTTTTCTTTTTACTAAACGAATCCTGAGAGTCTATAAATGGGATAAAGGGATCAAAAGGGAGAGATGGAAAAATTTTGAGAAAAGAAAGAAATAAGTAAAAAAACGAAAAAAAAAAATGTTGATTTTGATTGTAACGAAAAAAATCTTCACTCCTTTTTCTTTCATAAAATGAACGGAAGGTTAAAAAGGGATGGGCAAAACCACTGCACACCAAGCTGAGGATGAATTAATTTTTTTCAAATCATTCCTTTCTTCCCATTTTATCTTCTCCTTTTCATTTGAAACAAACGATGCCTAAATGATATGGTTGGTTAAAAAAATAGAGAAAAATTATAGATATTAATCTATTTTTTTTAGTTGAAGAAAATAATTAAAAAGAAAAAATTAACTTTTAAAAACAAAATTTTAATTATTTTCACTTTTCTTTCAATTTACATTTTAAAAATTTTATTGTCTTATTTTTCTTACAAAAGCCAATTAATGTTTCCACATAGAAAGTGAGGTGGGCTAAGCCCAAATGCACTACGGTGCAACTAACGAAATACGAACTGGGCCATGCCCGTGGGGCGACTTAAACAAATGATAGGAAAAGAAGTCGCAGAAAGAAAGAGGGGAATGAATGCTTCCACAGAACGGAGCGCCGTGAAAGAGGAAGGGCTTCGCCCTTGACGGACCAACGACGGTTGCTGCTAGTACTGTTGCTAGCGCGGCAGAGCTGGAGGATGAGAGCGAATGAGAAAGCGGCACAGTTTGAGTTCGCTTGATTCGCATGGTAGAGCGACAGCGTTGTTGCCGGCGCCGGCGAAGGCTGTGCACAGCTATACACGTGGTCGTGGCATCCAAGTTTGTACGTGCTTGTGCGGTGGTTGGGGTCCGCACTTGCAGGTTTGCAGTCTTTGGTCGCAGGTTGGTGGTTTGCGATTCGAATACGAGTTCTTTAGTCGCGGGTTGGGCATGGGGAAACTAAGGTTGGTGGTTTTCTTTTGTCTCATCTTATTACCCTTTTTGTTATTTTCCCTCCTTTCTTTTATATTTCTTTTTACTGTCTAATTTTTTATTTGAAACTTGCGTTTGTTGCATAAAACAGAGCACATCCGAAACGAGCTACAAAACATATCGTAGTAGAGAAAAGAAAAAAACATTGTGAAGAATCGATTATGTGTTTGCCTGTGCGTGCTTATGAAACAAGGGGTCAAAGTGGATAAATTTAACACATACAATCAAAGAAGCAAGTGGACAAAATTAAAATCTAGAAGCTTCACCAACCTCTCGCTTAATTTGCTTGTGGGTGCCTGAGCAAGAGTGAGGAAGTAGAAGAAGATGTAGCCTGAGAGAGTAAGCGTCAACTTCTGTTTGAACGTGTGATCAGGTCCTTCCTCCTACTCCCAGATGCAGTTCATTCTTGAGCTTGTCTGAGAATTGGTAACTTTCTGATGTAATTTTCTCCTTCCTCTCTCGGTATGCGATTTCAAAACTTATCCCCCCCTTTGCTGTTCTCTGTTGGGCCAATTTATAGGCACAAGGAAGCTTTAGGTTGGAAATCACGTGAAGGAAAGAAATCCATTCTGTCTCATATCCTCTTTTTTCTGGCATAACCCTTATTGATCAGAGAAAAATGCCTTTTCTTTGCAGGGTCAAAGTTCAAATCACAGAGGCACAAGCTTGACTTTCCATTGGCGTATTCGTTCTGTTCAAGTCTTAATGTTTATTTTTTATTCAATTTCCAAATTCAGCTTCTGTTTGTAGCAAACTCTTAATTGATTTTGTTTTGATTTGAGAAGCTAATGAGAAGCTGGCCCAAGGGATGATGCACTTGTTCCTTTCTGCATTCTGTCAAAATTTGTTTTATGCTTTTGTTGCATCTCTGGACGACCTTGACCATATGGCCAACAGATGGAAGTGTTGCTACAGGCTAGCTGGTAGCTATTACCTTGGAGGCACCAATATTCATCAAGAAGGCTAAAACCACTGTCGTATGATGTGCTAAATTCAGAGTTTCCTAAAACGAAAGATGTTGGCCCTCTTTTTTTCCATTTTATGTATTTTATATTTTTGTGTGAACTTTATTTGGATTGATAGCAATTGGGCTTTTATGATCCGGTCATATTTTCTATTTTTTTATTTTTATTTTTTGAATTCAAAGCAGTTCAATTTAATTTGAAGAGGAAAACAGACCAAACCTGAGCCTATGTTAGCCAAAGCCAATCAACAAAAAAGGACAAAAAATAAATAAATAAATAAATAAATAAATAAATAAATAGAAAAAAAAGTGGACAAAAACAGGTGTTCACATTTGGTTAAGCATCCGTGATGGATTTTTTCACATCCAATCTAAAGCTATCAGAGACAGCTTTCACATCATTTTGTCTTAAAATTATATTTCCAAAATGCTATAAGTGTTTAGTAGAGAAGAAAAAATTGATAAAAAAGATAAAAAGACAAAAAAAAAAGAAAAAAAAAATAAGTACAAAATAGAATAAAAATTAATGTTGTTTGATTAAAAAATAAGTAGAAATAAAAAATTAGGAAAGAAAAAATAAAATAATAAAACAACAAAATGGATTTTGTACGACAACAAAATTGATTTATTGTGTGTGATTATCACAAATATGATATCTAAATCGATTTCTTTAACTAAAAAAATGATTTTGTTGGTCCTATTGCATCATTTTTTTAATTTTTATTTTAAATACTATTATTATTAATATTAATTTTATTATTATTAATAATATTTATTTTTATTATTATTATTTTTTATTTTTTATTTTTTTTGATAGGGCAAATCGATATACCTATTATTATTATAGGAAAAATTGATTTACATAAGTAAAACTGATTTATGTATAAGAAATTAATTTACAATGAGCCACAAATTGATTTTTGTGTAAAAAAATCTGAAATTGATTTACAGTTATAAAAGAGGGACGAGTAGCAAGCAAATCGAATTAATAAGCAATTAAAATTGATTTAGTAAAAAACAGTCCTCTATTTTTGCGCATTTCCTAACTATTTTGCAAAGAAATTTTTAGTGGTCCCACGTGTTATTTTAAGAAATTGTATGCATTTTCTTTGCTACCAACTGATCAGCATCCACTTCCACCGTTCCACGCTCTTTCACTCTCTCTCCTTCTATTTCTTTGTTATCAAACGAACCATAACCCTTTGTTTTGATAAAGGAAAAATAGAGTGAAAAAAAAAAGAGAAATAAAAAGGTAAATATATTTTGTATAAGAGAAATGAGAGAAAAAAATAAAATGGTATAAGTTCATTAGTTATTTTTATTCTAATTCTCATTTATTTTATTTATAAATTTTTTTCTATTTTTTATTTTTCTTAAATTTAACATTTTTATTCTCATTTTATTTTTATTTATTTTTATTCACCTTTTCTATTTTTATTTACCTCATTTCTTTCTTATTACTTTTTTTTCCACCAAATGGACACTAATTCTATGTTTAGTTTAATAAAAAAAAGTGAAAGAGATAAAAGTGAAAGAAAAAAAATAAAAAGTGAGATGATTTTCTAAATTGTTTAATAGAAAAAAATAAAAAAAAAAGATAAAAAAAAAAATTACTTGTTTGGTTGTGTAAAAAATAAAAAAAAATTATATATAGAAAATAATATGAATATCTTAAATAAAAAAGTAAAATATGATATAAAAATGGTATTTTAGCAATTATATATATTAAAAAAAATCTTCACTCCTTTTTCTTTCATAAAATGAACGGAAGGTTAAAAAGGGATGGGCAAAACCACTGCACACCAAGCTGAGGATGAATTATTTTTTTTCAAATCATTCCTTTCTTCCCATTTTATCTTCTCCTTTTCACTTGAAACAAACGATGCCTAATGATATGGTTGGTTAAAAAATAGAGAAAAATTATAGATATTAATGTATTTTTTTTAGTTGAAGAAAATAATTAAAAAGAAAAAATTAACTTTTAAAAACAAAATTTTAATTATTTTCACTTTTCTTTCAATTTACATTTTAAAAATTTTTTTCTTTCACTTTCTTTCTCACATTTCAAACATAACACCCCGTTTGGAAGAAAAGAAAACAAGTTGAAGACAAAAGAAATGAAAGAATATACATTTATCAAAAAAATTCTGTTATTTGGTATAAAAAAACCAGGATGGAAAAAAAAAATGAAGGGTGGGGATCAAGTTACTCCAAGAATAACTCTTGGTAGAGTTATTCCACTTAATAACTCTTAATATGTATTAAATTTCAACGATCCAACCGTTGAATTAAAAGATTATATTGAGTAGATCAAATTTACAAACTTTTATAAAATTCGAAAACAATTTGATATTTCATTAAATAGATTCAAATTAACATATAATTTACTTTTCTAAATTACAAGTAAATGTCGATAATAAGATTAACTAGCTACAAATGTCTGATTTACCTAAAATTTGGTACACATGATCATTGACATATAATCTTTTAATTAAACGGTTGGATCATTAAAATTTAATACATATTATGAGTTATTGAGTGGTGTAACTCTACCAAGAGTTACTTTTGATGTAACTCGATCTCTACCCATATATATATATATATATATATATTCTCTCTTTACACTACTAAATAATTTAAAAACTCATATCACTTTTTCTTTTTTTTCCTCTTTTTTTCTTTATCTTTTGTTAGGTGAAGGAGAAATAGGGTGGAAAAAAAAAAGATAAAAAATAAAAAGATAAGTATATTTGGTTGAGAGAAAATGAAATAAAATAAAAATAAAAAGATGTGAGATTTATTGAATTTTTATTTTATTTCTTACTTATTTTTATGTACATATTCATTTCTTACTTATTTTTTTATGTTTTTAAACCAAAGACCGTTTATTTATCCTATTTCTTACTTATTTTTATTATTTTTATTTTTATTCATTTTATTTTTCATTTATTTTTTTATCTACTTACCAAATACATCCTAAATGCAAGGATTTAAGATTCGGATAAGACCGATTAGTGCTTTGGTAACTGAACTCATAACCAATCTAGTTAGACTATGTTTAGATTACAATTATAAAAATACTTTTAAGAATTTCAATTTTCAAAATTCAAGGCACAAAATAAAAAGAAAAAAATTATTATTTTAAAAATATATATTTTTAAACCATTCCAACTATAATTCAAACATACACTTAATATATTAGATCGGAAATACACTTAAAACTATGACAATCCATAAACTCTTCTCTAACTTCTTGTTGGTAGCATAGAAATAGTGTGAAAATTAAAGTGAGAAAAAAAAATATAAGATAAGAAATAAATATGTTTGGTAGTGTAAAAATAAAGAGGAAAAAAAAAGAAGAAACAAGTGTGGACCTATTACAGTTCATTTTCATTCAAAGATGGGTGAAAATAGTGTACAAAAAGGTGTTGAACATGTAAGTTGATGAAAATGTCCACAAAAAAGTCTTACATCTTGCTTGATAGTTGATTATTAGTTGATGATAGTCAATTATCATTACCTGTAGACAATTCTTCTCATAATAATAGACTATTTAAAATACATAATAAACTATTTTAAACTTTATTTCATCACTGTCTCATTTTAATAGTCTATTATTAAGGTCTCGTTTGTTTTAAACTTTGACATGATGTATATAAGGACAAGAAAAACAATATTAATATAATTTTTTTATTCAAACTAAATGATTATACAAATATTGTTTTTAGTTTATTTCGCTTATATTTTTTAATAGCTAAAGATTTACATTTTTACTTTTTTTTATCTATTTTTTTAATTACTTTCCCATCTATATTTTTTCATTCTATTTCTTTTTGTACTGTCATATACAGAGGGTAAATAAGTTAAAATGGATAAGCTCGTTCAAACGGTTGAATCCCGCCGGACAAAACTGCAGGCATACTGTGAAGCACGTCATGTTACTGTTAATATTGTCAGAATCACATCATGTACCATGTCACATTATTATTGCTCTTTAAAGTTGCTTGCTGCTGCTACTTTCTCCTCTCTTTGTTATTTAGCGGGAAAAAAAAGAAGAAGAAGAAGAAATGTAGAACAAATAAAAGACACAAAAAAAATTACTTTTGATTGTGACGTATTTGTCCAAATCTATTATCGTTCTTTCACGATAATAGATTATTTGAAATAAATAGTAATTATTTTAAATCTTATTTTGTCACTATTTAGTATAATGGTCTATTATTCAGTTTTTATTTGTTTCAAACTTTAATATAATATATATAAGGACAAAAAAATATTAATATAATTTTTTATTCAAATTAAATAATTATACAAATATTATTTTTAATTTATTTCACCTTTATTTTCTTATAGCTAAATAATTTATATTTTTACTATTTTAATCTTTTTTTTTTTATTTCTTTTCAATTTATTTTTTTCGTTATATTTCTTTTTGTACTGTCAATACAGAAGGTAAATAAGTTAAAATGGATAAGCTCGTTCAAACGGTTGAATCCCGCCGGACAGAACTGCACGCACACTGTGAAGCACGTCATATTACTGTTAACATTGTCAGAATCACATCATGTACATTGTCACATTATTGTCGCTGTCCAAAGTTGCTTGCTATTTTCTCTGCTCTTTCCTATTTAGCGGGGGCAAGGGAAGAAGAAGAAAAACTGTAGAACAAATAAAAGACACAGAAAAGGTTACTTTTGATTGTGACGTATCTGGTCAGTCTATTTTAATATTTCAAGCTTCTTTTCGTACGTACGTTCTCTCACAATAAATAAAGACATTGGACACATGTAAAATGACTTCAGGCATGAATTAATTTCGCCTGACGGACACCATACATGTGATCATTCAGACTTGACAGGCTGCACCAGTGTTTTACGCATTTTGAGTAGAAAAATAATCTTTTCGCTGATGTTTAATTACTGATACAGTCTTTTTTACCGGGGTAATTTTTTTGAGGTTAAATATATTTTTAATTTTTTAAATATTGATTCATTTTAATTTTAATTTTTTTAAAAATTAAATAAAGCATCTTAAATATTAAAATAGCTTAATTAGGTCTTTACACTAAATTTTGTTTAATTTTTCTGTTAAATAATAATTATATAAATATCCCAGTCATCATTAATTTCATTGATGTAATTATTTATATCAACTGTTATGTTCAGGTCAAATTAATAATATATTTTTTAAATAAAATTATTATATAATTAACCTTAACTATATATTTTTTTAACCCTAAAATAAAAATAATTACCGAAATTTTTATTAAAAATTATCATTAGACATTTCAAGTAATAAAATATTTTTCTTGAAAGTTGATATGACCATCTTTTAACAAAAAATTTAGCAAAGTTTACTACAAAAATCTAATTAAGATATTTTTAATATTTAAGAGACTTTGTTTGGCGAAATTTTTTTTCTGACAAATAAAATCAAAACAGGCTAATTTTTGAAAGATTAAAAATATATTTAATCTTTTTTAAAAAAATTATCAAAACAAATATTTTAAAAAAATTAAATGAGGATAAATCTTGTTCCAAAAACACAGCTTCAAGTTTAAAAGTCTAATTAGGTAATTTCATGACTTTAAAAATTATTATTGTAATTTTTTTTACAACTTCAATGTAAAGTCGTCACTTTATTTTTAATTTCAAAATCATAATTTACATGTAATTCGAGCGACCTTATTATGTCAAAATCCTACGTCAAGATAAGTCGTGTTTAATAACATCTAGTTATACAATCAACGAACTTTACAAAGTTGTTATTAACTTATTAAGAAAATATATTAACTTCCAAAAAAAGTAACAAACAACCAGTATGCTTTAAATTTAATCTAGTGCTAGAACCATCCACTCCCCCTAATAATATGAGCGCAACCTGGCATTCTACTAAACTTGCAACCTTAATGATTTGTTTGGCTGGGTAGAAAAGAGAGAGAAAAAGAAATTTTTAAATTTTAAAAATTTAGGTGACTTGATTGGGTGGAAATAAGTAAAAAAAAATTAATTTTTTTGTAGGTCTTATTAGGTTTTACTATTTATTTTTATTATATTTTTTATCTATTTTCATTCACCTCTTTATCTCTTTCTTATTTCTCATCTTTTATTTATTTATTTATTTTCTACCAAACAACATAAAATTTAAAATTATTTCTTATATATTTTTTACCTCTTAACTTATTTTTTATATTTTTTTTATCTATTTCTTTCCTTTTTACTAAACAAAACTAGATTTTGAAGGAGCCTTTGAACTGTTACATCAACATTATTGGGTGATATAGTTAATGTTGTAATTCAATTAGAAGTGAAATAAATAAGAAAAGAAAAATAAAATAGAAAAATTATATTATTTAAATAGATAAAAATTAAAAATAAATAAATAAATAAATATATTATTTGTTTGGAGGATGCATTAAAGAGTGAGAATAAATAAATAAATAAATGATTTTGTTCAAATTAAATAAGTAAAGTTTTTTATTTCCTTTTTTTTTTCTCAGCGTATTATTGTTTAGGATTAATTATGTTTTGTGTTCCTTAAAATATATTTAAGTTTGATTTTAGTCTCTCAAAATTAAAATATTCTATTTTGACCTTCCATTTTTCAATATTTCATGTGATTTCTTTCGTTCATACCGTTTATATGTGCTATAATTTTGTAAATGTGTTTGTGTAATAAAAATAAGAAATTATTAAAAAAATTCAAAAAAGGAAAAATTTGTGAAAAAAGTTTATGATTCTATAAATGGAATAAAGGGATCAGAAGGTGAAAGGTAAAAAATTTGAGAAGAAGAAGAAATAAATAAATAAATAAAAGGGGGGGACGTGTAGTCTATCTTTATAAGGGAGGAACTACTGTTTTGAAAATCGGACTGGACTGGCCAGTTAGAGCGGAAAATGGGTGAATCGGTCACTTGACTGGTTCAAGTAAATCACAGAACTGGTCTGAAGAAAAATTGATCAAAGAACTGAAAAACCGGTCAAAAACCGGTAAAACCGGTCAAAAATCGATTCACAATGGGTCAAAAAAAAATGTCAATACAACATTATTTTGATTTTTTTTCTTAAAAAAAATAAAAACCAACCTAAAGTATTTATCATTTTTTTTATTTTAAATATAAACTTGTTTTTATTAATAAATGTTGATGTGTATAGTTAAAACTTATACTTAAGTATCATAACATATTTGATTTGTACTTATAAGTATTGTAAATGTCAAAAACCTATAAAATTATGTTTTATTTTTAATTTTTAGTATTACAAAATTATGATATTTTTCTTTTTTAATATTATTTTATGTATTATTTAATCATTATTATTATTATTTTATTAATACCTGTTTGACCACAGCTCAATCCTAATTAAACCATTAAATCTTAAATTAGTATCTTGACTGGGTTAATAACCGATCTAGTTTTAAAAACATTGAGAAGAACAAATATCGTGCAGTTTATTCTAGGTGGCTTTTTCTACAATATTTCACAATTAAGAAGAAAGGAACAAATAAAAATAACAAAGAGAAAAGAAAGTCGACGTTGATTGCGATGTACGTACTCAGTCTTATTTTAATATTTCACACAGCTTCTAGTACGGCATTTCACAAAGAGCAATGCTATGTTGTATGAAAAATATGTTGCACGAAATCATACGAATTTTAGATGAACCAATCAATCAGTGAATCAACGTACGTATGACTATTCAATGGAGAGAGAAAATAAAAGCGAGACGAATGCCAGCAAGTCACGCTCTTTGTATCATTTTTTTTTCTAATATATTTTATATCATTAGTCGTAATTTATTAAAAATTATAAATTTTAATAAGTTTTATTTTTAAATTAAGAGAAAAATTTATTAAATAAAAAATAAGATTTATCAAAATTTATAATTTTTTATAAATTTTAACCAATAATAAAAAATATTAGAAAAAAATATTTAAAAAAATATTGGTAGCATTTCTCTAAAAATAATTCTCCAATAAAATAAGTATCCGTAACTTTCACACTAAAAGGTTTTCTTACTGCATACGAGTTTTCTTTCACAAAAAGCAATGCTATATTGTATGAAAAAAAATTGCACGAAATCATACGAATTTTAAATGAACCAATCAGAATATGTATGACCATTCAATGAAGAGAGAAAATAAAAATGATTCTCCAATAAAATAACTATTCATAACTATTCGCACTAAAAAATTTTCTAACTATTCCCTTCACAAAAAGCAATGTTTTATTGTACGAGAAAATGCTGATATGGTCTGAGGCATGAATTAATTTCGCCCGAGAGATTCAACCACGTGAGAGTGTGAACATTAATGATATGTTTAGTTGGAAAAAATAGAGAGGAACAAATATAAATAAAAAAAAATTAGTTGAGGAAAAATTGAAAAAAAAAAGAAAAAAAATTAACTTTCAAAAACACAATTTCAACTATTTTTTTTATTTTTCTTTGATTTTAAATTTTAAAATTTTCTTTTTTTACTTTCTTCCTCTCGTTCCGAACGTGCGCGTCTGTTACATTACACCAGTGTTTTACAAAAGATGTACTATTTTCTTTTTCATTGTAATAAACAATCGTATTGATGCATTTGATGTCTAGCTAGCAAATTGGTCCGTTCACACCTATTGTCCAAAGCTGCACGTCTGCTGTCTGAAGGACCAAAGCTGCAGGCACATGCTGTCCGAAATAAGTCATGTCATTGTCCATAGCTTTCACTTACTTGCTGCTGCTATTAGACTATTATCCATTACTGTCCAAGCTAGCAGGAAACTCACGCGCACACCCGCGTTCTAAGTCAGCGGAAATTCAATTACCAAATTCAAGTTAACAGTGAAATAACAAATAAGTTTTTTCACATTCTTTTACGTACATTTGGTGAAAGCCAAACCAAACATACTATATTTGATTAACAAAAGGAAATTACATAAAGAAAGAAATTGTACTATCTCAATCCGTCTGAATAGTTAAAGATGGACGATCAACCTAACCGATCACTTATTGGGCCGAACAAGCCAAGGATAGCTGATCGGCCTAATCGATCGGCCATCTTGGCACTCATCCTAAGAACGGCTGACTGAACCTCCTCTTGGGAGTTATAAATCAGGAAAGAAAGAAACCGACTTAATAACGGAAACTAGGAGATAAATCTGGGAATGAAAGCGAAGATCCTCCGTGACATAGGTAACAAACATCTGACATTAAAAAGGGGACAGGTGCACACTTTTTAACCCTAATCTGAATCCAATACAAAAGAAAAAACCCTTGCTAACCCTAGGGTCTCCCCCCCTGACTTGAGCGTCGAAGTGTCTTTGCAGGTGCCCCCACCACCCGGCGGAAGACCAGATCACCTACCAAAGAGGAAGAGCACAGCCTTGGGAGGCTGAGCCCAAGGAGGAACCACTTTTGGAGAGAACAATTGGCGCTCACCATGGGGCGAGGTAAAACTGTTCCTCGACCACTATACGACGGAGATGGTAAGAACTAGAGTGTAACGGCAGATAACCATGGCTGCGGCGTGGAGCCATCCCCTAGACCCCCTGATCTAGGCCCTGCATTAGGAGATGGCGGACATGCGAAGAAAGAACAAGGAAGAGATAGAGAGGTTGCGAAAGGAAAACGCGGAAATACACCAGCAATTGGAGAAAGAGAGCCAGCGAGTGCGAACTGTTTGTGAACAAACTGGAGAATCAGAGCGCCCCACAAACCAACGATCTCACGCAGAAACCAGTCGACAGCCTGGCATGCACTCAAAGGCACTAGCGGAATCGCGACCCAGGACCCTGGTCAAATCACGCCTCCAAACAGCGGGAGGGGCAGTTCGAAGGCACCCTTTTGTAGACGGCATTATGGAGACTCCTTTACCCCTAGGCTGGAAGAATTTGAACCTAGACTGTTATGATGGAACAACCGATCTCGACGAGCACATCGACGCGTACACCACTCAGGTAAACTTATTCACAAACGATGATGCTATTCTATGCCAGGTATTCCCGACCTCTCTTGAGGGGGCGGCCTTAAGTTGGTGTACTTGGCTATTGCCGAACTCCATTGACTCCTTTACTACTCTCGTTGTGAGGTTTGGGGCATAGTACGCAACAAGCAGGCCGCATCACCCCATGTCAGTCGCCTTGGTGAACCTCAAGCAGGAGGATGATGAACCTTTGCGGGCATTTATGGAAAGGTTTGCAACTATATCGATTAAGATCTGAGACCTAAACCTGAAAGTAGCGTTGCATTCCATGATCATGGCCTTGAAGCCCAGGCCTTTCTCTAACAATCTCTACAAAAAGCCCCCGTCGGATATGGATGAACTTAGGGCCCAAGCAGTAGGTTTCATTCAAATAGAGGAAATGGCCGAATACAGAGATCAGGTCCGAGTAGGGATGTCAAAGAGAACCACCGACCGCAAAAAGCCCCGATCAGGTTGGGAAAAGAAGCAAAGAGTGGAATGGAACACCCCCGGCCCGAAGTACAACCATTATACCCCACTTATTGATAGTAAAGCCCGCATCATGGAAGAAGCCTGCAGCGCGAAACTGTTGCAATTACCGCCTAAAAGTCATTCTCCCAAAGGGGCAAACCGAACTAAACACTACTGATATCATGGAAACTACAGAATCTCAACAGAGGAATGCTAGACCCTCCATCACAAAATCGAGGAACTCATTCAGGCCGGGGTGCAGGCTCCTGAGCTTTCTAGACACTTACTCAGGGTGCAACCAAATCCTCATGTTTCCGCTGAATGAGGAAAAAACAACTTTCATGACAGATGGATCGAACTATTGTTATATGGTAATGCCATTCGACTTGAAAAATGCAGGAGCTACCTACCAACGCTTGATGGATAAGATTTTTTCGGAACAAATAGGTCGAAAGTTGGAGGTGTATGTGGATGATATGGTGGTAAAATATGGGGATGTGAAAAAGCACATTGAAGATTTGGAAGAAGTATTCGGTTAAGTTAGGCAGTACCACATGAGGTTGAATCCGGAAAAATGTGTATTTGGGGTTCAAGGAGGCAAATTCCTGGGCTTCATGCTAACTCATAGAGGAATTGAAGCTAACCTCGACAAATGCCAGGCCCTGATAAAGATGAGAAGTCCCCAGAATATCAAGGAAGTGCAAAGGCTAACCGAAAGACTAGCCTTCCTTTCGCGCTTCCTTCCCAGGGCGGTCAAGAAAGCACGCCCCTTCTTCGGCCTCCTAAAAAAGCCAAAAGCGTTTCACTGGGATGAAGAATGTGAGTTGGTGTTCAGAAAACTCAAGATATTCCTAGCAAGCCAAGCACGAGCCAACCGAGCCCCAAGTGGACTAAACAAACCACCTCGGCAACAAACTAGCCTTAGAGGTCCATCTGAACTAAGTCTCATGGTGAACTTCTCCACGCGTGTCGAAGCTCAGGGGGATGGTGTACTACCTCGATCCGTTTGAATAGCTAAAGATGGACGATCAACCTAACCGATCACCTATCGGGCCGAACAAGCCAAATATGGCCGATCGACCTAATCGATCGGCCATCTTGGCACTCGTCCTAAGAACGGTAGACCGAACCTCCTCCCGGGAGTTATAAATCAGAAAAGAAGGAAACCAACTTAACAACAGAACCAAGAGATAAATCCGAGAATGAAGGCGAAAATCCTCCATGACATAGGTAACTGTCGCAACCGGGGTTGCGGTAGGACGACGAAAAATAGTTTTAAAAACAAGGAGTCGCCACCAATATTTATTAAGGGCAAACATTGGAAAAACCCGAAAAGAAAATGGTCTACGAAATCAAATTTTGGGTTTGGGAGTCAATTACGTGTAGAGAAGGTATTACCATCCTACAACGTCCGTCATAAAAACAGTTACCTCTAATTGATTAAGCAAATTATTAATGACTTTTAAAATATTTATCTCACCCTAAAATAGTTGCAAGAAGAATTTTATTATTATAAAAAAGATTTTTATTTTATCTTAAATTTTATTATTTTTGAGATCGACAAGAGTCTCCTGCTCCTACATATCTCCCGATGCAATGGAGAATCAGACTCACATAATTCTTTTTGTAGAAAATATTTGTATGTTGGTATTTTTTTTAATTTTGTTTATTAAATTTTAGGATTTCTAAACCGTCACGGCTTATATGTCCTAAAAATAGAATCAACAGAGGTGTATACCCAAGTCAATCCATTCAAGCAAATTAATTTTAGTTTAATATTTCTAATTTTAGAGAGGAATTTAAAGACATCAAGTTGTCACAACTTGTGTCTTAAAACCTTAGGATTAAAAAGATGTCACATCCAATTAATCTTTTCTCTAAAAAATTAATTAAATATAAAATATTTCTAATTTGAAAAGCACATACAAAAAATAAAATTTCACAAAACAACAATGACAAAAGAAAATAAAACATATATATAAAAAAGATAAGATAAACAAATTTACCTCAAGATATAATTTGTGGTGAACACAAAAACAATCCACCACAAGCTTCTAGTAAAAGCTCCAAGAGAGAAAAAATAAAAGAGATAATAAAAAAAGATTAAACTTTCATAGGTTTCATGCTTTGCATTAAGCCCATAATTAATGGATTTTTTTTTGCCTCCTCAATTGCTTAGTAAGCACCTCTTTATATAGGGGAAGGAGAAGATGCATGAGTGTGGATTGTCCAATGTGGGACTTTTAAGTGAAGGGAATGTGGGAGGGAAGGAATGTGGAACTTGAGTTTTGTTATGATTAAATGCCCCACTTTGGGGTTGATTTTCATTAAGATAAAAGTTGATTTTGGCTTTTGAGGTAAAGAGATGAGTTGTAGATTTTTCTATAACCTTTCCAACGATACAAAAAACACCTCAAACGGACAAGTATAACTCAAGAACGACATCGTCTTTTCATGGTATTTATCATTAAAAAAAAGCTTTTTTCCTTCAAAAGTTTTCTTATTTCTTATTTTCTTGTCTTTTATATTTTATTTTTATTTATCCAGATAAAATTGGGTGTTCACAAAAACGAACATCTGACATTAAAAAAGGGACAAGTACACACTTTCTAACCCTAATCTGAATCAAATACAAAAGAAAAACCCTTGCTAACTGTAGGGTCTCCTCCCTTGACTTGAGCGTCAGAGCGTCTTTGCAAGTGCCCCCACCACCTGGCGGAAGACCAGATCACCTACCGAAGAGGAAGAGTACAGCCTTGGGAGGCGGAGCCCAAGGAGGAACTGCTTTTGGAGAGAATAGAAATAAAATTCAATAAAAAATAAAATAATTTTGTAATTTTTTTTACAACTTCAATGTAAAGTCGTCACTTTATTTTTAATTTCAAAATCATAATTTACATGGAATTCGAGCTACCTTATTCTGTCAAAATCCTACGTCAAGATAAGTCGTACTTAATAACAACTAGTTCCACAACCAACGAACTTTACAAAGCTATTATTAACTTATTAAAAATATATATAAACTTCCCAAAAAAAGTAACAAACTACCATTATGCTTTAAATTTAATCTTGTTCTAGAACCATCCACTTCCCCCTAATAATATGAGCGCAACCCGTCATTCTATTAAACTTGCAACCTTAATGCTTTGTGTGGTTGAATGCAAAGAAGAGGAGAGGAAAAAAAAAGCAATTTTTTAATTTAAAAAAATTTAGGTGATTTAATTGAGTAAAAATAAATAAAAAATTTTAAATTTTTTGGTGGATCCTATTAGGTTTTATTATTTATTTCTATTATATTTTTCGCCTATTGTTATTTATTTCTTCATTTTTTTATTTCTCATTTATTTATTTTTTATTAAATAACTTAAAATTTTAAATTATCTTATATATTTTTCCCTTCTTAACTTATTTTTTACATATTTTTTTCTTATTTATTTTTTTCTTCTCTATTAAATAAAAGCTAAATTTTGAGGGAGCCTTTGAGCTGTTACATCAGCATTATTGGGAGATATAGTTAATGTTTTAATTCAATTATAAGTGAAATAAATAAGAGAAAAATAAAAATAAAATAGAAAAATTATATTATTTAAATAGATAAAATTAAAAAGAAAGAAATAAAAAAATGTATTACTTGTTTGGAGGATGCATTAAAGAGTAAGAATAAATAAATAAATAAATGATTTTGTTCTAATTAAAAAAATAAAGTTTTTTATTTCATTATTTTTTCTCAGCGTATTATTGTTTATTATTAATTATGTTTAGTATTTCTTAAAATATATTTAAGTTTGATTTTAGTCTCTCAAAATTAAAATATTCTATTTTGGTCTTCCATTTTTCGATATTTATTATTTCATGGGATTACTTTCATTCATACCGTCTATATGTGCTATAATTTTGGAAATGTGTTGTGTGTAATACAAAAAAGAAATTATTAAAAGAGTTCAAAAAAGGAAAAATTTGTGAAAAAGTTTATGGGTCTATAAATGGGATAAGGGGCTCAAAAGGGAGAAAGGTAAAAATTTTGAGAAAAGAAATAAATAAATAAATAAAAGAGGGGGGACGTGGAGTCTACATTTATAAGGGAGGAACAAATAACGTATAGTTTATTCTAGGTGGCTATTTCTACAATATTTCACAATTAATAAGGGAGGAACAAATAAAAATAACAAAAAGAAAAGAAGGTTGATGTTGATTGCGATGTTTGTACTCATTCTTATTTTAATATTTCACACGGCGT
The DNA here is from genome assembly GCA_004329165.1 of Spatholobus suberectus. NCBI lineage: Eukaryota > Viridiplantae > Streptophyta > Magnoliopsida > Fabales > Fabaceae > Spatholobus > Spatholobus suberectus. The sequence continues at coordinate 73,003,189 of CM014732.1, forward strand.
CTAGTACGGCATTTCACAACGAGCAATGCTATATTGTACGAAAAAAATGTTGCACGAAATCATACGAATTTTAAATGAACCAATCAATCAGTGAATCAACATACATATGACTATTCAATGGAGAGAGAAAATAAAAATGAGAAGAATGCCAGCAAGTCAGTGACGCTCTTTTTATCATTTTTTTTTCTAATATATTTTATATCATTAGTCGTAATTTATTAAAAATTATAAATTTTAATAAGTTTTATTTTTAAATTAAGAAACAAATTTATTAAATAAAAAATAAGATTTATCAAAATTTATATTTTTTATAAATTTTAACCAATAATAAAAAATATTAGAAAAAAATATTTAAAAGAATATTAGTAGCATTTCTCTAAAAATAACTGTCCAATAAAATAACTACTCGTAACTTTCACACTAAAAAGTTTTCCTACTATATACGAGTTTTCTTTCACAAAAAGCAATGCTATATTGTATGAAAAAAAATTGCACGAAATCATACGAATTTTAAATGAACCAATCAGAATATGTATGACCATTCAATGAAGAGAGAAAATAAAAATGATTCTCCAATAAAATAACTATTCATAACTATTCGCACTAAAAAAATTTCTAACTATATATCAATTCCCTTCACAAAGAGCAATGTTTTATTGTACGAGAAAATGCTGATATGGTCTAAGGCATGAATTAATTTTGCCCGAGAGATCCAACCACGTGAGAGTGTGAACATTAATGATATGTTTAGTTGGAAAAAATAGGGAGGAAAAATATAAATAAAAAAAAATAGTTGAGAAAAAATTGAAAAAAAAAAGAAAAAATTGACTTTCAAAAACATAATTTCAAATATTGCTTTATTTTTCTTCTATTTTAAATTTTAAATTTTCTTTTTTTTTACTTTCTGCCTCTCGTTCCGAACATGGGCGTCTGTTACATTAGACCAGTGTTTAACAAAAGATGTACTATTTCTTTTTCTTTGTAATAAATGCTGGTATTGATGCATTTGATGTCTAGCTAGTAAATTGGTCCGTTCACACCTATTGTCCAAAGCTGCACGTCTGCTGTCTGAAGGACCAAAGCTGCAGGCACATGCTGTCCGAAATAAGTCATGTCATTGTCCATAGCTTTTAACGTGCCTGCTGCTGCTATTAGACTATTAGCCATTACTGTCCAACCTAGCAGGAACCTCACGCGCACAACCGCGTTCTAAGCCAGCGGAAATTCATGTTAACAGTGAAATAACAAATAAGATTTTTCACATTCTCTAACGAACATTTGGTGAAAGCCAAACCAAACATCCTATATTTGGTTGACAAAAGGAAATTTAAAAAGACAAAAAAAAAAACAAAAAAACAATTTTTTTTTAATTATTCCATAAAAGAAAAAGTGAAAAAAATATATTTTTTCCTTTATTTAATTAGATAGTAAATGAGAAAAAAGAAAAACTATATTTATAAAAATACATAATGCCTTTAAATAAAGTTATTTACAAAGTTAAAATAATAAAATAAAAATATTTTTCCAAAATAACACAAAAACAAAATTAGTAATATAAATTAAAAAATAGGTTATTTGCACACAAAGTTAAAATAAATAAAAACATAATTTTAACTTAATGTCAACATTATATAATTTAAATGCACCAATCTATAAAAAGTTTTTTATATATAAAAGTTAAAATATTTATTTTGAACGAGAGTACTTTAAAAAAAAATTAACAAAAATGTTTTTAGAAATTTTTTTAATTTCTTTTTTAATCAATTATTTTCATATTTATTTTTAAATGGAATTTCATATTTATTTTAAAAAAATATCAATAATTAAAAAAATCTTATATCACAATATAAATTATTTATCATAAATATAAAATATCATTTATATATGTTAAAAATATTTATTTATTATAAATTTTAATTATATTATAATTTACATATTAAAAAAAATTTATTTATTATAAATTTTAGTTATATAAAATAAATATTTTATACATTACACAAACTAAAATACCAATTGACTTAAGAAAAGTAAGGCCAGAACTTAACAAAGTCGGGCATTGAAGATTGGAACGCTTGTGTGAATGGTAGCTTACATTTGCGACACATGAACCCTTATGCGGATGGCAAAGAGTAATTAGGGGATGTCTTTTTCTAGATAGGTTCACAATCTCGCTCTAATTTCTTAGTTTCTTCTCAAAATGGGGGCTGATTAACCAAATTGGAGCAATTTTAAAAACAAAATACCAAATTGGGTCTCTTTTGAAACATATTACTTTTATGGGTCTGTTTTGACCGTTGACCGGTCAAAGTCGTTACTCTGATTAGCAAAAATGGGTCCACGCCAGTTTTTTTTTAATTTACACGTTGGAGTCCTACGTGGAACATAAAGCGCAAGACCGACTAGCGAAAATAACGGGATTACGACACGTGGCCACATCCAGTTATTTCCGCTAGTCTAAGCTGCGAAAATCAGCAGATGTCGCTACGTGTCACAATCGTGCTGTTTCCGCTATTCTCAAATGCAAAAATCACCCCCACGCGCCACGTGTCTCACGCCGATTGCCACGTGGCAAAATCGTGGCATTTTCGCAGTTCAGACTAGCGGAAATGACCACGCTGCGCCACGTGTCTATCGCCCGATCACCACGTGTTTAAATATGATAATGTGTTGGCAATCGCTTTCACGTGGGGTTTGAGTGGGGCTCGTGTAGTGTATATAATGGGAGGGGGGAGAAGCTGAATTTAAAATGGGCCACTGTATTTCCGCTATTCGCAGCACTGAAATAGCTATATGCACGCCACGTGTCGTGCTTTGGTTGGCAGTGACTGCGGCACAAATTGCGTTGCGACACGTGGCGCCACAGGAACATTGCCGCTATTCCCACCAGTAGAAACAAGGGGGAGCTGACACATGTCCTTCTCCCGTTGGTAAGCTGACCGGTCCCCTCCGATACGGCCACATGGTGCATCCCCGACAATCGTGGTATTCTCAATAGCGAAAATACCGAGGAAGTAACACGTGTCTAGACATGTGGTGATCAGGCGACAGACACATGGCGTAGCGTGGTCATTTCTGCTAGTTTGAACTGCGAAAATGCCATGATTTTACCACGTGGCGATCGTCGTGAGACACGTGGCACATGGGGGTGATTTCGCATTTGGGAATAGCGGAAACAGCACGATTGTGACACGTGGCAACATTTGCTAATTTCTGCAGCTTAGACTAGCGGAAATAACTGGATGTGGCCACGTGTCATAATCCGATTATTTTCGCTAGTCAGTTTTGCGCTTTACGTTCCACGTAGGACTCCCACGTGTAATTTTAAAAAATAAATAAAAAAAGTTGACGTGGACCCATTTTCGCTAGTCAGAGTGACGATTTTGACCGGTCAACGGTCAAAACAGACTCATGCCGGCAATATGTTTCAAAAGAGACCCAATTTAGTATTTTATTTTTAAAATTGTCCCAGTTTAATTAATCAGTCCAAAATGGGCGGAAGCGAACTAAGACACCCGCCACAGGAGTACTGTTCCCTCTTCTATTTATGTCGAAACCAAGCGATAGAAGTAGGATACAATCTATTCTTTTCCTTCCTTTTTTTTTTTTTTTTCATTCTAACCAGACACAGTGTTACGGATTGCACAAATCAACATTTCAATTTCTGGTCCAGGTTAGAATTGATCTACATAGCTATTAAATCCACAACATAAAATAAATTAAAAGTTCCAATGCCATTAAACTAATGTTCATCATAGGATAAATAAATTTATATGCTAACTTTAATATAAAATTTAAAATATTAATATATACTACCTATATAAGACACAAATAAAAAATTCATCAAATCAATAAAAGTAACTAAGTTAATTAATTTTAGATTTAAATCCACTTTTAGTTCCTATGGTTTTATGATTATGCAATTTTTGTCCCTCTAAAATTTTTATTACACATTTGGTCTCTCACATTTTTTCGATTGAGTAATATTGGTCCATTGTTAGTCCATCATCAATTTTTTTAACGAAATTGGTGACGTGACATGTTAGTGATGATGTGGCACTAACATGCTGAAGTGATAGATGTCACTGCAATTTAACACATATATTGACATGGCGCTAGGGAACCAAAATTATACAATCGTGATATTTTAAGGACAAAAATTGCACACTTAATTTTTTTCATTATTTATTTATTTTCTATTTTACTTTTTTTATCTTTTTTATTTAAATTTTTAAAAATTTGTTAGATTAAAAATTTTAAAATTTAAAATAATGTTCATAAATAAATAATGAAAAATGTAAAAAAGGAAGAAAAACACAACAAAAAACTTTAACAAAACAAAAAAAGAGAGGAAAGAAACACAACTTATTCTCTTACTGTGTGAACATTCAATTTTGTTTAAATAAATAAAAAATATTAAAAATGTCGAAACAAAGAAAATATAAAAAATGATCTTTCATGAACCTCTACAACTTCACCTTTAGTTTATCACTAGGGTGTGCACCCGTGTAATACATGGGCAAAATATGGGTAAGGTTAAAATAATTTTTATTTATTTAAAAAATATAAATATGAAAAATTTAAAACATAATAAGTATATAGTAATATCAGAAGGAAAATAAATAAATAAATAAAATATTAAAACTAAAAAAAGCATCATTAGACGTCACCATATTTAGGAAAAGATATTAAAAGGAAATTAAAAAAATAAAAATAAAAACAATACAGTAAAGAAATCAATAGCAACTATAATTCTAAATCTGTCAAATGTTACCATATTTATAAGTATAAAAACAATAAAAATGCATTATTAGATGCATATAATCATAATTTAAAAAGTATCCTAAATATCATAATTCTCACTGCATCTTAAGATGGTACTCATTAGCTTCAAAAAAGATCTAAAAAAGGCATCAAAACAATGACTAATATTATACTGTCTTCAAAATAGAAATCAACAACTATGCCAATGGTCTAATTGATTCGTACATAAAGTACTTTAGGATCGTCATTAAACCAAAAATGGACAATATTATCGATTGCTAAGTTGTTTGCTCTTATAAACTCATGCCACCTATATTTGATATAACACTCATTTTTTCTTTTATCACCGCCCCTAAGCTCACAATCAAATGGTTGGCCTCCTTCATGTTGAACAAAAATTTTCTTTTAATAAAATTCTTCACCTTTCTTGACAGGATCACCTACAACAATATAATCATGATTAATATTTAAATACAAACATAGAAAACTTGAATTTATTTTAAAATATAATTATTGATATATCCACTAGTGTTTGTCCTCTTTAACATCAAGATGAGATAGGAATCTATCCCACCCCTTATCAACTACATCTTTAACAATGTCCTATTGTTAAGTTGGTAAACCTCCAATTTGGTCGTCATGAACTGCATTGTTAACAATCTACTGTTGATCATAGGATATGTAACACCTACTAATTTTAGGGAATTGTCTTTACAATTGAATAAAAGATTAAGTAATAACATCAATTTGAAACTTTCCCATGTTCATTTCTTTCGAACATTTAATAAAGTACAAAAATGCTATATAAAGAACCATGATCATAAAAGAAACATCAGTGCGTTATCTATATATGTATGCATCAAATTTGGGTACAAGATTAATATACATTCATCTAGGCAATACAAGCGAAAGAAATACATTAGAAGTCATCCTAGTTACCTACCCATGTATATGAAACAAAATGACCTATGTCAGAGCAATGTATATTTATACTTTACCTCCCTAAAATATCCTAAGGTCTACAAGTTAGCAACGTTTCAGTTTTCCCGATAGCAAGTCTTCTAAATCTCATGGAATGTCCGCAAATACTCGAACCACCAATATATATAAAAAAGAAACATAGAAAAGGAGTGAGGTTTCATAAAGCCCTACTCATTTTCTTAACATGTTTAGAACATAAATACATAATTATTAAACAATCATACATAGAGAATCTTAGGGATTAACCTACATTATTATAACTCAATCACATAATTTTACTGACATATGGATCCATACCTATCTTTGATGATTAACCTTAATCATCAGGAATTAATGGGAAGTGGTTGGGAGTTTGTCTAATCATTCACAAGGTACAGACATCCATGTCCTAATCATCATCCTCGAGGAAAAGGCTTCATGCCCATCAGGGGTATACACTCCACTAATCTTGATGATATTGAGTAGGCATTAGGGTTACCAAGTCGGTTTACGTGATTTATCCCAGCTCAAGGATGCTATCTTGGCCATTGGGACGTTCACAACTTGGTATCTTTGAAATACGAAAAAGTGCACAAGAAGGGGGGGTTGAATTGTGCCTTGTAAAACCTTTTTCGAAAAACGTAGATCAAACAAAAACATTTTCAAGCGTAGGGATAGAGAGAAGAAAAACACAAACGGTTTTATATTGGTTCACTCAACCTGAGCTACGTCCAGTCCCTTCACCTAGAAGGTATCTACTAACCAATCTTAGGTTACAAGTATTGTTCGTGGCCTCTTCAGGCTTTATAACGCAATCTCCCTAGATTGCTTAACCCAAGTATTCTTTTACACTAAGCCTCTCTAGGCTTTCACAGCACACAAGTGTTTTAAGAGGAAGGGTCAACTCACGTAGTGAGGATTTGAGAGATTTAGCTCAAGATCACTTTGAGGATCTTTACAAAATTTTGCTATCGTCCACTAGACGCTCTTAACAAAGTATTACACAAATCTTTACGTTCTTATTCTTTTTGATAGACTTCGCCTTTTTCTATTCACCTTTTCGTTTTTCGTTGTTGTACTTCTGTTTTCGTTGGTGCACGTATATATAATCTTCAGGAAAAAGATCCGTTGTAGATAATTTGACTTTTTACGCAATGAGAAGCGTGCAGACTATCTTTTCAGAAATGTCAGGCATGGCAATTTGTAGAATAGCACTAGAAGGGAAGGTGCAGGACTGCGCTGATGGTCTATTCTTCTGAAACTTCTTCATTTGTCTTGTCAGCTTGATAAGTTGACTTGCTTTATTTATTTTGCTGTGCTTTTGTACTGAATTGATGTTGATGCTTCAAACAGATTTGAACGTTAGTTCACTGGAGTAGTAATATGTAATTTACGAGGCAAACTTAGCATAGATATTGTAACATCCCGGGAGCTGATGAGGGCAGGGAGTGATCGTCGTTTCAAAAGAGATGAGGCACGGACAATGAGTGGTTCTTGGCAAGCTTCCAGCAGGAGGCGTAGATGAATGAATCGAATACACACCTGAATGAGCGGGATCCAGAGGCTGTGCAGGTATGGGACTGTACAGTTGAGTATATCTTAAAGGAATTAATAAGTGTTACCTATACCAACAAGATGCTTCTACTTTTCGGTAGCCTATCACTTAAGAACTCCACAGTTAAGTGTGCTTGACTTGGAGCAATTTAGGAATGGGTGACCTACTGGGAAGTTTCCCAGGAAGTGTGTGAGTGAGGACAAAGCACGCTGAAAAGTCTTGTGTTGGTTTGTGGAGACAGCCATTGATCCTGAAAGCGGCCAGGTGTTATAAAGTGGTATCAGAGTAGGCCTCTCTCCCAGTACGGTGTGGTTCGAGGACGAACCAAGCGGAAGTTGGTGGGCATGTAACATCCTGGGCGTTGACGAAGGCAGGGAGTGATCGTCGGTTCAAAAGAGATGAGGCACGAACAATGAGCGGCTCCTGGCAGGTTTCCAGCATGAGGGGTACATGAATGAATCGAATACACACCCGAATGAGAGGGATCCAGAGGCTGTGTAGGTATGGGACTGTACAGTTGAGTATAGCTTAAAGGAATTAATAGGTGCTATCTATACCAACAAGATGTTTCTACTTTTCGGTAACCTATCACTTAAGAACTCCACAGTTAAGCGTGCTTGACTTGGAGCAATTTAGGGATGGGTGACCTACTGGGAAGTTTCCCGGGAAGCGTGTGAGTGAGGACAAAGCACACTGAAAAGTCTTGTGTTGGTTTGTGGGGACAGTCACTCATCCTGAAAGTAGTCAGGCGTTACAGATATAATTGACGTTCAGACTAAAAACTTAGCCGTTTGAATATATGATCTTGGAGACTTGGACGATCGCCTCCAGTTTGTTCAACTAGACAGTCTTTAAACACGTCTACTGGACAGTCTTTAACATGACACTGGACGATCCTTATTGGCAAGTCGTCTTCTTAGCTGTGACAGGGTGAGTCTATATGCGCACATATGAACATTAATAAGCTTTGTTATCTTCAAAACATTGAGGGTTTAGACGCTTCTACGTCTTTGGTTCCAACAATCTTTACCCTCAAGACCTGAACAATGGTCCCTACCTTTCACCTTATAGTGTACCAAATTGTAATTTCCCAAAACACTAGCACTCATGCTTCACAGCATGGTCCCATCACAACAAAGGGTTCCTTACAATTTGTTTTCTAAATTTCATGATACACTTTCTGGACAATCCAACAAAGTTTCGGAATCATGTATTCATTCATAGCAATCACAGGACATAATGAGCATATTGAGTTTCATCAATAGAATTCTATACACATGATTCAAGAAATTAGACATATAGGCACTGTTGCAACCAGGGTCGCGGCGTGACGGTGAAAATGAGTTTTAAAAATCGGGAGTCGCCACCAATATTTATTAAAGAAAAACATTAGAAAAACCTAAAAGAAAATGGTCTACAAAATCATATTTTGGGCTCGAGAGTCAATTACGTGTAGGGAATATATCAGCATCCTACAACGTCCGTCATAAAGACGGTTACCTCTAATTGATTAAGCAAATTATTAATAACTTTTTAAAATATTTACCTCACCCCAAAAACAATTACAAGAAGAATTTTATTATAATTTTTTTTTATTTTATCTTAAATTTTATTATTTTTTTGAGATCGATAAGAGTGGATCCTTGCTCCTACGTATCTCTCAGTGCAATGAAGAATCAGACTCACGTAGTTCTTTTGTAGAAAAATATTTGTGTGTTGTTATTTTTAATTTTTGATTTCTATTTTAATTTTAGAAATTTTGAACCGTCACGGCTCATATATCCTAAAATATAAGATTGACAAAGGTGTACACCCAAGCCTATTTGTTATTTTGATTTTAATTTTAGTATTTCATTTTTGTAACAATTAAATTTTAGTTTAACGTTTTATACTCAAGAGAAGAGTTTTTCAAGACATCAAACTGTACAACTTATGTCTCAAAATCTCAAGATTAAAAAGATATCACATCTAATTAACCCATTCTCTATTTAAGATTTTGTTATGAACAAATTTTAATTAAACTGTAAGACTTGTTTTAAATTTTATTCTCCTTTTAAATAAGTTAAAAAAAAAATTTTTTAGAAAAGAGCTTTTAGACCACAAACTGTACAACTTGCATCCTTAAACTCTAGGATTAAAAGAATGTTACATCCAAATAATCCTTTTTCAATTAGAGGCTTTTTTTGTAATTTCATTAATGTTAAATAAGTTATAAATAAATAATTTAGAATTATTATTATTATTATTGGATGGTATTATAATTATTAGTATTATCCTTACTTATTTCTACGTACAAGAGAGTTATAAAATAAGTCTATATCACAAATCTCTCTGCTTCTTCTTTTTTATAATTTGGTTTATCTTTATTTTATTATTATTTGAAAGTTAATCCCTAAACAAACTAAGTTTATTCTATGTATATCAAAACATATTTGATGGCCCAGCGATAATTTGAAAAAGAAACAGGTCACGTGTTTTAAACCAAATGCGCCCCCTACCCTGCGCACGGAAGGAAAAGAAAAACGAGAAAAAAAAAAGAAAAAAAAGGAATAAACACAATGCCGACATTGCAGATCGGCGTGACCAATCTTGAATGCGATGGGAGGAGCGGATGCGAGAGGGAGAGAAAGGACGATGTGGTAACATAGTCGCGGGCACAATGACATGGTGGTGTTGGAGTGGCGGCGAAAAAACGCAAGAGAGGGAGAAAGGAGAGGGGATGCGGTAATTCCGATGACACAAGTGACGCAGGCGAGAAGAGGAGACGCGGAGGCATGGGGTGGTGCGACGAAGAATGGGAGAAGGAAAGAGGAAGACGGAGGTGGGAAGAGAAGAGGCGCCTCCGGCATAGTAAGGGTGGGTTTTTTCTTTTTCCTTTTTTTTTTTTTTTATATTTTCTCTATTTGCTCTTTTCCTGGTTGTTTTTGGTTGGCTTTTGGTTGCAAGTTGCTTATGAGTCCTCAGGATGCCAACGGTGGCTGCGGTGGTGGTTCATGGAGGTGTGTTCGAAACGCGGTGGTTTGCGGTGTGTTAGATGGCCTTGTGACGGTGGTCCGAGTCTTACAGGATTGATTGCAAACGCATGGAAATACCCACAGGCTTGTTTAAGCAAATCACTTTTGTTTGATTTCATTTTTTTCGTGGAGGTGAACAACTGACATTGGTGTTGTAAATGTGTTTCATTTGTGGTAGAGTAATGGTTATTCACATTTTGTAAACAATGACTTTGGAACGCTGAGCATTTCTATGCTATTCTTAACACACGTTCAAAATAAATTTCATGCCAATGTGACAAAATCAAAATAACATAGAATGAAGGTGTAGTAATTATATACTAGAGCGCAACTTTTCTTTCCTCCTTAACCTGCTTTCCCTTGTTCCTTCCTCTTCAGTGTGTCTTTTCTCACGCACCCTCTCTGTTTTTTCTTTTTTTCAATTTTTCCGAACCCCCTTCTTATCATTTGCAATGGTATTTATAGATTGATAAAGTGTTCTAAGGTTGGCTGTGGCAATCCGAAAATATGGTTAATTGAAGAAGAAACTTTGTACAATTTGGTAGCTTCAATTAAGGAAATTAGATGATAGGAGAAGCAAATAGGACAATTTTGCAGCATTAATGTGGAAAAATGGTGAAGCCTACACAGGAAATGGGTGGGAGGTGACTGTTGCTGTAGGAGGATTGGACGGAGGAGTGGACGGGGGTGACTCCTTCGAAGAAGGAAAAAGAAAAAAAAAAGAAACAGAAAAGGAAAAAAAAAGAAAGAATAAATAAATAAATAAAATAAAAACTCTTTTTTTTTGGTTTTGATTATAAAAAAAAAAAGGCCTAATAGAAACAAGCAAGAAAATGGGCTAGTAATAGCCCAGGTCTGGTTGGTAATAAAAGAACAAAGAAATAGATAAATGTTTGAATTAAATTAAAATAAACATAAAAGGAAGAGAAAATAACAGGAATTATAGTAAGAAATAAGGTTTTTAATTGAGTGTTGCTATAACTAAAATAAATAAATAAATAAATAAACAATGTAAAAGAAATTGAGTTATTGAACTGGTATTAATTTAAAGTGTTTGGACTATATGTACAACGTAACAATATAAAAAAGAAACAAATAAAATATATAACAAAAATGATAGACAAAATTAGGTGTTCACGGGCACAATGCAAGTATAGTATTTAAATTATTTAATTTATTCTTTTCTTTTTCTAATTTCTCAATTAAATTAATTTTAAAAAAACTTTTTAATCGTAAATATAGTTGGTATTGGATAATTATTTTACAAATTAAACCAAATATTAAGAGTAACTCTTCTCTAATGTAAAAGATCAAATTACACTGTAACCATAAAGCATACTATGGATTCTCTTAAAATATGATCATTTCTTAATTTAATTGACAAAATTCAAGATTAAACTTAAGAATAATTAGCATCATAAATCCATATAACAAAATTTAAAGTAACATGACATAAAGCTAAAAATAAATAACATGACATAATAAAATAATAAGAATTAACTTAAAATAAAAAGGATTGGGAGGCAATCCAACAACAATAACTCCTTAATAAATGAAAATAGAAGCTTAACTCCATTCCTCCCTTACCTCAAATAGTGACAATGTTGGTGGAGCTTAAGGATGAAAGAAGAGGCCAAGGTATAAAGCTAAAGTTTAACTGTAGATTTACGGTGGAAGAATTTTGCAGGAGTTTTGGCTATTAGAGGGGGAGGAAGATCTTGGATCTAAACTAAAACAAAGAGAGATAATTGTTGTCAAGGAAAGTGGTGAAGAGAATGGGGAGGGTGATCAGGTATTTATAGTGTAAAAATAATTTAATTTAGAATTAAATTTTTACACTTATTTACACAAAATTCAATTTTAGTGGACTTTTACCAAGGCCAAGTCAATTTTGGTGTGCTCCCACCATGGTTAAACGTGGAAATCAGCCAAGGGGTCAGAAAAACTATTTTTTTTATTTAATATAACTATAATATTTTAAAAATAATTAAATATTAGTTTATTGTGAGAAAATTAGAGTGAGCTTTTGGTGTGGATTTGGGCCAAACCAGCCATACCATGTGAATTGGTATATTTTTGGGAGTCTCACAAATTTTTTTTTAGAATCTCTTCATTTATATATTAATTATAGTAATTATTCAACTAGAAAAAGTAATTAATTAACTAATAAATCAAGTTTTTGCTAAATAATTATGATTTTTGGATTTTTAATTATTTTTTCTTCAAAATAATATTTCTATAATTAAAATATACTTAGCATAAATTTTTAAAATGTTTTGAGATTAAAAAGTCCGTGGTTAACCTCTATAGTTAACCAGGGGCATTAATAAAAACTGTCTCAAAATTTTTAGAAAAATTTCAAAATTGTCATTAGCTATTCTAAGCATATTTATGGCTTAAAAGTAAATTTTAAATATTTTTAGTTATTTTATTAATTTATCTCAATATTTGACTTTTTTTTAGACAAAATAGTCACTTTACTATTTATGACTCGATTCGAAAAAAATTTTAAAAATCTAAACTGAGTAGTATTTATCAATACAAATACAACTATGAAGTCAAATTTTTGAAATTTTAATTCGATTCTCTAGAATTAATTACAGAATAAATAAAAAATAGTTCAATGAATAAAAGCAGAGGTGTTATAAGATACACCATGAATTTGATCATCTTCTTTGACAACGTTGTCATCTTCATTGTCATCACCTAAACCATAGTCATCTAAAACAACTAGATTATAAATTTCAATTTTGTTGAGAAAAATTCTTTATCTCAAAAATATTATCACCTAAATAATGCAACTAATATTGATTTATTGTTTTTAGCTGAAAAAACTCAATCATTTTCAATACTCTAGAAGTGAAAACAACAACATAGGGCTTAATTTCAAATAATTGGAGATAAAACTTGTTTTCAATCGAATCCTCCAAACATGCATCCCCAGCATACAATGATTCTATCTAAAGAACTAAAAGTAGTGCCCAATTACATATTATCCTGCAGATAAGTTCATATTGACTAGTAAGCTGGCTAGCATAAAATGCATGTTATAATAAAAATTGAAAAAGTATTACAAAAATATTTTACAAACCAAAAAAAAAAAGATCTCATTAGGATTCAATGTTGCCTTTGAAGTCTTATAAAAGTCTTCTAAAAATTTAGGTGTAGAAACGTTGCCAAAAACATTTAGATTTGTGTATTCTATTTTCTCATACTTGACTGTGTCAAAAATACTAATGTAAAATATATTATCTCCCATATAGTGCACAATGAGAAGATGTTTTGCATCCAACGAATAAAACTAGGCCAACTTTATTGCATCATATCTAAAATGGGGTTTGTCAATATTGTTCGAAACATGAAGGGACAATATATTTCCATTTGAATCTATTGTGTAGGATAATTCGGGTAATAGGCCATCTCTACAATAATTACAAAAATCATGACCAAGAGTCATAAATTCCTACTCATTAAATAAACAAAATTAAAAAAATTAGTACAGTTGGACATGATTAATTTAAAGCACTAAAGTATAAAAGAAATAATGCACCTAATTTGTGTAAATATTTATGATAAAAGTCTTGAACCAATTGCTAAATTTTTCTTGTTTGTAGATGTCATCCTATTAAACATCAACCTTATACATCATTAATATATTTGTAGTAATCATATTTGACTATAGAAATGTGAAACCAAAATAATATTTCAAAATTAGAATAAGTAGATTGAAAAAAATCATAAAAATTGATTACTGATACATAAAGAATATACAGATATGGTTCTTAATAAAAGGAAGTAACAAAAAACCTTACCTTTTCTTGCTTGTACTTAATCCTGCAGAATTTAGGAGAATTAGTCCCTTTTAAATGAGAATAAGAATGTTAAAATAAGAAGAGGAGTATGAGTAACATATGCAGCAAGTGACAAACACAAGAAAAAAAAACATATGTTGTAATTTAGAATATGAATTGTCTATGAAACAAATGAGCAGATACTTATTTAATATATAAAAATATAAAATATAAAAAGATATGTAAAAAGATAAGAAAATATAAAATATGCTATTAAAATTTTACTAATATTTTATTTAATCTAATATTACTAATATTTTATGTAATCTAATACTACTAATATCTTGTTTAATATTAATATCTTATTTAATCCAATATCTAATATTCTGATAAAAAAAAGTAATAAAATATTTTATTTAATATCTTGATAAAAAATATCAAAAATTTTCATTTTCATTAGATAAAAGAAGTAACTAAAATTAAGAATTATTTTCTTAAGAATAAAAATATATTACTAAAATGTTACCAACATTTTATCTAATTTAATATTACTAATATTTTATCTAATCTAATATTTCTAATATCTTATCTAATCTAACATTCTCATAAAAAAAAGGTAATAAAATATTTTTATTTAATATTCTAATAAAAAAATCAAAAATAAAGTATATCTTTTAAACAATATATAATGATATTTTAATTATTTTTTTTATTTTTTATGCATTATGTGAATATAATTTTGTAAATATCTTTATTTAGTGGTCAATTTTACATTAATATCTTTTAAAAATTTATATACTAAGTAAATGTATCAGATTGGTCGAGGGTTTAAACTCCAACTTCAATGCTTTTATCATTTTCTAAAAATTTAATTGCACTTTAGGGACAAAAAAAAATGCAATTATGCCTTTTTTAAAAATATTGTCACATCAAAGTCAACAACGTTAGGACAAAATTTACAAAATTATGTAAGTTTAGGGTAAAAATGCACAAGAAAATACTTTAGGGACATAGTTTGCAAAATTTTGAAAGTTTGGTAAAAAGTAAAATTAAGTATTTTTAATTTTAAGGACTAATTTGACTATCCATTACAATTTCAGTGACTAAATTGATTGATAATGTACAATTTTAGGGACTATTTTGTCACTTTGTTTTTTTTTTCAAAGATCAATTTGATCATTCATTACAATTTTAAGGACTAGATTGATAATATACAATTTTAGAAGCTAATTTGATCAATCATTATAATTTCAGGATTAAATTGATAATTTCCTCTAAATTTATGTATACCAAATTTGTTCTGTTAATTCCTTGTTTTATTCCTTGGAATTTTGAGAATTAAGTTTTATAAATTTACGTGATCACATATTGCATATTAAACATGTTAGGAGGGGAAACTCTACTAAAGGTGGTCAGTTATATTTTTCGGCACAAATTAGTCATCGACAAAGTTGATGGATATTTCACACAATAACATGGTTACTCCAAAAAAAATCGTGGGATACAACAATGGAGATATGACTGTAATGAAAAATATTAACATGTTTTTAGAAAGGGCTAGCTTAAAACAGTGGCCAACTACCAAAAAACGTGGATATGAACGTGTTTGCAGGAAGGGCTAGCTTAAAAGAGTTTGTAGGATTTATTTTACATTAGCGGTGTATATTATATTAGCTTAAAAATATTTATTTTGCACGATTTATTTTACATTAGCTTAAAATATTTAAGCTAGCCCTTCCATTTATAAACTATGCCTTAATCCACGTTGAATTTTGAAAATATATTTTGTAAATTTATTTTTAATTAAGGTCGATTTGACATGTTGGCTCGACATAAGATTAGACTGAACTATTAAATTTTAAGTCTGAAAAAAAATCAGGTTGAACATATTAGCTTAAAAACATTTATTTTGTACGATTTATTTTACATTAGTTTAAAATATTTTAAGCTAAGCCTTCCATTTATAAACTATGCCTTAATCCATGTTGAATTTTGAAAATATATTTTGTAAATTTATTTTTAATTAAGGTCGATTTGGCCTGTTGGCTCGACATAAGATTAGATTGAACTATTAAATTCTAAGTCCGAAAAAAATTAAGGTTGAACCAACCGGCTTGATTTTTCACTTTGGCTTGACGGGATTGGGCCAGTGCGGGTGATCAGGTGTCCCAATTGGCAATTCTAGAAAGGATGTTCAAGCTACTTTCAAAAGGATAATCCTACTCACACAACCCTAACTTTCAGTGGTCTACCTAGTTAGTTCGTCTACAATTTATGGTATAATAATTTTGGCCGTGAGATGCATTATTCTCAAAAAATGATTTAGACAAGTCAATCTTAAGTTCTTTTCAACTCAGACAGTCAGCAAACAGGTACATGATGAACATGTTCAGAACATTCGGGAATTTAGATCACTCACCTTCTTCCTATGTTGCAATAACATCTGATCAACGTTAAATGTGGGGTGATACCATTATCAAAGTAAGGAATAGGAAATTCACACTATGGTTTCCCACTTCACTTTATTACAAATATAGAATGAATTATGATTTTGACTCTATACATTTGGTGCGAATGTTGTAAGAGTGTCCACGTTCAATATCATGAATATGCTAAAAGGTGCAGTTAGAACAAAAAAATATAATTACAGTCGATAAAAATCCACCGGGGAGGGGGGTTAGGTGGAATCACATCTACCTAGCACTTGGCCAGAACAATCCCTCAATAATATAAGTCGTACTTCAAACAAGATTATAAACAAAGCAATAAATGCAATCGAGCTAACACAATCCATCTTTTCAGCACAAAATTGGTCAATAAGGCATCAATAGCTGATTTAATAATTAGATTTGTTTCTAGTAACAAATCTAATTCACTCAGATACAAGCACACGTGTAAAGCTACTTATTTGCATGACATAGTCAGAGTTACTGTCTAACTTTCACAAGCAACAAGCCTCAACGGTCGAGGCTCTGTGGCATTGGTCATCAAGCCAGTCAAGCAATTTTGAGTAAGTCAAAGAATCATCCAGTGGGTTGACAATGCTCTTTCTGCCATCATCTTCATTCACATTGTGTCTACAATACATATCATGATATCATGATCAGTTGTTGCAGCTGAAGTGCTGGAACAAGAATAAGTAAAAAGCCTCTTACAAACGCCAATGCTTTTCTTCACCATCTCTTTGCATCGCCACGGCTTATCCACTCTTAGTAAACCTACACTTTTGTGTTGAAACTCATCCGTTTTGTAATGTGTTGCATGCCATATTTCCAGGAATAATAATTGACGTGGAATCTTCTGGTTAATTGAGTGTTAATTTGGATTAGCAAACTTCAAAAAATATTATGCTGTAATTTATTTTATTTAAGTAATGTAATAAATAATAATCTCAAGTTTCATAATTTTTTAAGTCATCTATTAAATGTACATTGTTTTCCGGTGATTATTGTGCCGGAGCAAAAACGAAAAAGGTAGACTGAATAACGAGGTTTATTGCCTTCCTCTCACGCACCGCCCGCCCCCCCCCCCCCACTTGATTACTTCATATAATTACACCATCCAACACCGCATTTTATTATGAGTTTAGTGGTTATACATTACACTTGCAACCAATTAAATTTTTTCTATTCTTACACATAAGATCATATTATTTTAATTAAATTAGAAATTAAAAATCTAAAAAAATGAGGGGTTGAATTTTGAGATACAGAAGAGAAATAGAAGAAAGTGATCGAAAAAAATAAAAGGTTTGAATTTTGAGATAGAAGAGTGAGACAAATGAGGGTGATTGGGAAAAATAGTGGTTGGAGTTTTGAGATGGAGGAGTGAGGCACAAAAGAGTGATAGAAAAAAAAAAAGAGATTGAGGTTTTGAGACAGAAGAATGGAACAACGAAAGGTAACCGAAAAAAATTGAGGGTTAGTGTTTTGAGATAGAGGAATGGGGCAAAGAACGATGATCGAAAAAAGGGAGGTTGGTGTTATGAGACAAAGGAGTGAGGTAGAGGAAGGTGACGGGAAAAAAAATGGGAGGTTGGAAAAAAGAAGGGTTGGTGTTTTGAGATGGGAATGTGGGGCAGAGGAGGGTGATCAAAAAAAGAAAGGGATTGAAGTTTTGAGATGAAGGAGTAAGGTAGAGGAGGGTAGCCAAAAACAATATAAGGTTAGGGTTTTAAGATCAGGGAGTGTCACAAAGGAGACTAGTCGAAAAAAATAAGGGGTTGATTGAGATGAGGAAGTGAATCAGAAGAGGGTGATCGAAAATAAATGGGGAGTTTGGGTTTGGAGATGGGGGCGTGAGATAGATGAAGGTGGCTAAAAAAAGAAAGGGAGTTGGAGTTTAAAGAAGGGGGAATGGAGTAGAGCCAAACAAATGGTGAGTTGGGATTTTAAGATGAAAGACTGGAACAAAGGAGAGATGGAAAAAAATGAATAGTTGGTTAACTTTTTTCATTTAAAACATTTTTTAATGATTAATTTGATGTGGCTAAATGATTAAGTTTTATTAGAAGTTAATGTAAAAATGTTTTACACTGACAGTGCATATTTTATTTTATCTTTTATTATAAAAAGAACATCAATATAATAGTACTAGTGTTTTAAAAATCAGACCGGTCATTGACTCGATTGAGATACTAGGTTAATGGGTTACTAGTTAAACCAGTGAGTCACTGGTTAAACCGCATGAACTGGTATAATTAACATAATGATTAAGGATATGTATAAATATTATTTTTTGCACATAATTAATGAAGGTCTATGGTAGCTTAGTGGCAAGAAGAAGTGGTGCATTATGCAGAGGCGTGGGTTCGATTCTTTGGAGGCCATGTTTGATGACATTATTACCAGGCTGATAGCATTTCCGATCCAATACATGAATCAACCCAATAACTAGTCCGGTTCCCAGTTGGATCGGTCGGACCGGTAGGTCCGACCCGGGTTTTAAAACACTGAATAGTACAATCATACATATCATATTATGAGTCTAATATAATATTATCACATTATCCTATCCTTTTATGTTAAAATATAGAATAAATTATATTCTTTTTCATGAAAAATGTTAGTATTACACTTTCTCTCCCTTTTTATGTTAAAATATATAATTTCGTCCATTTAACTTAGTATCATTTAAAAATATTCTTTTAAAGATTTTAAAATATATTTTTAATTAAAATATATACCAAACTAAATTTAATTTATCAAATTATCCTTTACCCACTTGATAAAGATTTTTTAAAATATATAGTTAAATTTAAAATAATTCAAATTAATTTATTAAAAGAATAATTCACAATACAAATTATGAGATAATATATATATATATATATATATATATATATATATATATATAGTAGTTTACTTTTGATTTTTTCTATTTTAAAATGTTTTATAAATTAATTTTTTAAACAATAATAAAAATCTAAATGTAAATTTTGAAACGATACACACATGCACTCCCACACACTCGTACATATATAAGTAATTTTGTAATAATGACATTTTATTTAAAATAGAAGTTTAAAATATATAGATCGGTTTCAAACTTTATACAATTAATATATATATATATATATATATATATATATATATATATATATATATATATATATATATATATATATGCTAGCATTACATTTATTAAATTCAATAATATATTATATTTAATAAGTATATAATAATTGTACTACCCGGATCTGGCTGATCAGGCTAAAGATGGCCGATCGTTCTCACCGGTTAGCCATTTTGGCTGAACTGCCTAAAGATGGCTGACCAACCTCACCCCGGGGCAGCATAAATCAAGAAAGTAGGAAATTGACTTAATAAAGGAAATCAGGCGACAAATCTGGGGATGAAGATGAAAATACTCCGTGATGTAGGTAACGAACATTGGACATTAAAAGGGGACAGGTGCACACTTTCTAACTTTAATCTCGATAAAAAAAAACTCTGTTGGTCCTTGAGCCTCCCTTGACTTGAGAGTCGAAGTGTCTTTGCACGTCCCCCACCAATTTGCGGAAGGGTGTTTCGTACATTAGAAGGAAGGAGCACGGCCGTGGGAGGCGGAGCCCAAGGGGGAGCAGATTCTCGGCAAGAAAATTTGGTGCCCACCGTGGGGCGAGGTAAAACTATTCCTCGACCACTATAGGACAGAGATGGTGAGAACCAAGAGCGTAACGTCGGATGATCGAGGCAATGGCGCAGAGGCATCCCTAGACCCTTTGATTCAAGCCTTGTGCTAAGAGATGGCGGATATGCAAAGGAGGAACAAGGAGGAAATGGATAGGCTGCGAAAGGAAAACGTGGAAATACGCCAATAATTGGAAAAGGAGAGCCAGCGAGTGCATACCGTTCATGAGCAGACTACAGAATCGGAGCACCCGACCCAGCGATCTCATGCAGAAACCTGTCAACAACCCTTGGCGCACTCAAAGGCACTCGCAGAGTCGCGACCTAGGACCCTAGCCGAATCACGCCTCCATTCAGCGGGCGGGATAGTCCTAAGGCACCCGTTCGTAGACGGCATCATGGAGACCCCCTTACGCCCGGGCTGGAAAAACTTGAACTTGGACCGCTATGATGGAACGACCGTTCCCGACAAGCACATCGACATATACACTACCCAGGTAAACTTATTCACAAAGGATTATGCTATTCTATGTCGAGTCTTCCCAACCTCCCTTAAGGGGGTGGCCTTAAGCTGGTATACTTGGCTACTCTTGTTGCGAGGTTTGGGGCCCAATATGCAACAAGCAGGTCGCATCATCTTACGTCGATTGCCTTGGTGAACCTTCGGCAAGAGGACGATGACCTTTGCGGATGTTCATGGAATGATTCACAATAGCATCAATAAAGATTAGAGACCTGAACCCAGAAGTAGCACTGCACTCCATGATCATGGCCTTAAAGCCCGGACCCTTCTCCAATAGCTTATGCAAGAAGCCCCTATTGGATATGGATGAACTCCAGGCCCGAGCAGTGGGGTACATCCAAATGGAAGAGATGGTGAAGTACCGAGACCAAGTTTGAGCAGGAATGTCGAAGAAAACTAGTGACCGCGAGAAGCCAAGACTAGGTCGGGAAAAACGACAAAGGTTTAAGGAGCACCCCTGGCTCGAAGTACAACCATTATACCCCGCTTACTGATAGTAGAGCCTGTATCATGGAAGAAGCTTGCAGCACAAAACTGCCATGGTTACCGCCTAAAAGTCGCTCCTCTGAAGAGGCAGACCGAACCAAACATTGTCGGTATCACAGAAACTACGGACACTGAATAGAGGAATGTTGGACCCTCTATGATAACATCGAGGAACTCATTTAGGCTGGACACTTACGGAATTGCATCCAGAAGGTCCAAGGAAGCCAGGACGAAGGTCGGAGGGATAGTATGCATAAGGGTCGTAGGGAGGAGCGAACTGAAGCACAGCTTGCAAAGGAGGACGGACGACAAACCCCCCTCGGAGAGAGCGGACATTCGTCTGAGAGGAGTCATCAATACCATAGTTGGAGGGTTCGCAGGGGGAGGATCCAGCAGCTCTGCCAGGAAACGTCACTTGAGAGTGGTACGATTAGTAAATACGGTGGGGAAGCCCTTGAAGACACATCCCCCGTAACACTCACAAACGCCGACTTCAGGGGGGTAGATCTCGAGCAAGATGACCCGGTCGTCATTACGGTAGAAGTTGCCAACTTTGCCGTACGAAAAACACTAATCGACCAAGGAAGTTCAGCCGATATCCTATACATGGGCACCTTTAAAAAATTGGAAATCCCAGAGCACTTGATTCAGCCATACCTGGAGCAGTTAGTAGGATTCGCTAGGGAACGAGTAAACACTCGCAAGTACATCGATCTGCTCACTACGTTCGAAGAAGAGAATGCCTCCAGAACCATTACGGTAAGATACTTGCTGGTGAATGCGGATACTTCTTACAACATATTGATCGGTCGACCTGCCCTAAACCAATTTGACGCTATAGTTTCAAGCCTCTATCTAGCGATAAAGTTCCCTATGGTGATCAGGCAAATAGTAACGATCAGTGCAAACCAGAAAACGGCTCAAGAATGCTATGCGGAGAGTTTGAAGGTAAGAATAGGGCACAGGTCACAAGGTCGGCCTGTATGCACGATGCATCCCTTAACGCCGAGTGAGTCAGTCGAACTTGACCCTCAGGTTGAGGAGCCGAAAACGAAAGCCAATGAGGATGTGTAGAAGTTCTAGTTGGGTAGGCACCTTGACCAATGCACCTGAGTTAGCCTTAACTTACCGGCAGAAGTATTGGCTAAAATTATTGACATCTTTAACAGCAATGCGGACCTGTTTGCATGGACGGCAGCTGACATGCCCAGGATTGATCCGAGTTTCCATTGCCACAAACTCGTTGCATGCCCGAAGGCGTGACCAGTTGCTCAACAAAAAGGGAGGATGGGCGAAGAGAGAAGATAGGTGGTAGAAAGGGAGACAACTAAGTTAGTAGAAACGAGGTTCGTTTGGGAAGTAGAATACCGGACATGGCTGGCCAATGTGGTATTGGTGAAAAAGGAGAATGTGCACGGATTACACTGACCTCAATAAAGCTTGCCCTAAGGATGCCTACCCGCTGCCGAGCATTGACCAGTTAGTTAACGGTGCCTCGGGAGACGCGTATTTAGGGTACAACCAAATACCCATGTTTTCGCCAGACGAAGAAAAAAAACCTTTATCTCGGACAAATCAAACTATTGTTATACAATGATGTCTTTCGGTCTGAAAAATGCAGGAGCTACCTACTAGCGCTTGATGGATAAGGTGTTTGCAGCACAAATACGCCAAAACCTGGAGGTGTATGTGGATGATGTCGTGGTCAAATCTGGGGACTCGAGTAGACATGCTGAAGACTTGGAGGAAGTATTTAGTCAAGTCAGGCGGTACCACATAAGGCTGAATCCGGAAAAATGCGTATTTGGGGTACAAGAGGGCAAATTCCTGAGCTTCATGTTGATTCGCAGAGGAATTAAAGCTAATCACAACAAGTGCCAAGCTTTCATTGAGATGAGAAGTCCCCAAAACATCAAGGAAGTCCAAAGGCTAACCGAAAGACTCACATCCTTCTCGTGCTTCCTTCCAAGGGCGGCCAAGAAAGCTCACCCCTTTTTCGGCCTTCTAAAAAAGCTGAAAGCATTTCATTGGGACGAGGAATGCGAGTCAGCGTTTAGAGAATTCAAGACATTCTTGGCAACCCCCTATCTTAACTCGACTAGTGCTCGGATAGGACTTGCTGATTTACTTGGCGATATTTGATCAGGCGGTTAGCTTAGTCATCGTGCAGGAAGTTGGGGACCGACAGGTCCCGATATATTACATTAGTCGTATGTTACAAGGGGCAGAAATCTGGTATCAGGACATCAAGAAGCTAGCTTTAGCATTAGTAATGGCTGCTCGAAGACTTCGACCATACTTTCAAAGCCATAGGTGGTAGTAAAGACCAATTACCCCATTCAGCAGGTGCTGAGAAAACCAGAACTGGTGGGAAAAATGATAGCTTGGTCGGTCTAGTTGTCCGAGTTTGAATTGAAATATGAAGCAAGGGGTCCTATTAAGGCATAATGCCTCGCTGACTTTATAGCTGAACTCTCGTCGCCAGCAGAACTGACCTCATCACAGTGGATTCTGTACGTGGATGGGTCGTTGAACCGATAGGGAGGGGGAGCTAGTGTCATCTTAGAGGGGCTCGAGGGAGTCGTGTTCTCGGCCTCTAACAATCAAGCAGAGTGTGAGGTGCTTATCGCAGGACTCAAGTTAGCAGGAGAGATCGGTGCTAATAAAGTCATTTGCAAAAGTGACTCTAAGCTGGTGACAGGGCAGGTATTTGGTGCATTCCAGATCAAGGATGCCCAACTTCTAAAGTACTACCACAGGGTCGTCGAGTTAATAGCCAGATTGGAGGAATTCAAAATAGAGCATATTCCGAGGGAGGAAAATGGGAGAGCCGATCTCTTATTTAAACTGGCGAGCATTAAGAAACTGGGGCAACATCGAACGGTAATACAAGAAACCATGATGAAGCCAATCATTGAGGAGATATTGAGCGTCGATAAAGATGAAGGTCGATGGATGGCTCTTATCCGGAAGTACCTCACCACCGGCGAGTTACCGACAGATAAAGACACAGCAAAGACGATCCGATAGAAGGCCAGCTACTATGTCATTAAAGGAGAGAACTTGTACAAGAGGGAATTTCACACCCCACTGCTTGAGTGCTTGGATCCCAACCGGGCTAAGTATGTCATGAGCGAAATCCATCGGGGCATCTGCGACATGCACATTGGGGGATAGGCCATGGCAATCTGCGTCATCCGGGCCAGTTATTATTGACTGACCATCCGAACTGATTGCATCGAATACTCGAAGAGGTGCTAAGAATGTTAGAGATTCAGAAATTTGTCCCACGCACCCTTAGAAAAGCTACACTGGATTCTATCACCTTGGCCCTTCGCCACGTGGGGACTGGATATACTTGGATCCTTCCCTATTGCCAAGGGCCAAGTGAAGTTTCTGTGGGTAGGAATCGAATACTTCACTAAATGGATAGAAGCTAAGCCCCTAGCTAAAATAACGGTCGCAAACGTGTAGAAATTTGTGTGGAAAAACGTCATCTGCCTATATGGAATGTCGCATTCCATCATTACAGACAACGAACGACAGTTTATAGATGGGTCGCTCGCAAAATTCTATAGGGGGCTCAAGATCCGACATTGGACCACTTCGGTCAAACATTCGCAAACTAGTGGTCAAGCCAAAGCAACAAACAAGGTAATTTTGGGGGAATTAAGGAAGCGAGTGGGGGAAGGCAAATGGAAGCTGGCCTGAAGAACTGCCTGAAATCCTTTGGGCATATCATTGCACACCCCAATCGATGACCCGGAAGACGCCTTTCAGATTGGTATACGGGATAGACGCTATGATTCCGGTTGAGTTGGGGGAATTGTCCTTATGCCGCACCATGTTCGACCCTGAAAGAAATGGCGAGGCGCTAAAGGTAAAGTTGGATCTGGCGGAGGAAGCAAGGGAGAAGGCGAGAATAGAGGAAGAAGCTGGAAAACGGAAGGTTGCTTGTAGATACAACGAGAAAGTAAGGCCAAAAGGCTTCGAGCTTGGTGACCTGGTTTGGAGAAAAATTGGGGAAGCACGAAAAGAGGTTGGAGATGGAAAGGTAACTGCTAATTGGGAACGGCCGCTGCGAGTGGTTGAGCGGCTGGGAAGTGGAGCCTACCGACTAGAGCAGCTCACAGGCAAAGAGGTCCCACACGCATGGAATGCTTCCCACTTGAAGATGTACTTCAGTTGATAAAATTAACGACGATGTACTCTTTTTCCTACCTCGATTTTTTGTCCCAAAATGGATTTTTACTAGGCAGGTTTTAACAAGGCACGTCAGGAATATAAAGTAATAAAACTATTTCGAATCCATCTTGTTATCATTTCCTATCCGAGCCACCAAGCTCGAAGACTTGACAAGTTTCGACCCACGAAAACTTAACCGAGCCGACCCACTAAGCTCGAAAACTTGATAGATTTTGACCCATTGAAATCTGACTGAGTGGACCCACCGTGCTCGAAGACGATAGGTTTTGATCCACTAAAACTTAATCGAGTCGACCCGCCGAGCTAAATTTAAATAATGGCAATTAAAAATGAACGAGTACAGAAAATAACTTGAATTTAAGAGCGTGTAAGTAATGTGGTACAAAGACCAAATACGTCTTTTTCATTCATTAATAAACTCTTGCAAAAATATCCTAAAGCTTAATAACCTAATATTGTAAAGGAGAAGAGTCGTGAAGAAAACATTCCAACTTAGGCAGCATAGAGGGCCAAAGCTCAAGCAACGTCAACATTATCACTAACTTGCTCGGCGTCCCCACCTCCCTGGACTTCTTCTTCCTCATGGTCGGAGAGGTCGACCACGTCAACCAACACCCCCTTTTTAACATCTTTTTCCATGTCAAACGTGGAGGTGTCGGTACCGAGGTAGAAGTGTGACAACTGTCGAAGTGCTTTCTAAAAAACCCCAATATGCTTCTCCATAATCGACCCCTTGGCCTCCTCTAGGTCGGCTTCAAGACGCTTCACTTGATCAATCGCTCTCGCTCGACTAGATTCAGCCTTGGAAGGCTCGGCTTTAAGGAGCCCCACCTCTGCCTCCAAGGCAATTATAGATTCTTTAGCTCAAACTACTCGGCTCATCAGAGCCTCGCTGCAGGCCTTAGAATCCCTCAGCTCGACCTCTAAAGCCTCGACCACCTTCCTCACCTCGGTGGCCTCGAGGAGTAGCGTCTTGTTGGCACTTGAAGCCATAGCCAGCCTGATTCGCACCTCTTCGACAGTGGCCTCCAGCCTTCGGATCTCGGCTTCCCTGGACTTCAGCAGTTAGGAAGAAGACCAGATGCTTTCCAGCTTCATCGCCTAGAATTGGGCGATCGCCCAAGAGTGAGCCTAGAAGATAGACAGTGCCTCCAAACCCGCTTTGGGACCAACCTCCCTAAGAGCATTACAGTCGACCTCTGCTAGGGAGCCAGGGCCCAGCACCTTGGTGGGATAAAAATCCTGACTCAGAAGAGAGTTGAGACCTTTGGCGGCGACAAAGAAGGCTAAATGGACACCGATAGATGAAGATTCCTCAGCCAGTGCCGTGGCAGGAGTGGTCCTTGGGTGCTTGGTTGGAGGGTTACTTGAGCACACCACCATGATCGGAGCCTCCAGAGGCAGAGTAGGAGTTGGCGTATGGCTAGAAAATTGCGTTGTAGGAAGGGCATGTGGCATGAGAAAAGCAGAAGTGACGCTCACCTCGGCCCTCCTGGCCTTTTCTGCGCACTTGGTATAAAGCTTGCAAAGTTGAAGCGTCCCATTATCCCTATGAAAGGAGCAAACAGATGTAAGAAGTAGCAAGTGATTATCAAAGGGAAACAAAAAATACTCATGCTTCATGTCCCTCAATGGCTTCTTGGAATTAATAAGCCTCAACACAACTCGGCATGGGAGCAGTCGAGGAGGCCTCTGCAAGTTAGCCATATCGTCTTGATCAGACGCCGACATGTCTTGAACTCGCCAGACCATGTGCTTGTCTAGATTCTTTGTCCATTAAAAAGGGAACTAGGGGCGACCGCGGCCATCGAAAAAGTTGCTCCTTTTGGCTGGACTCGGCCTAACCTGGAAGAACCCCCTTTTGAAGTCCCTGTAAGAGGTGGTGGAGGTAGTGAAGAGGGAGATACCGCTAACACTTGACAGCGACACCCAACCACCTCTCTTCCCCTCCTTCGCTGCATAGTGATGTAGGAATTTAGGAGCAGTCGACACCAAGTATAGCATGTTGCAGAGAACTCGGAAAGCAGTCATTGCCGCCTAACCGTTGGGGTGGAGTTGGTTGGAGCCACATTCAAGGCTGTTAGGACCTCAACATCAAATCCGTTCAAAGGCATTGTAACCTCGAGGTTTTGGAAAAATGTTTCGTAGATGTAAGTGAAGCCCGATTGCCTCGCCGCAACCGAGAGGTACACATACTCGTCCAGACCGCATGGCTCTGCGATGACCTTACCCTTGTGGTTTGGAGCACAGAAGGTGATGGACTTCATCAGTTCGGCAATGGCGGAGACAAATTGAAACTTGGAGTCGTAAAATCCAACCTCATTGGAAACCCAATTATACCTAGGGTGGGTAATGGGAGGAAAAACCTCCTTGACTCTTCTCTTCCGGCGTGTCACCAGTGGCTGCTTTGGCGTTCCTTAGGAGGATTGGTCAGTAGCGGGAGCCGCAACAGGTCGTTCGGCCATGGAAACTTCCAATCAAACTACATCGCCTGTGAATGTTTGTGGGGCATGGAGATTGTTGTAGGACCTCTACAAATTGGAAGAATGCGCAGACTGGCTAGACACCTGAGAACAGCCACCAATAGGCTCGATTTCCGGTGACAACATGGCCCCAGGCTCAGAATTGGGAAAACCTCTAGATTCGCGACTTGAAGCCATTGAGGGAGAAGAAAGAAGTAAGAAGGCGTACCTGCAAGGTTCGCAAAAAGGAAATAAGGAGATGATTGCAACAATCGCGGAGGATACTTCGGCATGACGGAAGCAGGAGGAAGGAAAGGCGCAACGAAGGAAGATAAGTGGCGAGGAAGGAGGGAAAAGCATAAGAAATGAGCCATCACTCCCTTCTTATAGGGTTAGGCGCTATATGGCCCAAAGGCTCAAGGCCTCCCCGCCATTAGATCTTGTACCGCCATCCATGAGCCTATGGCTCAGATGAACCAACGGTTGGGATTTTTAGGTCATCATTAGCCTAAAGCGTTGTCAGCAATCAAGCATTGAATGCACTCAAAACGTGCGCGACAGCTTCCAAGGAAAGGGGTGACCTTTGAAGTTCTCGACGCTTCGATCCTATGACAGTTGAAATGACATGGTAACCAGAACCAATACAAGTCAAACGCGAGCTGACGAAGGTCCAAGCGGACCGAACAACCACCCTGTCAACGAGCTAGCCCTGGAAGTCCATCTGAACAAATTGAGTTCCACGCAGTTATGAGCGCGTCAGAATTTCTCCACTTGTGTCGAAGCTCGAAGGGCTGGTGTACTACTGGATCTAGCTGATCCGATCAGCCATCTGGCCAATCAGGCTAAAGATTGCCAACCGTTCTCATTGGTCAACCTTCTTGGGCGAACGACCTAAAGATGGCCGACCAACCTCACCCCAGGGCAGCATAAATCAAGAATGTAGGAAACTGACTTAATAAAGGAAATCAAGCGACAAATCCGAGGATGAAGATGAAGATACTTTATGATGTAGGTAACGAACATCTGACATTAAAAGGGGATAGGTGTACACTTTCTAACCCTAATCTTGATAAAAAACCTTATTGGTCCCTGAGTCTCCCCTGCCTTGAGCGTTGAAGTGTCTTTACAGGTCCCCCACCAATTTGTGGAAGGCTATTTCGTACATCAAAAGGGAGGAGCATGGCCATGGGAGGCGGAGCCCAAGGAGGAGCAGATTCTCTGCAAGAACAATGACTAATACTATATAGAAAATATCAATTTATTTATATATTTATATAAATACTACATCAATAATGTTAACTAAATATTATCTTGATACTTATGTTTAATTCTATTTTACTTATATATATTATTTTATTTTTTAATTTGATTACTATAAAATATGTTTAATAAAAATAATAATTAAAGGTATAAATTAAGCAATAAATTGTTATATATATAAATCGTTATATATATATATATATATGTTATAGTAATATACATTTGAATATATAAAGATATGTGTATATTTTTTTATCCATTCATTTAAAGTCCATACAATTGAATATATCAATTTGTATTTATTTTAGAATAAATTTTATTTTAAAATGAATTTTATGAACTAGTTTTTTTAAATAATAAAAATAAAATAAAATTTGTAATGTATATTACTATTATATATACACACACACACACAAACATATTTTAGAGTAAAGTGTATTATATTTGTATCTGTTAAGGAATGAAAGTATGTATTTTCATACAAGATGGGAGTGCTATACAACACTTGCTTCTCTCATGAAATTATAGTATAAGGGATATTTTGGTAATAATTGTTTTTAACAGAAGCTAATAGAATTTTAACCGAAAAATACAAAATGGAGTAAAGTATCATATCATTAAATCTATCAGAGCAGGAGAGTGTATATTTTAATATAAGATGAAATGACAATGTAATATTTGCATCTATCAAAAAAAGAAAGTGTAATTACTATGATGTATTAAACAATATTAAAAAAAATAATATTCATAACTCATACTGTTAAAAATTAAACTTCAATCTTCAGTATTATAACTCATAATTTATAATATTTAAAATTAAATATAAAACTAAATCAAATATATTTTAACATGTAAGTTTAGCAACACAAAATATTTATTAGCAATTACAATTAGAAACTAAATAAATATAATTAATTTAGTATGGATTATCAAAATATTGAATTAGAATTGTCTCAATCATTATAATATTAAGTTTTTAATTAAAAAATATTTTTTTCAACAAACTGGCTTTGGCCGATTTTATTTGGTTTGCCCGATTTAATTAGTTTTTTGCAAGATTAAAATTTTCATGATTAAGTGGAAAGACCAATTTGGTTCAGTTCTGACAATACTGTTTAATATAAGGGAGTTAATATGGTACCCTGATAAATTGGAGAGTTTTGGAACAGTCAGTTTTTACACCAATTAAATTGCCATGTCATCTATTTGCTATCTAGTGTAAAAACTTTTGTTTATTTCTATTTGGTCCTTTATTAAAATTTATTTTTAAAATTTAAAATTATAATTATTTTAACTTAAAAAATCTAATTATTGTTTTAAATATTTTTTAATCTTTCTGAACCCTTTCTGTTTTACTTCACTGCTCTTGAACCCTTTTCTCTCTTTTCTCCGTCTCCATCGCATGAAACTTCAACACATTTGAGATTGATCGGAAGTTGCCACCTTCGACAGCACCGCCTTTGTTCATTTTCGCTGAAAAATCTCATTATTGTTTTAAATAGTTTTTAATCATTCTGAACCCTAATTTCTTTTCTTTTTCTCCGTCACGTGAAATTTTAACAGATCGTAGATTGATCGCAAGTTGCTACATCTAGCAGTACCGCCATTGTACGTTCTTTCTCTTCCGATAAACCACACCCAGCAGCACCACCAACCTTTTACTCCACGAGCTCCGCCATCTCTTTCACGGTGCTTGGTTTCTCTGTCCCCAAAGTTAAAGGTAATCATTTTTTCTTCTGGGGTTTCCCACATATGCTTAATCAACCCTTTATTTTCTTAGTTTCTATTGGGTTCTTAGAGAAAGATCATATTTCGATGGTGTGAATAAGTGAAAGTGAGAAGCCCACATGTTTTCTAAAATGGGGTTTTTGGTTTTATTTGTTGTCTGAAATGCATTCTACTTTATTTTGGATACAAAGTTTAAAAGTTGCACATTTGATGTCTGACTTAAATTTTGCTCATAAACTATTTGATAAAATTTCTGATTGAAGATTTTCTATCTACTTTGCTTAAATATGATGTTGAAAATGTTCTGTTTGCAGTCCTGTTTCAAATCAATGGGTATTGCCTATTGGAGTCTATAAATCTGTCATAGAAATATCTGTTCATGCCCAATTAATAGGACATGTTTAGTGAAACATTTGATGATTTAAATCTGCAAATCTATTCTCGGTCAAACCAATGAGAATTTTAAGACCAAAAGTGGTTGAGGGAGTGGTCCTCCAAACATCTTTAATATAATTAGATGCTCTTAAAGGAAAAGTGTTTATTTGATTTTCACTGTGATTTACTCCTAATCTCCTATCATTCCTACATTATAAGCATCGAAAGGGACTCATGTTTCCTCTATTTTATTATTCGTTTCCCTTCCAAACTGTCTGTCACTGTCCAATTCTATTTCTAGCTTTTCCACCCCACTATGATTACCATTTACGACATCTCATTATGGAACTAATATCCAATTTACGTTTAATGTTTCTAATCAAGTTTTTATTCCCTTAAATTCAGCTACCATCACGAATTTGATGGTCTGCTTACACCTCAATTTAGAGAAGTTCTACTACACGGCATTGACCACCATAACAATAAGAGAGAGGGGTGAGAGTGGGTGGCTATTAGAAATTAAGTATTAGTTGGTTCACATGGGACACAGTTAATGCACGCATTATGTGGTAATTTTGACCAATGGGGCATATAATTACAATGGAATTCACTGTCAGGTGCCAGCTTAGCCTTTAGGTAGAGATAAATTTAGGAAGAGAGGATGATGCTTCAG
The DNA here is from genome assembly GCA_004329165.1 of Spatholobus suberectus. Lineage (NCBI taxonomy): Eukaryota > Viridiplantae > Streptophyta > Magnoliopsida > Fabales > Fabaceae > Spatholobus > Spatholobus suberectus. Next base: position 73,035,114 of record CM014732.1, read on the forward strand.
TCTAAGATAGAAAAAGTTTCTAGACTCAAATAAGAGACCCTATCTTACCCTACTCTATCAACCTTTTGAAATTTGCCAAAGAAAGGTAAATAAATAGACCGGATCCAAAATAAGAAAAAGCTATCACATTTCCCTTCAAAGCAGTGCACATCATACATGATGATGGTCACACCTTTTTTTCATCTTTTCATCAGTAATTTTTACATGAACATAATATTTATAAACGCAACTAATTAAAAAAATAAAATATAAAAATAACTTCAATAAAGAATCTATTATCTTTTCTAATTAGGGAGTTACTATGGCAGGTTCTAAGAGTTAAAAAAGGAGATTACTTACAGTCAAACAAAAAGAAGGGTATACTAAACGATGTATTTGTGACTAAGTAATTGCAGCTGATTTCAAAATGGCTTAGACCTATTCTAATGGAAGGGACTTTTACTGCAGTTTCCTTGTAACTGTGTCAACCATATCTTGACATTTTTAAAGAGATGAATGCTTATAATTCAACAGTTAACTCGTTAACATTCTCATAAAAGCACCTCTTGCAGTGATCCATCTAGAATTTAAGAAAAGTGAAAGGGCCTCTTGGCTCATAAGCTTATATTTACCCAACCCAATCACAGATCAACAATTTCATTTTTACAAAAGTTTCACAACTATCCAGTAGGGCACCATGACAAGAATATATATCAACATAGTTTGATACACTTGGTACATAGCTGAGTTCTTAAAACATGTTAACTAAATTTTGATTTATGAAAAAAGCTTTATCAAGAGAGACAAAATTTCATTTAGTAATCTCTACATTTCATAAAAAGTAAGATCTTTGTGGTCTATAAGAATCATCTATTCCATTATATAAAGGGGCTATTACCTTTCAGGATGAGGATGAGGTACACTAGCTGTTCAGGATACACTCATACTATCTTGTGTAATATACAAACTATGTTTGCTTTTTTTAAGTTGTTTTGTGCAATAAAGCTGTCTTTTAATTTGGGTAAGAAGTCATACAGTCGTGCACATTCTTATGCTTCATGTGAGATTGATTTCATTCCCAACTAACTCCCTTTCTCAGTGAAGGGCTGTGCTGTGTGTAACATGTCAATTCCCATTCAATGGATGCATTACTTAATGTGCAAACAACCTGGGGATCTATGTCTTAAACACTGCATTCAACTGATAACCAAGATTATATGTTTAAGGTCAAGAACACAAATAATGGAAAGGTCAATAACCATCCAGAGAAATTAGTGACGAGTTAGGTATTAAGATGTGTGGCTTTTACAAAAAATCTGAACAAAATCAAGCAGGTTTATTTCTTAGTATGTGTTTTATTACTCTGCATTCACGCTCCTCATTGAACGAAATCACTGAACTAACCTTTTCTCTCTAAAAGTTAATGAAAGATTGGTATCCATTATCTGCATAATTCTGCTTTGTTAATTGACCAAAACTAAAATAACTGAGTCTCACAAATGCCTTACCAGTTATTTATTTATTGATTTATTATGTATGTCATGTCACATGGTATAATCTGGAAAAAAAGAGTACAGATTTCATTGTTTTGACAATATGCCACTTATAGAATTATGGTTAGAGAGGCAAGCAAAATGAATTTCTTTGTAACTTATCATTCATGTTCTGAATAAACATAACTTTACACTGGACTTGCAAGATTATGTATAACATAAATGATTCAGAATTTAAACTTTTAAGGCCCTTGATCTTAGAAATCAAAATGGGATGAAAGTGGGAGAAAGAGAAAGATGGTTCTCAAAGAGAATACAGAAATGTATTTTCATTGTTATTGAAAAAATAACTTGATGCAGCTATGGATTGTGTACTTATAGAAGAAACCTATGAAAGCTACCAACAAAATAAGAACCTACTCAAATCTAACTTTTCCTATTACCATTCAGTTACAACAAAATCCAACTAACTGTATAGTTCTGAATGATTTTCTCCTTACTGAATTGTAGATTTTTTCATTGTGTGGGATAGTTGTCATGGACCCTCACAAAAGTTGCTGCAAGTTTTGCTGAGAAGCTACTCTAGATTCAGAGAAGGTTAGTTCTTCATTTAAGCAATGTAATTTAACAAAGTCAATTTTTTATTATGAGTGTCATGCAATTGAGTTCATAGGAAACACTTTATTTTATTTTATTTTCATTTTTTTTAAGGGACATGTAATTCAGTGGAACTTTTATGTTAACATGTTAGTTGAGTCTTAATCTATGTTATTTTTTTGTTCCTTTCTGGCCTTCATATCTACCTTCTCCAGATTTGAAAAAAACTTTAGTATATCACGTGTGAGGAATATGGTTTAGAAATTTCATAATCATCTAGGTATCATATCAAAAGAAAAAAGGTTGTGTATTAACTTCATAGGACAGATCTTTGATTGAACTTGTAGAGATATTGTAAATTATAAAAGATAAAACAGGAACAGACTTTAGGTTCAATAGTTAATTGTGGAAGTGTATGCAAAAGTGTATCAATGTCTAACTTTGTTTTAAAGGGTTATAACTCCTTACAGAATTTATTTGGACTATGGTACTTAACAAAATGAACACTAATGATTTGTTGTAGGTGCACCGGCCTAAGAAGGCCCTTCTTGCACAGTGTAGTAGCTAGACAACACACACGCAACACACTAACGATTCACACACACTCTGAATGTTTTCAATCACAGCACCCTCACACATCCACAAAACAAACACGCTCTCTCTGAATACAACGACCTTCTCCCAAAAAATATCACTCCCTGTCTTTAATCCTTCATGGAAAAAACCAACACCTGTCACAACTCAACCACATCACTGCATCAACTCTAGCCATCAACAATAAAATTCAATTCTTAAGTGATAAAGTGATAGTTGTCAAGAAAAAAAGAAGAAAAAATGATAAAGTGATAAATTTGAATTTATGTCATATTGTATCAAAATAACTTATTAAATTCTTAATAAAAGACATTATACTTTTAACTTATTAACTTTTTAAAATGTTAAATAATTTAATATGTTTTTAAAAACATAAGTATTTATTCTCTTATATAGTATATTTAGTAACAACATAAAAAGTTAGAAGAATTAATATTAGTTAAAACGATACATAAATGTAAAAATAGTTTTAGTTATACTTAATTTTAATTATAATTTTTAAAGTTGTTGTTAATGATCTATTTAACCGTGTATAAGTTTTTTTTTATCCTTATGCAAATATTTAACAGACATTCAGGGTCCTTTCACAAAATAGATGCTATATTTTTATCTTAGACATCCTCTCACTATTTGAAAATGATTGGTTAAAGTGACATGTCCAATTTTGTATACACTCCATTATCCGAGCATACACTCCACCTCTTAATGTTACTTGTTTGTTTTACTAGTCAAGTTTTTCTCATAAACTGTTTGATACAATTTTTGATTGAAGATTTTGTATCTACTTTGCTTAAATATGATGTTGAAAATGTTCTGTTTGTAGTCCTGTTTCAAATCAATGGGTGTAATTATAGTATTAATCCTGTATGGTTACTTGCTGGATGTCGTCCCTATTTTGTGGCTGTTGATATATTTAACTTCTATTGCTGAATAAAATTTTGTTGAAGTTGAATTATATTTGTACCAAGTTCAATTTTAGGAACTTCACTTTTCATATATTGGAACATTTATTTTGACAGTGGATCCCTGTTTCATTTAAACCCCCTTCAGATATGATTTTGGATGATATTGATGCTGCTATAGCAGCATATATTTTCATGACTGATGAGGAAAATCACTACGGGTATGTGGTTTAATTTCATTTATATTTTTAATAAGAACATCTAAACATGACTTCTTTGGTCTCTGTAGGGGCGAAATTTTGATCAAAAGTAATTCTTTTACTGGAGATAGAAAAACATTGAAGACCCTCATGCCCAAGGGTTGGATGGATCAGGAGGTAAGTCAAAAACTAAGAAATTTAATAGCTATATATAGATCAATTTTTTTATATGTACTGATGTTAAGTTAACTAATTTTTTATTATCATTCGTAGGTTCTTAATTTGCTGGCTTGCAAGCTAACAAACGTTGAAAAATTTTTATCAACTGAGCCAACTACCTGGTTCCTACCAACCACGTTTGCGGTGCATATACTTCAATAATATTTAACTTTTTTTAATTTTTTGTTGTTAATAAATAACATTACAATTTTGCTTTTTGGTCTCACGGCAGCAATATGCACTGGATTGGTGTGACAAACCTGAAAATGTGATGGACTTCTTTAAACGTAACTTCACGGGCAAATTGGACTACGTAAGAAAGGTAGTTGTATACAATACTAGAGCTAACTACTTAATTTTCAATTTTATACCATGATGTTCTTCACAGAATTTCAAAAATTTTAATTTTTGCATATTTTTATTCCTATTAATGACCAAAATGTTCATTGGTACCTGTTAATTGTTCATTGTTTTGAAAGAAAGTTGTTATTGTTGGACTCTTCGCCTTGTCTTGAAAGAAACGAGTATAGAAGGATAAAAGTGCAAAGACTGGTATTTATAAGTTTTACTCTTATTCATCTTACCTTTTCACTTTTAACCATTACCTTTTCAATTCTACATTAACCGTTACCTTTCACTTCTACGGGCACTATTTCTACAGGAGATGTTAATGGACAAGTCATTTTATGATCACCCCCACATTGTAGACAAGCATGTGATATCAAACTTCTCTTTGGTTGAACCAAGAGGTCTTGGTCATCAAAGGATTGGATCGTAAGTCTTTTTCATTTACCTTTTTTTTATTTTGTTTATAATATAAAGTATATCATTTACCAAGATAAATTGAACTTGCTTTATTAATTATAATTTGATTAATTTGTATGTCAGTAATGACTGCGGAGTGTGGGTTGCAAAATGGATGATTGAATGTGCGTGGCGTGAAGATTACGATCAAATATTTGTAAGCACCATATTAATTAATTGCTCTAAGATAAAAAAAATTATATTTATTCTCTTACGTAACATTTTTCTAAGAGGTTATTTTCTCAATTGAAATAAATATAATTATATTATTTGTGTGTCTTGTTTGATAGGTTGAGCCTGCTACAAGGATGCGCATTGCACTTGACTTGGTTCTCCATCCTTACAATGAATTGAAGGACAAAATAATTCAGAAAGCATTTCAATACTGGACTGATCTTGAAAAAAAGAGAAAGTCACTTGGGGTTCGTTAATTATTGTTAAGGTCGTTAGGTCTGCTGGTTTATGTGTTTATTAACTTTAAACTCTTTTTTTATTGGTGTTTATTTGGTTTGTTGATTTGTGTATTCAGAAGGCCTATATTTTGGATATTAAGAACAATAAAGTCCTTTATTCTTTTTATGTTATTAAAAGTTAAATTCACTGATATGGAAGTAACATTGGTATAAGGCCTTTTTGGTTTGGAGTTGGTGTGGTCCCTGTCATCATCATTTACGGGTGCAAAAACTTGGGTGTGAGTGACACCTTATGTGTGTGTCTACAGTAAAATAAAATAAAATTTTAAAATATAATATTTTAAATTACAATAAACTTACATATTTTTAAAGATAATGATAATAACATATAAAATTATCTTGGTTTTAAACTTGAATAATAATATTTTAAATTTAAGTCAATCAAATTTTGTTAAGTAAATTTTATTTTGAAGATTATTTTTAATTTTGTTCTAAATTTATTTAAAATGTTTAGAAATGACATCTACAAATTAAAAATCATAAAATATATATAAAAGGTAATGCATTGAAAGTAAAAACATAATCAGAGTTAAATAAAATTAAGTAAAAATATTAATGGTCAATGCCTAAAATATAAACATTTTTCTAGGAAATATTTTTTTAAAATAATAAAAAAATGTTTCTAAAGCAATTTCATATCAGTTTCTTAATTGTTATATATTTAGTTAAGACATAAATCGTACTAAATTAGATTTCATTACATAGAAGAGTAATACTTTTGAAACAATAGTATATTTGACACTTTATTGTGATAGTTGAAATTTACTTTGTTAATTGAAAAAATATACTCTACTAAAAAATAAGAATAAGAATTAAAAAAAAAATCTACATGTTGGCCCCTATCATTCACGATATATAATAAAATCATATAAATTTTATATTAAAAAACTTATCTTAATGCACAATTTCTATTAAAATGTTCATTCACAATAATAAGAATGTACTGATGACCTTATTAATTATAGGGACAGGAAATAATTCCATGAATATAAAATTTCTCCGATTACTCACATGTTCTTTTATTTATTAAATTTAGAAACTATAATTACTTCTATAAGATTTTAATTACATGTCAGATCTAGTTTCATAATCCTTTTATTTTGTTTAATGCTTGATTATTTTTTTAAAAAATTATCATTTGTTAGATAAAAGTGAAAGTCGGAAAAATAATCACTTACTTTAAAAAAAATAGAAGTTAATATAAATGACCATTTATTTCTTTAAAAATGAATTAAATCAAAGGCACGTTTAATATTGGGAGGAGACAACATTTTCAATAAAGGATAATAATAGTAGAAGGGAGAAAGAGCATGTGATGCAAGTATGCGGTTCCTAAATTTTTAGTGATACAAAAATGTATTAATTAACGTGTCATCTCAATAAACTCATCAACATTCTCATATAAGGCCTTGTATATCCGAGGTATCATCTATAATCATCTCTATAAGTAACAATATATATTACCAAAGATTCTTTTTTAAAAAAAAAAAAAGCAAATAAAATTCATTTGTAGAATAAATAACCATAGCATAAGTCATGCTAAGGCCCAACAAAAGTTGTGTTACACGTCATGCTGCATAAAAGATACAGCTACTCCTGCATAAAAGTTGGGTTCTATATAGCCCTTTTTACATTGCCCTTCCAAACAAAAGTAAAATCTGAATATAGCATTACATAACAGCTCCTTCCCCTGGCATAGCCGTGAACATAAGCGCGGGTTAGAAAGATGGGATACCGAGTTCAAAACATTCCAAGGCCACCCTGTTATATTAGGATATGTGATTCCAACGCATGTATTGCCATAGCGTGCAACCACACAAGTTCCAGCACATTCCAAAAACACACCTCCCCACGTTTTGTGCTCGCAGGGAGCCAAGCTGAGGCAGCCACTTCAGAACATCTACCATCTCTACTCACCTATATAGGTTAATGCCCTCTGATTCTGTGAATGTCCAAACTGCTACCTCGCCCATCATGCGTTTGTACACCTCCAGATATGAAAGTACCCTCCCACATTCTCTATCTTGAGTCAACTACCTCCCATATTTTACATTTAGGTACATAAACTGCACTGCTATCACAACAGTAATGCTAGCCAGCAGGATACCAAAGATTCTAAGCTGATAAACAGTTTAAGATAGTTTTATCATGACTGCATATATAAGCAATTCCAAATTCATCTCCCAATATCTAAGTGACACGAAATATTTGATCACGTGGAGGCATTATTAGAGAAATCATGTTGCTATCATTACCTCTTGCAAATTCCAATGCTTTGATCAATCTATTGATCTTCCATAACTCAATGTTCTTTTCCAATTCAATGAATTGTGACCATCAGCCACTGTAAGAAATAATAGAAGAATAGCCTACAAACAACCAAATAGAAGCAAATATAGCAGATGGTAGTGACAATTAGCTAACCATCACATAAAATCACTTTGCAAAATCATGAATAATTTAGTACATTTACTCGTATAATTGAGACAATATTAATACAATTATGAAGGAAATTATGTATATCTGCTACAAATGCATGTTTAGAGATGATGGCTGTGAGAATCAAACACTAGTAAATTGATAAGCATCTTTTTTAATGATTAGACTCAACAATAAGCCATTAGCAGTAAAGTACCAAAGTTATGAGAATGTTAGAACAGTAGTGTCTCAATCAACCCAAGATCCAAAGAGCTCTAGGCTCCAGGTGCAATCAAAATAATGAAATCATCTTATATCAAGCAATTAGATTTTGTTATACATTATATTTCGATTTCATTTTCTCAAATATTTGGTTATAAAAGTTTAGCTAGAAACTCCCAAAAGGACTATATATAGCTCTCCAAAAATAACTCTTTAAATTTGAGAAAATGAAATCAACTGTACCATGGGGGAAAGGAAACAAAAGGACTGACATATAACCATCATATAACAAAAATACTATACTATGGAGGAAAGGAAACAATGTATTTTACTTTCAAAACATCTCCAATTCATACAACAGGTTAAACTTATAGAATATAAATTCCTTAAAAATCATTGAATAGCAAGGTAAAATCTCTAAGGAATGAGGATTTTTAATTAGTTGCGTTTATAAATATTATGCTCATGTAAAAATTACTGATGAAAAGATGAAAAAAAGGTGTGACCATCATCATGTATGATGTGCACTGCTTTGAAGGGAAATGTGATAGCTTTTTCTTATTTTGGATCCGGTCTATTTATTTACCTTTTTTTGGCAAATTTCAAAAGGTTGATAGAGTAGGGTAAGATAGGGTCTCTTATTTGAGTCTAGAAACTTTTTCTACCTTAGACTGAAGCATCATCCTCTCTTCCTAAATTTATCTCTACCTAAAGGTTAAGCTGGCACCTGACAGTGAATTCCATTGTAATTATATGCCCCATTGGTCAAAATTACCACATAATGCGTGCATTAACTGTGTCCCATGTGAACCAACTAATACTTAATCTCTAATAGCCACCCACTCTCACCCCTCTCTCTTATTGTTTATGGTGGTCAATGCTGTGTAGTAGAACTTCTCTAAATTGAGGTGTAAGCAGACCATAAAATTCGTGATGGTAGCTGAATTTAAGGGAATAAAAATTTGATTAGAAACATTAAACGTAAATTGGATATTGGTTCCATAATGAGATGTTGTAAATGGTAATCATAGTGGGGTGGAAAAGTTAGAAATAGAATTGGACAGTGACAGACAGTTTGGAAGGGAAACGAATAATAAAATAGAGGAAACGAGAGTCCCTTTCGATGCTTATAATGTAGGAATGATAGGAGATTAGGAGTAAATCACAGTGAAAATCAAAGAAACACTTTTCCTTTAAGAGCATCTAATTATATTAAAGATGTTTGGAGGACCACTCCCTCAACCACTTTTGGTCTTAAAATTCTCATTGGTTTGACCGAGAATAGATTTGCAGATTTAAATCATCAAATGTTTCACTAAACATGTCCTATTAATTGGGCATGAACAGATATTTCTATGACAGATTTATAGACTCCAATAGGCAATACCCATTGATTTGAAACAGGACTGCAAACAGAACATTTTCAACATCATATTTAAGCAAAGTAGATAGAAAATCTTCAATCAGAAATTTTATCAAATAGTTTATGAGCAAAATTTAAGTCAGACATCAAATGTGCAACTTTTAAACTTTGTATCCAAAATAAAGTAGAATGCATTTCAGACAACAAATAAAACCAAAAACCCCATTTTAGAAAACATGTGGGCTTCTCACTTTCACTTATTCACACCATCGAAATATGATCTTTCTCTAAGAACCCAATAGAAACTAAGCAAATAAAGGGTTGATTAAGCATATGTGGGAAACCCCAAAAGAAAAAATGATTACCTTTAACTTTGGGGACAGAGAAACCAAGCACCGTGAAAGAGATGGCGGAGCTCGTGGAGTAAAAGGTTGGTGGTGCTGCTGGGTGTGGTTTACCGAAAGAGAAAGAACGAACAATGGCGGTACTGCTAGATGTAGCAACTTGCGATCAATCTATGATCTGTTAAAATTTCACATGGACAGAGAAAAAGAAAAGAAATTAGGGTTCAGAATGATTAAAAACTATTTAAAACAATAATGAGATTTTTCAGCAGAAATGAACAAAGGCGGTGCTGTCGGAGGTGGCAACTTCCGATCAATCTCTGATGTGTTGAAGTTTCATGCGACGGAGACGGAGAAAAGAGAGAAAAGGGTTCAAGAGCGGTGAAGTAAAACAGAAGAAGGTTCAGAAAGATTAAAAAATATTTAAAACAATAATTAGATTTTTTAAGTTAAAATAATTATAATTTTAAATTTTAAAAAATAAATTTTAATAAAGGACCAAATAGAAATAAACAAAAGTTTTTACACTAGATAGCAAATAGATGACATGGCAATTTAATTGGTATAAAAATTGACTATTTCAAAACCCTCCAATTTATCAGGGTACCATAGTAACGCCTTTAATATAATTGCTTGATGTTCTGAAGTTTTTTTTTTTTTTTTTTACAATATTCTGATGCTTAATACAACTTCTGAACTTTGTAAGAAATTGCAAAATTTTGTTCAATTAAGGCAACAATATTTTCTAGTTAAAAAATATGTAAAAATATTTTTTAAAACAAGTTTTATGAGAAAAATTGATTTTGAAACCGATTTTGAAATTCAAAATTGATTGGTAAACTGTTTTGTAATTTAAAATCTTTGGAATTAATTCGCAAAAAACAAATTCAAACTGATTTTTCGAAAAAATGAAAAGGGTATAGTTCTTAAATCTAAACCAACGACTTACAGAAGGCTCCGAGAATGTTTGCGTATCCCTTAGAAATACACGCAGCAGTACTTCAATAAATATCACGTTAGGAAGTGCCATAACCCCAACCACAATTAAGTTGAGATTTCAGAAATTTCACTAAAACCCGTCGATAGTTGTTTGCTTACTTCACTATTATTCTTTAGTTTTATGTTTCAGTTATGGCTTCCAACCAAGAAGTAACAATCCCTTTGAGATATTGGGTGGACAATGAACAAAAGCGTGTAGTTATGGCGGAAGCAAGTGGAGACTTTGTTGATGTTCTCTTTAGTTTCCTCACCCTTCCATTGGGAACTATCTTCCGGCTTGAGTCCGACGGCAAATTTCCCCAGAACCAATCTCATCAACCTGACCAACCGGTAAAGATTGGTTGCATCAAGAATCTGTACCAGAGTGTGCAAGAGTTGAGCACTGATGTGTTCAGGAACAACATCTGCAAAGGAATGTTGCGTTCTCCGCGCAACCCACTAGAAGCCTCTTGCCGGAGACTAAAACTGAAGGTGGATGATACACCACCCACAAAGTATTTCACGTGTAACAGATGTTCAACGTCAACGGGCAGTGATTTTTTGCTGAGTACTTTTGACAGGGCAAAGTGCTACTGTGGGGAACCGATGGAAAAAGAAATGGAGCTGCTGGTAGAATCCATAGAAGAGCCTGCTGGGGACAATGGTGTTTTTGTTAAAGGGGATGCCATGTTCTTGATCTGTGATGACTTGACAGTGCTCGAAAGCTCTCCAGGTAACTCCGTTCAACCACTCCTCAAACATGGAATCAAAGATTCGAGCAACACGAGAGAAATTCATGTAGACGTTGGCATGAATCAGGTAATATTGTTTTCATTCATTTAAGGTGGTACTTGCACGAGTTGTTTGGTAAAAAGGAGGGAAAGGGAGGGGGAGAAAAAATAAATTCCCCCGATATTGCGGCGCTGACAAAAGTTAGGGAGCAGAGATTTTGCTCCATCTTTTCTCTTCTATCCTCCAAATTGCTAAATCAAATAGGAGATTTTTATCAAATAGTATGTGAGATCGCACTTAAAAGCTTGAGCATGAATATGTATATGTATTGGGAAACAAATACGAGTTGTAAATTTATGCCAAAATGATTATTTTGTGGTAGAAAGTTCAGATATTGAATTCAAAATATTTTTGTGATTCTTGCCTCTTATGTATGTAGCTGATAACCTTTCTCAAGTTCCTTAATTAGCTTGTGAAGTTGTAGATGTGCAGGACCTTTCCTTTGCAGTAATATTTTGATATTGGTAGGAAATTTCCTTGTTTAATGATTTATAACTTTACAGGCTTAAAACTTGATTCTTTTTTTTTTTTCTTCAGATATTTAGCATAATAAAGCAAGCATTAACCTCCGAATCTCCTCTGAGTGATGTATTCCTGCCAAACAGCGAATCTCAGCCGAAGTGCTGTTTCTCACCATGTACTTTTTTTTCTGGTGAATGTTTCTCATCATATACTGGCCCAAGTCATTGGAAAGGTTCGGTAGAAATCAAGGTAATGGTGAGCAAATCAAAGAACAAGATTCTGTTTGCTGAAGCAGGCGGAGATTTTGTCGACTATCTAGTCAGCTTCCTCACAACACCTCTTGGATCTATTCTGAACCTTATGAATGGCAAATTATCCTCGGGAAGCATTGATAATCTATACACAAGTGTGAAGAGACTTGATCCATCATGGTTCATAGGGTCATCAAACAAATCCTTACTGAATCCAAGAGTCGCTCCTCAATATGGTTGTAAGAGCATTCCACTAAATGCTTCACAAGAAGACACTCCTAAGTATTGGTATGGCATTGTAGAAGTGAAAGATAATATGGGCCGTATCATCAGTGAAAGGACAATGATTTCAAAGAAAAGAAACATGTTACAAAAACCAGCAGAAATGAAACTTTTTGACCCAAGATCTTCTGATGGAGCAAGAGGAAGTGTTGTGGGTTTTATGAAGAGGCCGTGTACATTTGTTGTGCGCGATGATCTGCAAGTGGCAACTACTTGTAAACAAACGACAACTACTTCTAGCATTGGGTATCTGCGAGTGCTGGAGAGCAAGTTGGATGATTTGGAGGAGCACTTCGTGGAAATCAGGTCACATGAGGTAATATTCCCGATCCACTCTTTACGACTTGCTCTCTCGTGCTGCCACAATATTGGTGTAAGAAAATTCGATTCATATCAATTTTTTTTGTTAACATTTGTCTTAATTTGGTCAAATAATTGGCTATAATGAACTTTAGACAATATTTCTTCTATGTTACCCTCTACGCCCTTTTCAATTTAGAAGTGATGTTCATTATGTCTATTTGGTCAGGCACTGAAGTTGTTGAGGGCCTCTTTGATATCCGACGAAGCTGTTTTGACACGGAGCCTATTCCACCTATTGAGGAAGTGGAAATATCAGAGATGCATTCCACTGCGGGGTTTATTGAGAGGATGGAAGAAAAAAAGAGTTAAAAAGAAAAACAAAAAGGAGAAATTGTGCGAGATAATTAGCGTTTGTAGGTGACGGAGAAATAATGTGAAAAGAAAATAAATAGATGATAAATGAAAAAAAATGAGTGTGTTTATTAGAGGAAAGATAAGAGAAGAAAGAAATAAAAGGTGTGAGACCTACTATTAATATTTACTTTATCTCTCATTTAAAATAATTATCTAGATCCATTGGGCCAATCACTGATGCTTCTTCATGAAATATAATTTCAATTATATCATTTTGCTACTTTATGTCAATGATATGTTAGTAGTTGGTTCAGATATGAATGAGGTCAGAAGCTTAACGTGGTAATTGTCAAAAGAATTTGAAATGAAGGGCTCGGCTGGATGTTGGAACTTAGTGGTGCTCGTATAAGTTTGTTAACATAAATTTACTTATTTTTTAGTTGGAATATGGTAACAAACTATATTATTAGTATATTTTAAGATACATTATAATTATAGTTTGTTAATGTATTTTAATTAAAAAACAAATAGGTATATATTAGCAAATTCTACAAATATTTGTTAACGTATATACACTTATTTTTTAATTGAAATATATTATCAAATTACATTATAGTGTATTTTAAGATATAAATATTGACTACGATATGACATTAGTCTGTTAAATATTATTTATCATATATTTAATCTAATGTCACTTTATAATTAATGTTAAGGCATTATCAGCTAATAGATGAATATTTAATAGTTGGATTAAAATTGTAGTTTTTAAAATTTTAGAAGACTAAAATTGTGGAATTAAAAATAAAAGGACTAAAATTGTGGATTTTTAACAATTGGATGACTAAAATTGCAGAATTAAAATAAAGGGATCAAAATTACAGATTTTTAAAATTGAAAGATTAAAATCACAGAATTAGAAATAGGGGAACTAAAATTGCTGATTGAAAATTATAGGGAAAATTATAGGGAAACCAAAAATATAATTTAGTCTTTTTTTATAATATTATCGATGCGAAGTATTTATTGGTTTGGTTAATGACTAATTAGTAATATTTGCTGTAAAATTTGGCTAACCACATGAAGTATCTTCTCCCAATCACCTTTTTTTTTCATCCACAAGGCTCGAATCCAAGACTTTGTTGGATTAACATAATGTTAGTAAATTAAATATTAAACTATTAAGTAGATCCTTGAACTTTTAGGTAATTTTTAATTATGTTTCTATATTATATTTTTTATTGAGTCCTTAATCTTTTAATTTTTTTTAAATTTGGCCCCTGGGATTAACTTCGCAAATAGCAATCAGACGGAAGTTAACCAACCTAATTAAAAAAAATAAAAGATTAAGGACTCAATTAAAAAAATTAGTACAAGAACCTAATTAAAAACGGCTTAAAAGTTTAGGAACCTACTCAATAGTTTAACCATAATTTAATTGATTAGTTAAAGTTAACTAATTGATTGTCACAAAATATGTTAAAAATACTATATATATTAAGATATTATAAATTGTAAAATCATTTTGCATTAACGATTGGAATTTGGTATAACACTTTTAGAGTTACACCGATGTAATTTGATCCCTCTAGAAAAATTATAAAAAAAAATGATTTTTGAACATATTAAAGTTACCTAATCAATTACTATATATGACAAGATATTATAAATCAATCAATTACACTAATTTTAGAAAAGAATTAAATCAATCAAATAATCAATTAAATCAAATCAAACAATTTAGTTGATTGATTAAAGTTAACCAATTGATTATCATAAAATATCTTAAATTTACTATATATATATATATATATATATATATATAGGAAGGGATCAGATTAGGTCGGTATAACTCTAAAAGTATTACACTAAATCCAAACTATTAATATAGAATGATCTTACAATTTATAATATATATATATATATATATATAATTAACTAATTGGTTATCATAAAATATACTAAATTTACTATATATGGGGGGTGGGATCAAATTACACTAGTATAACTTACATTAACTATTACACCATTCATAAGTTAATATAAATTGTGATTTTATCGATTCAACTGTTAGATTATAATTACATATTATTAAGATTATTTGTGTCAAATTTTATCAAAATTGAATAACAATAAGAAAGTAATCAAACAATTCATATTTTAGTATATTTTGAAAATTATATATTACGTCCATTTTAATTGATATGAATAAGGTATGAAACAATTTTGGATTAATATTTATAGATATGATCTATATTAGAGGAACTTTCAGTCTAACAGTGGCTTTTGAAATAAAAATTATCCAATTAAAAGTTATTGAATTATGTAATAATTAATGTAAGTTACATCGGTATAATTTAATCCTTCCTTTCTCTCTCTCCTTATATATGTGTGTGTGTGTGTGTAACTGAAAATAAATCCTTATATTGCACCTCTAGTTGATGGGATAATGAGAATGGGTATCCATAAACCTAACCTAAGCTAACTCGTTATTGATCGAGTTTGTTCAGTTTGGGTTGATTAAAAAAAAAATTACACAAATCCAACTCAACCCAACCCAAATTATCTTGATTGGTTTTGGTATTTAATTTGGCTAACACCAATCAAAACCAACCCATAAACACCCCTAATTAAAAGGGAAAAGGGAAAAAAAATAAAGGCTAAATTACATTTTTGATCCCCCTATTTTTTTCAATCTCACTTTTGGTCCCTTTGTCAATTCTCTTGCATTGACCATAAGTAATTTAACATTTATTCTGACGTATCAATACTTAAATGATATATTAAAATCAAAGTCAATATTAGAGTCAACGTTGACATGTCAGAATCAAAGTTAAACTACTAACGATTAATGCAATAAATTTGACAAAAGGACTAAAATTGTAGATTTTTAAAAATAGGAAGACTAAATATCTCTAAAAAAAATAGAAAGACTAAAATTGTGGGTTTTTAAAAATAGGAGAATTAAACGTCTCTAAAAGAAAGTAGGGAGATCAAAATTGTTAATTAAAAAAAATAACGGGACCAAAAATATAATTTAGCTAAAAATAAATAAGAAGAATAAAATAAGATAAAAATATAATAGAAAAGATCTATTATTTAAATACATAAAAAATAAAAAGTAAAAAGGTAAGATAATTTCTTTCTACTCATTTAAATTTAACCAAAAAATGCAAACCTTTTATTCTATTTTTTTCTTAGCATATTATTATTTATTGTTAAAAATGTTTTAACCCCCCAAATTTATATATTCAAGTTGGATTAAGTCCCTTAAGTTTAAAATATATATCCTATTTTGGTTTCCTATTTTTAAAAATGTTAGAATTGATTTCTTCATTATTTGACGTTATATGTGTCAGGAATTTTAAAATAGGGCATATGTAATCAAGAATAAAAAATTATCAAAAAATTTCGAAAATAAATAAAATTAGTGAAAAATTTATGATTCTATAAATGGGTACGTAGATGCTGGGTTTTAAAATTCTGGTAAGACCGATTAGTCCATTCGGATTGTAGACAATATAGATATAGATAATATATTGGATTGGAAATACACCCCCCTTCACACCGTTTAAACCGGTTTGAAAGAATCCTGCCGTACAATATTGCAGAGATACTGTGACCCACATCATGTTACTGTTTACATGTCAGAATCGCATCATGTCACATTATTGTCATGGTCCAAAGCTGCTTACTACTACTTTCTCAGTTTTGTTTTTTCTTATCCATTTTAAGGTGAGTTTTATCATGAAAACAGGATAAATTTTCTCGTGGATGGAGACGACAAGTTATATATATATATTTACCTTAAATGAATTTAAAATATTAATATTACTCTCGTAAATAAATATAATATCTCACGAGTTAGACATTTCGCATTCGTTAGAATTCTGTCGATATATCTCATTAGACAAAGTTATATTAATAATATATTATTGAAATTATACATGAAAATATCAACAATTTAAATATTAATTGATATGTATATAATTGTTAAGAAGTTTTTAATAATATTTCTATTAAATAAGCATTAAATATATATAATTATTAATATTACAAAATTTAAACTTAATATTGTTTTGATACATACAAACTTCGAAATGAAATAAAAAACATAGCAAAAACTAAAAAAGAAGAGGAAGAGGAAAATTAATTTATATGAGGAAAAAGAGTATTAAATCCCATAAACTTTATATCTTTCGTAAATAGACGCTTAACATTAGTTGCATTTCAATTGATCCTTATACTTTACTTCCTTTGCAAATAAATATCTTAAATTATAATTTTATCTCAATTAATCATTACACTTTACCTCTTTTTGTATATAGACTCTTAAATTTCAATTGCATCTCAATTAATCCTTAAAATTTACTCTTTTTATAAATAGTCTCTTATATTATATTGAGATTAAATTACTAATAAAAAAGAAATCTCAACCATTTTATTTATTTCAATCTCAATTATTTATTATCTTTATTTTTATAAATCAGTTTTCCAAATCTTAAAGCATAATAAAATTTAGAATTAAATAATAACTTTTTTTTATTTTCTCTTTTTATTTCTTTTAAATTTTTATTTTTATTATATTTTAATATGTGAAAATTTGAGTTGTAACAAAATAATAGTAATAATAATAATAATGAATGATTAATATTTAAGGTAAACAAATTATTGGATTTTCTTTCCAATTTGATAGAGGTTATTTTGACAAAAATAACTGAAAAGTTACCTAAAAGTTGGTATTAAAAGCTGAAAGCCACTAAGCTAGCATATTAAATTATAAACAATTGGTAAAATTGTCTATTAAAATAACTGATAAATTTAAAATGATAGAAATGAACATATTTATATTATATATTTTATATATTTTTTAATTTTATTTTATTGACAAAATATATTTTGAGGTATTTGTCATTTTAGTTTTTTAATTAAATTTAAACTCTTGTATTTTTTTAAGATCAGTTATTTTAATTATATTTTTTTCGTTTTAGTTAGTTAAGTAAAATAAATATTGTAAATAGTACAATAGTTAAAATAAACCATGTAATATAAAAACTATCCAAAAAATAATAAACCCTTGTTTTATATGAGTTTTTTTGTTTTAGTTCTTCTTAATTTTTGTTTGTTTGTTTTAATCCCTTATTATTTCAGAGTCACTGTTTTTAGTCCTTATTGTTACCCTAACACTGTTAATCGATGACATGGCTAGCAGTAAATCACATCAACACTGCTAACTTGACCTTAAAGCATCCTACATGGATTATATATGCAAAGGATGATTTTAGATCTGTTATTAAATTAAAATTTGTTACTTAAAATTAAAAATTAAAAACAAAGATTAAAAAATTATAATAAGTGAAATAGTAAATATAAAACCCAAAGCCCCAGTTAAAAACAATAAATACTAACATAAAGAACCCTAGTTAGTATGACTTATGCTCCATCGAAACACGAACAATAAAGGTATGCAGTAGCATGAAACATAAACATGAATAACAAAGGCATACAGTAATATATATGTATCATTTCAATTGCTCGGACCATCACTAAAAGGCACTTGGATCACACCTAAGTGCAATTTGTTGATATAGGTCTTCCCCTATGTGTAATGAAATTTGCAATGAAATTTAAAAGGTAAAAGGTCTATTGTGGTTGCTACCCATAAAACGACAATATGAATTTAAAGTAATTGACTAATTTCTTAGAATTTTAGTTACTATGGATTTAGCAGAATAAAATATGAAACATGGTTTCCATTATTGAGAAGAATGCAAAGTTCAATTATAATATGGAAAAGTAAAATGAAAGAAAGTCACTAACAACAAGCTTTTATGTGAGTATTCATATGATAAGGTGCAACTTGCAAGAGTATAATTAAATTGAAATTGGCTTTAAACCAACAACTTCTAAATAATTGATGATATAATTCATTTGAATGTATTGTCATATCATCTATGTTGTTCCTATTCATGTTTCAATGTGAAATAAAATTAGGGTTCTTCACATTAGCATTAGGTTGTATGCGTTCATTCTGATATTGTCTCTAATTAGGGTTTTTAATTAGGGTTTTACATTCACCGTTTCACTGTTTAATTTTTTTTTTTTTTTAATTTCACGTAACAGATTTTAATTTTAAAATGTGTAAAATCCACCTTTGCATATATAATCTATGTAGGATGCTTTAAGGCTAAGTGGTAGTGTTGACATAGCTCGCTGTTAGTCATGTCATCAATTAATGGTATTAGATTAATGACAAGGACTTAAAATGGTAACTCTAAAATAATAAGGGATTAAAACAAGCAAACAAAATTAAGAAGGACTGAAACCAAAAACTCATGTAAAACGAAAGACAAAAAATTTATTTAAACTTAAAATTTTTTGTAAAAAAGGTTTTTGGCCTAACCACCCAAAAAATAATTCAAATAAATTCCTTTTTTAAAACGAAGAACACCTATACTTTTAAAAATTAAAATGAGGGTTTAATCACTAAAAAAAAAAGTACTTGTATAGTTGCAGCAACATTAGAATGCTAACTAATAGGCTAACACTACGAATTTGTTGTGAAATAATTAGCCGCTTCAAGACATGCATGATTGCCAAAAACAAAAAATCATGACACCCGTTTGTTTTACTCATCTAGTACCACTGTATCAGTAATTATTATGACTTATGAAATGCTTTGGCCCGTGAGTCACTTTGATCATGGAGAGGCATGATTTATGATCTGTAGCGTGGCTTTGTTTCCTTTCCTAGCCTTTTGACCCATTTATCGAAAAAACAAAAATAATATATATATATTGCTTTGGTTAAATTTATAAATTGCGTCAAACTTGACCCTACATAATAAATGTAAAAACTTGAGTTATTATGGCATACTACAAGTTGCTGGTATCCTTTATCCACCGTTGGATTTTTAAAAGTACATATCTATGGCCGTAACATGATTTCCCCGTTGATGGAGACAGTTCCACGGTCTCCATACTAAAACTCACCTCCATTCTAATACTATGTTTGGTAACGAAAAAATTGTGAAAAAAGAGAGAGAAATGTGTAGAACCGAAAAGAATGCATACATTTCTTTTTGTTTGGTGGTTCAAAATTATGTAAAAAGTTTTTAATTTTTTTGTAGGTACCAAGCGAAATTCAATTTGTCCAAATGTACAAAGAAATGTGGTGTTGATTGCAGGTTTTTAATAATACCCCTCGTTTTGTTTTTTGTTTTGTACATCCTTGAATATTTCTATCGAGCTCTTTTGCAGTTTTTGTGTGCATAATACTCAAATATGCTAAACACATATTCAAATATATAATACATATTCAAATATGTGAATATAATATTTAAATATGTGTTTTACATATTAAAATCCGAAATTTGATTTTTAAAATTAAATAAATATATAAATAATTACTAATATATATATATATATATATATATATTCAAATGTCAGTAAGAAATATTCAAATATATACAATATATGAGATCTCAGTATGTATATTGTATATTTACATTATTAATCAATATTCAATAGTACTGTGGGAAATATGACGAAAAAAGGAGCAGCTGAGATGGGCATGGGAAAACTAATACATAGTCAAATATCTAGAGTGTCATATATTCGAATATGTTAATCACATAATCGAATATATGACATTGTTATGGCTATATATTCGATTATGTGAGTAGCATAATTGAATATATATTTTTACTATTAAACTTTTTCGATAACTAATGTTCTAAAAAAATTAAAGATATAAGTGTAATTTTATTTTTTTATTTAAAATATTCAAAAGTTAAAAAATAAATTTTTATTTTATTTTATTTTATTTCTCTCCAACCAAACAATATTTATTTTTTACTTATTTTTTTTTCTTTTCGTTTCGTTTCTATTTATTTTCTCACCTTTTATATCTTTCTTCCTTACCAAACACAGTATAAACGCCAAAAAGCAAAAGTGCAAAATAATTTAATTAGAATCTTGACACCCTGGCGTTGTCGGTGAGGAGGTACAAAATAGATAAAAGGTCAGGAGGCGCATTAACCACACGTATCATTTGGTTGCAAGGAAATAATGAAGATGCAAGGAGAGAAGAAAAATAAATTAAAAATTAAAAAATAACATATGTTTAACAGAGTAAAAATAAAATAAGAGAGAAATAAAAGAATATAGATTTATATTTTTTTATTTCTTTGTTGATTTATGCAAAAATAAATATTGATCAACAATATATTTGATCATTTGAGGCAATTTTTTTAACGGTTAAAATCGTTAAAAATTAATATTTTGTGACAATTTTAAGAGTTTAGTAGCGATTTAAAATCGTCCAAACTGCAAATAATTATTGATTTTTATAATATGATAATTGATTATTATATTTTGATAAATGATTATCAAAATATGATAATCGATCATTTTATTATAAAAATTGATTATTTTAATTAAATATTTTAATATTTTTTAATTTTTTTTTTAGTTAAACACCTTTATTTTTATTTTTACTTATTTTCATTTATTTTGTTTTTCTCTTTTCTATTTTTATCTTTCTTATTTTTCAATTATTTCTTTGTTTCTTATCAAACGCACCATAAAAAGTCTTATGGTCCATGAACAATTTAAGCCCCTCTTTTGTTAAAAAGTCTTGCTAACCAGTATTTGATCTCTCAATACGTTGATTAAGGAATTCAAAATAATTTTTTTTTATTGGAAATTACATTGTATCTTGGAAATCATAATAGTTGTGCATAATTTTTAATGAAAAATTTCTATTTTTTATTACTTAAATAGTGCCTTAAGAACATTGATTAGCATTTGCCTTTGCGGAGGTAAAGTTAGTTTCTCGCATCACGTGAGGGAAGCAAACAGAAACACCATTATCTTGAAACTCTTTAAGTCTTCCCTACTCTTTGCTATTAGCTGTAATTGTACCAATAAAAGACACTCATGTTGCAAGCTAGCGGGAACTTAAGCACACTTTCATTTTATTTGGTAGAAAAAAAATAGAGAGATAGAACCAATAAAAGACTTATTCACACTTTTATTTTACTTTACTGAACAATCAACTTACTCACACTTTCACTTTCTTCTTTTTTCTATCTCTCTATTTTTTTTCTACCAAATAAAATGAAAGTGTGCTTAAGTTCCCGCTAGCTTGCAACATGAGTGTCTTTTATTGGTACAATTACAGCTAATAGCAAAGAGTAGGGAAGACTTAAAGAGTTTCAAGATAATGGTGTTTCTGTTTGCTTCCCTCACGTGATGCGAGAAACTAACTTTACCTCCGCAAAGGCAAATGCTAATCAATGTTCTTAAGGCACTATTTAAGAAATAAAAAATAGAAATTTTTCATTAAAAATTATGCACAACTATTATGATTTCCAAGATACAATGTAATTTCCAATAAAAAAATTTTATTTTGAATTCCTTAATTAATGTCTTGAGAGATCAAACACCGGTTAGCAAGACCTTTTAACAAAAGAGGGGCTTAAATTGTTCATGGACCATAAGACTTTTTATGGTGCGTTTGATAAGAAACAAAGAAATAATTGAGAAATAAGAAAGATAAAAATAGAAAAGAAAAAAATAAAATAAATGAAAATAAGAATAAAAGTGTTTAATTTAAAAAAAACAAAAAATATTAAAATATTTAATTAAAATAATCAATTTTTATAATAAAATAATCGATTATCATATTTTGATAATCATTTATCAAAATATAATAATCAATTATCATATTATAAAAATCAATAATTATTTGCAGTTTTGATATTTTAAATTGCCACTAAACTCTTAAAATTGTCACAAAATATTAATTTTTAACGATTTTAACCGTTAAAAAAATTGCCTCAAATAATCAAATATATTGTTGATCAATATTTATTTTTGCATAAATCAACAAAGAAATAAAAAAATATAAATCTATATTTTTTTATTTCTCTCTTATTTTATTTTTACTCTGTTAAACATATGTTATTTTTTATTTTTTAATTTATTTTTCTTCTCTCCTTGCCTCTTCATTATTTCCTTGCAACCAAATGATACGTGTGGTTAATGTGCCTCCTGACCCTTTATCTATTTTGTACCTCCTCACCGACAACGCCAGGGTGTCAAGATTCTGATTAAATTATTTTGCACTTTTGCTTTTTGGCGTTTATCCTGTGTTTGGTAAGGAAGAGAGATATAAAGGGTGAGAAAATAAATGGAAACGAAACGAAAAGAAAAAAAATAAGTAAAAAATAAATATTGTTTAGTTTGAAAGAAATAGAGAAAAAATAGAATAAAAATTTTATTTTTAACTTTTGAGTAATTTAAATGAAAAAATAAAATTATACTTATACCTTTAATTTTTTTTAGAGCTTAGTTATCGAAAAAGTCTAATAGTAGAAATATATATTTGATTATGCTACTCACATAATCGAATATATGACCATAACAATGTCATATATTAGATTATGTGATTAACATATTCGAATATATGACACTACATATATTCGACTATGTATTAGTCTTCCCATGCCCATATCAGCTGCTCCTTTTTTCCGTCATATTTTCCACAGTACTATTGAATATTGATTAATAATGTAAATATACAATATATACATACTGAGATCTCATATATTGTATATATTTGAATATTTTTTCCTGACATTTGAATATATATATATATATATATATATACACACTCTCTTCTCAATCAAACAAGAAAAGAAAAAATATTTATTTTTCTTTTATTTTATTTTTTTCTAGCAAATAACCAAAAAATTATCTCATTTTTTATTATTTTTTTCATTTTCTTTCCTGAAGAGTTTGTTTGGTAATGTCAAAATAAGAAGAGGAGGGTAGAAGAAGAAGGATGAGCAAGAAAATAAGAAAATTGATGTTGTTTGGTAGAGTAGAAAAGAGAATACATTTTTTAAAAAATCACTAGGACCACAATTTGATTCTTTTATGCTAAAATGAGAAGATTTGTGAAGTAATAATGCAAAAAAACTAACAAAATTGATTTTGTTAGTTAAAAAAATTGATTTGCATAATATAAAAGTCTCATATCAGTAACTTTTTACACAAGCTAAAATTGATTTTGTTGAGCAAAAAAACCGATTTTGTTGTATTATTTTTTTATTTTTCTCTTTTTTATTTTTTTATTTTCTTTTTATTTCTCTTCAATTAAATAATTTTTATTTTTATTTCATTTGTCACTTATTTTTTTTCTTTTTTTTACCTCTTTTCTTTTTTATCCTCTATTTTTTCTTTACCAATCACACCATAACTTTCCTTTGTCAACAAAACAAAATGTTCATGCTGCAAATTTACGGTCAACTAGTCTGTACAATCCTACAGGCTACAGGCTACAGGCTACAAGCCTACAATTGATCTCTTTATGTATTAAAATAGTTTAATAATACAATAATAAATTAATGAATATTATGTTCATCTATATAATTCCTTATTGTATTGAAAAGTGATTGAGTAAACTTTGTTATACGTAGTCTCTCATTAAAAGGAAAAAGAAATAAGCGTATATTAATTATTAAATCAATAGTTAAGATAAAAATTATTAACGATCAAGATGAAAGTAATAAATAAACAAAAAATAATTATTTCAGTTATTGCCACGTGGATATTGAGCTTCATAATTAAGTTACTTCATGCCATGTGCATGTTTGATAAATGACAAGTTGCATTCATCATGATTTTTGTAGCAACAGATAGTTGCTTGTGTTGATTGTACTACGATTTTAATGTCACCATGATTTCCTACCACAATCCAAACATACTAATAATTTTAGTAGATAAAAATTATTGGTGATTTATACACGAGTTATCAGATACCATTTACTTTAGTTTCAAATATTTAAGTTAGATTATAATTAAAAGACGTTATTTCAGAGTTTTTAGTGTCTATTTTTTTTTTTTCTTTTGAAGAAAACTGCTTACAATGGTCACTCGTAACCTCGTAGGCCACTTGCAGCGCCTTGTCATGTCAAAATCTCAGACCAAGGCAAACCGTACTTCGCCAACCGGCAAACTTTTTAAAGGGCAAAAAACCAAAATAGTATTAAAAAAAAATAATTATCATAATAATGTAAAAAAAAATATTTTATCAAAATAGGTGATTTTGAGATATATAGAAAGCGCTAATTGGAGTGGTGTCACACAAAAAAAGTAAGGTGCTGGTTCCATCAGCGCCACTTGCAATTCAAATTGATGTGATGTTTTTTGTCCTGTAGTAGAAGACGCTAGTCAGACCAGCGCCTTTTCGTACAAGACGTGATTTTTGTCTTTTCCGAAACAATGTCTATGATGTAGCTTTTGACTGATGCGACAAGTTGGCTTTTAATGGAAGGTGCTGGTCAAACCAGTGCCATCAGTCTGGTCAAAGGCGCTGGTCAGATCAGTGCCACCTGTATTGCTATGAGGCTCGAATTTGACTAGCAACACTTGAGTAATTTCTAATCCAACAACCTCCATGCACGTATCTGCCGTGCATGCATATAATATCTGTATTTTGATAATTGTTGCCTGTTTATATGCGTTGCAGTATAATATTCTGATTCTGATTCTTATTTTGATTTTGAGATGACATTTAATTTTTTTTAATTGAGTTGCTAAGCTTATAAATACGAACTTGATATGTGTTTGCTAAGCTTATACATCTCTGTGTTTGATAATTTTGCTCCCTTGCTTTCGTGCTTCTGTTTGCTTTCTTGTCATTCCACATTGAAGTTGTTTTTTGCTTGTGTACTCTTAGTATTTTTTTTCATTTCTCATATTTTGCATCTTCTTTTGGTTTTTAAAGATGACTTATATTATTACTTTTATTTATTCAAATGGTGGAAAATTCAATGGTCAAAACTAGTAGTTGTATGTAATTGTCTTCTGTCTACGTGTGACGTATGTATTATTGATCATATCATTATTAAACTTATTAGCATATTCTGCTTATTATCATTAGATTTATATTTAATATTAATTTTTTAATTACGTTAAATAAAAATGGCCTTCGTACTTAGTATTTACATTGAAAGCAAATAGTACATGTAACATATACGACACGAAATAAACATTTCATGGACAAGATTAAACACGACTCATTTCCTAGGTCTCCAACATTAACCTAAATGAAGCTTTTACGGGGGAAGCCAGTGCGTCACATGTGGAGGAGCATATTAGGAGGAACCCAGATCGTGGCGTGAGACATAAACAACGTGGATGTATTTTAACACCAAATGATCCTGAAGATGAGCGTTGGAGACCCTGAAAATGAGTCGTGTTTAATGTTATCCATGAAATATTTATTACGTGTTGTATATGCTACATGTACTATCTGCTTTCAATGTAAATACTAAGTAAAAAGGCCATTTTAATTTAACATAATAAAAAATTTATTAATATTAAATATAAAATTAATGATAATAAGCAGACTGTGCTAATAAGTTTAATAATAATATGACCAATAATACATACGTCACACGTAGTCAGAAGACAATTACATACAACTAATAGTTTTAACCATTTTGATTGTCATCACAAAGACCATACTCTTGCACAATGTGAGGACATAAACTTTGATTGTGGCCTTCCTGCTTACAATAACCGCGACGTAGTCTACATTGTGATTCCCTACAATCCATTTCGTTCCTTAAACGCGTTGACTTCAAGCGCCCTTTACTACAAATCATGGACTCATTTGGAACAATCCTGGGACCACTTCTACCACCAATGTTGGAGTCATTGCCGATGGGCCACCACTGCCCAAAGTACGCATTAATGACGTTTTAAATTGAGTACACAGGGTCCACATATTGATAATAATCAATACTGACTTTGGCACATGCAGCTATGACATGCGAACACGGATATCTATATGCTTAGAATGCACCACACTCACATTGTCGTGCATTTAAAACAACGGCTATGTCTGCCCACCCTTTTGTGTAACTAGATTGAAAGGTTCTTCAACTTCAAACCTAGTGGATTGAATGTTGTACGAACGAATGTGCTGCGTGCAAGCATCCTTTATATTTTTCTGTAAAGCATCTAGTAACCTCTTGCAATACCTTTGACCAGAACTAAACTCTGCTCTTGCTTGGGTTCCTCTCTGAACAAAATACTCCACCAGTCTAATGTAAGTGCTCCTTACTAAAGCAGTAATTGGCAAATTGCGTGCACCTTTTAATATCTTGTTAACAGCCTCAAACAAGTTTGTCGTCATATGGCCATATATACGCCCTTCTTCATCATGTGCTATGCTCCATTTTGTTACGGAGATGTTGTCAATCCACCTGTGTATTTCGGGGCTAGTCTCACGGAATGCTTCCAAACGCCTTCCAAACTGGTGTTTACATGTTGTGTATCCTACACCAATGAGAACGTAACCAAAGTATGTAAGCAAACATCAGCAACCACAATAAAACATAAAACTAAACATAATTAAATTTACCCATGCTTATCAACTCCTGCTTCAATTTTGTATTCTTAAATCGGTGGTTAAAATTGCTTGCAATGTGACGGATGCAATACACATGGTACGCACTTGGTGGCTGCCAACCGAGGTTTGCATTTGAAACCGCTAATTTAATGCTCTGGTGACGATCAGAAATCAAACATAAGCCTTGCTTTTGGGTCACATGGCGTCTTATCTTTTGCAAGAACCATGACCATTCACTTAATGTCTCACCTTCAACAATTGCAAACACAAGAGGCAATACACATGCATTCCCATCTTGTGTTGTGGCGATAAGCAATGTTCCTCGATACTTGCCATATAAAAATGTGCCATCTATTTGTATAATCAATTTGCAAAAGTTGAATGCATCACATACTGGTTTGAATGTCCAGAATACGCGACGGAACTTTCGAAATCGACCGTCAACTTTGTTGTTGAAGACAAAATCGGTTGTCTTTAATTTAAATGTTGATCTTGGACAACACTCGACCATTCTGTCTAACCACCTTGGCAATAAATCGTACGATTCGTCCCAGTCACCAAAGACCCTTGCAATTGCCTTTTGCTTAGCTTTCTAAGCCTTTCTATATGTGATTTTATAATTATATTGACCACTTATTCGTTCTTGTATCAGTGAGACAGAAATCGACGAGTCTTCATTCACCATACCTAACCACAAAAATGATAATGAAACATACAAAGTCACATATAGTTCAAAAAATGCAATATCGACTTAAAAAGTAGTACCATGTATAAAATATAGTCAAACATAAGCCTTGCACCTATTATGCATGAACAGATGAACTCATAGTCTAATTTCTGGTGGTCTTGAGATAGCACAATGTTCACACATGAGTGTCCACCGCCCCATTTAATAATGGTCCATTTATCAGTCTTCTTGAACAATATTGTTCTCATTTTCCATGGGCACCCGTGTGCACTATTTGGACATGTCATGGACAAAACTGTCGGTTTGGATTCCACAACACGATATGACTAGTGCGTCTTCATTTAATAAAGCTTTACAACTATCTGCACATCACGTTTGGTGCCAAACCGTAAACCCATGTAAAGCTCGTTGCCCATGCTCCAGTTGACAGGCACATCCGACTCATGAAAAGGAAACTCTTGGTCAGGGTGATCCCAATTGATATATTTGTAGTGGGGTGACATATTCCAAAACGTAGCTTGTGTTTGGCCTAAATATGATTAAACAAAATGCATGAAACAAGTGTTATTAGATTAAAAAAAATACAAAATAAACATTCGAAATTACCTGCATATTGTGGCTGTTGTTCATCAATTGGTAATGGTGAATTGATAGGGCATGCAGTAAAAAAATTAGCTGCCAAGCTGTTAGGCTCAAGATTGGCATCAAAGTTACCATCTACATCTGTATCTGAAGAACTGCCGTCTGGAATTTGACCCTCATTTTCATCATCGTCACTTTCATCTCCATCGTCGCTTAAATGCGTGGTAACATGAAGATCAACATCAACATTCAACTCTGCACGTTCAGCAACATCGTTGAACTCCTACTGAGATGTACCACCTCTTGAATCAATAGACATGTGAGGTTGAGTATGATCTATCTCAGCTAGTAATGAGGAACAACCAGCAGTCTCAACGTCAACATATATCTCAAGGATTGTCATGACAAATTGTTGTTTAAATGCATTAATCATACACTCAATATCTTCATCGTCACATATTAGAACACCTGAATATATGATCGGGTTTTGGCATGTCAAAAATCTACAAGTCAAGTTACAAATAGATTGATATCTTGAAAGCTTCAACTTATCAAAAATCTTTTTTGTTAACACATCATAAGTGATACCACGTTTAATTTGAATTGTTCTTTATCACCTTCAAAAGTCATGCCCTGTGGACCATTAAATTTTCTACCATTCGAATAAATAAAAGTAATAATAGAAGTCATCTTTAAAAACCAAAAGAAGATGCAAAAAATGAGAGACAAAAGAAAAATACTAAGGGTACACAAGCAAAAAATAACTTAAACGTGGAATGACAGGAGAGCAAGCAGCAACATGAAAAAAGAGAGCAAGATTATAAAACACAGAGAAGTATACTTCTACTGCATATCAAGTTCATATTTATAAACATAGTAACCCAATTATAAAATATTAAATGTCATCTTAAAAGCAGAATAAGAATAAGAATAAGAATAAGAATCGGAATCAGAATAAGAATATTATACTGCAACACATATAGACGGACAATAATTATCAAATACAAATATTACATGCATGCGCGGCAGATACGGGCATGGGTTTGTCAGAATGAAAATATTTAAGTGGCACTCGTGAAATTCGCGCCTAATTATAGTACAGGTGGTACAAAAGGCATTGGTCTGACTAGCGCCTTTGAGCAGTACTGAAGGCACTGGTCTGACCAGCGCCTTCTACTAAAAAACAAAACATCCCGCGTCAGTCAGAGGCTACATCATTTTGGAAAAGACAAAAAACATGTCATGTATGGAAGGCGCAGGTCTGAGCAGCGCCCTCTACTACAAGACAAAAACGTCGCGTCGAGTTGAATTGCAAGTGGCGTTGATGGAACCAGCGCCTTGCTTTTTTTTGTGTGGCGCCGCTCCAATTAGCGCCTTTTATGCATCTCAAAACAACCCATTTTGGTAAAATATTTTTTTTTTACATTATTATGATCAATTGTTTTTTTTTATACTACTTTGGTTTTTTTTGCCCTTTTTAAAACTATTATTGACTGAATATATTATTAACTTATTATAAAAAGAATTTAATAATTATGTATAGTATAAAAATATTTACATTATTAACTAATAAAAAATTACTACTAGTATAATTTTTAAGATAGTTATTGTTAAAATTAACAAATTTATTAATAAAACTTTTTATATTGTTAATATATAGTTTATTTTCTCTTATAAAAATATTAACTTCCAAAAACTATAAATAAGGGTGTGTAAAAAATCCATTGGACTTAAATCATATTTTAATTGCACGGGCTCACTTCCCTTTAAATCTATTTTAGTGGACCATTTTTCTTTTGTTATTCAAACCACATTTTATTTTTGAAAAAATATATTTGGATACCTCATGGTGTGTAGACACTAAAAGAGAAATGGGAAGAGAAAAAAGATAAGTAATTGATATAATTGACAATGTGATGTGATAAAAAAAACGGATACAGAAAAATAAAGTGTATTAATAGGGAGGGTGTTTGCATTGTGTGGATGTCTAGAAATTGGGACTCTATTTTCTTTTATTGAATTTGGTGCCCATTTGTTACAGACAGAGTTCATAATTGAAACTAAAAATTGGTCCAAATTCATCCACTCATTCAAACCAAATTTCTTTCTTGCATCAGATGCTCTCATCACAAACCCTAATTCTCATTAGACATGATAAGTATATTCAAACTCATAAGTATTGATGAGCAAAAACTACAAGTGCATGATTATCGTCAAGTAATAATATTGAATCCACAAGGATTGCGTGTTAGGCTTAATAATTATCGTGATTCAATTATAATTAAACAAAAGGAAATAATTTAAATGGATGTTGATTTAGTGAAAAGAAATCACAAGTAAATTCAGAAACAAACAGAGGAATTTGATAATTGAAACTTTGAAGATCAGGGTTTATACTATGACACTTAATAGATTAATTCCATTATCGTTGTGTTTTTACCAGTTCTCATTAAGGGTGAATTAACCTAAGGTACCCTCTATTCCCTTTTAAGATATGGAGAGGTGTTTAATCAAATAACCCACCTACTTTCGTGATGGTTGCAGTTAATTAAACCCATTATGTTCTTTGTTAATTCAATTAATTCCCTAAAGGTTTCACCTACTTTTGTGGTTTAGACCTAAGTCCTTTCCCTATGGTTCCAGTGTTTAGGTTCTCCTTTTAGTACTTCCCCAATCTCCTAAAATTATGTAAAACGCAGTTTAATCGTTTTGCATTGAGATAAATAATAGAGAAGGAATCAAGAGGAGAACAAGATTCAGACAATGATTACAGAAATTAATTCATTAAGAAGCTCATAGGACTACACCCAATTCTAGAATAAAGAAGAACTAATCACAAATATCCATAAAGACAAAATAAACATAAGAAAATAAGAACACCAAACCAAAAAAAGAGAGGAGAAGATGATCCCTAGGCTCTTGCCTCTCCATTCCAAGCTCTCTTCCAAAAGTTGTCTATCCCTATTTTTTAAACCTATATAAATAAAAGGGCTCAATAGGGTTTAATCCCAAATTACACGTGAAAAACGTGAAAAAGAGAAAATGCTGTCAGGTTTAGTTCACAGGAGTGATCAGTAGTTCACGGGGGTGAACTCCTCTACCTTCAACGTAAAAATCATGAGCCAAAGAAGCTCACAGGGGTAAGTAGGAATTCACGGGGGTGAACTCCTCTGAACCACCACATGGTGCTTACAATTTGTCTGCTGGGTCTCCAAACCTGTTGGCTCAAGTTCTACTGCCTCCAAATGCTTCTAATCTTTACCTTTAGTCCCTCCAAGTCCATGATACCAACTCCTATAATAAGAAAATACTAAACACATAACGAGTTCTAAAAAGAAAGGAAAAGCAATGAAAATATGCTACAGTGAAGTCCTAAATGCAAAGATATATAATGTATCCCAAATGAGATGCTATTCATAAATGATGTAAAATGCAAAGTATCAGGTATCTATCTAATCTAACCTGATTTTAATAAGAAAAACCCATTTTGGTTTGGTTGAATATATATATGGGTAAGGATTCGTTGACATTGTCAAAGTTAGTTAAATTATACATTTAGTAACTTTTTTATAAAATACAAATTTAACCAATCTAATTGTTGAATTATGTAATATTATCTTCATGATTATTTATATCAAATTTTACATAATTTGGATTGTTCTAGATATGTTATCTAATATTGAATATTTACATATATTATAATTGTTTATTATACATTAAAATAAAGTGATGTGATGAACTACTAAATAATTTTGAAATTGTGTGAAATTTGCATGCTTAATATAATTAACAAGAAAATCAAATTTAATGGTTGGATTGATTACATTTTCATTCTATAAAAGTTACTGAAGATGTAATTTGACTAACTGTCAACGGATCCTGACTCTCTGTCTCTGTCTCTCTCTCTCTCTCTTTCTCTCTCTCTCTATATATATATATATTTCAATTTATTTTTTACATTCTATTTTTTTATATATATTTAAATTAAAGGTTATAATATATTTTTATACTCTAATTTTCATACTAATTAAAAATATAAATTGATAAATTAATTATTATAGTTACTAAATAATTTAAATTATACTAATATATATATATATATATATATATATATATATATATATATATATATATATATATATATATATATATTGCACTTTATTTTTTAAATTCTAATTTTTTATATATATTTAAATTATAGTTCATAATATATTTTTACACTCTAATTTTTATAATGATTAAAAATAAAAATAAATAATGTAATTCTTACAACACCTAAATAATTTAAATTATAGTAATATTTAAATAATAAAATTCAAATTACACAATTTATTAAAAAATATTTTATACACTATTTGAATTAAAATGTAATTAATAACTTAGTATATGATTAATTTGAAATTATATTAAGTAAATTAAATTTTTTTAAAAAGATGGGTGGTTTCATCGTAAGTTTCCCTGACCTTAACGGGGATGAGGTTGTATTTTATTTTTTCACACCCATTTTTTTTAAACTTGCCCCTAAACCTGTCCCACCCTTAACGAGGGTAGGGACGAGGATAGTCAAACTTGCCCTGTTGTCATCCCTAATTCCCACTTTTGTTCACCACGATTTTCTCCCTAATTGTTCAAACCCTAATCGTGTCTCAAATATTCTTTCTAATTGTCTTCATTAATTGTGATTGTGATTTTGATTCCCATATCGTGTCTTAAATCGAACCATGATTAAGTATTAGTTTCTCATATCTTCAAATTTTGATTCTTGCTATAATTGTTTCTAATCATATTGTGATTTCTAATCAAATTGAATCATGATTAGCTATTAGTTTTCTCATATCGTGATTTGCTTGCATGAAACTTCTCTTTGTTTTGCATACCATTGTTTACAATCACTCTTTGTCATTAAGCTATTGCATCGTAACTCTAGAAAGATGGTGTATAAGATGGTAGAAAATGTGTTTCATAATATGAATTGTACCTAGAAGCTTGTTGTTGTCTACAACGAAAAGAAAGATTAAAATGTTGTATAAATAGAGTTTATGTTAGGATCACAGCAAGTGTACTGATTGTACAAGTAATAAAACAAGAAACCAAGAGTATTGTCTTCATGAGGATTAAGACCAATTAATTACTCTTTGATTTAAGAAGAAGGAAAGGATTGGTTTTTGGTTTTTGTATTTTGATTTAATTGAAAGAACGAAGAACATAATTCAACGATTTTAGGAAATTCATTAATAAAGTGATTAGGTATCAAAATCCCCTTGATTTTCTTCTAAGGTAAACTCTTTCCCTTCTAAATCCCTTTTTGTTATGTGATTCACATCCAATCTAATTTAGTTTTACCTCAACTCCTTGGCTAATAAGCCATTTATTTATAATTATGAACCTTAATCCCTTAAAAAAGAAAAATTAGTAACAAGCATTAAGCGAAGGAAATTCACATGAATGCATACAATTTATCCTTATCCTTAGGTGCAAGAATTGCACAGTTATAAAATTGGAATAATGTAAACCCTAATTTCTCAATTTTAAGAATTAGATTATAGATCAATTTCTTAATGAGTGTCAATTATGGAAAAACATGAACACAAATTCATTAACTAAATTCATATAATAAGAGAAGGATTCAAAAAGAAATCAAATAGATTCAAACTAAGGTTCATCCTAACTTAACCCAAAAAACTTATGGAGACACTAAGAACAAAATAAAAAGAAGAAAAAAGGCATGAATATTTAAGAATCAAACTTGAAATCTTTAAGATCCAAAAGCTGGTGATGAATCCTCATTCTCTTCCTTGCTTCTAGTCCTCAGATGAGTTAAAGAATGCCCCAACAATGTAATTTCTTTGAACATATAGTGAGTACGTTGATGCTTTTTGGGCCATAAAAATTCATTGGGCACATTAAAGGATTAAAATTCGAAAAGATAAAAACGCCCTGACCTTGGGTGCCGATTTTTTCTTTTCAATATTTTCTTTCGCATCCTTTTTGAAATTTTGTTCGATGAACTGACTGTATCTCTAAAATTGCCCTCCTTGGCACTGGGCACCCTTTTAGTGCTTCTTTTTGGTTGTTTATAGCTAAAAATTGCTTCTTTTGTACTCAAATGCTGTCCTTTTCTCTTGCTCATGTGTCCTATGTTGATAAATCAAATACTTAAGCAATATCATGCAATTTTCAAATAAAAATCTCAAAAACATTAATCACATGACATCCCTTGTTATTGGGTGTAAAATAGCTTTATAAATTTACACAAGCTATAGATTTATCAGTTTAAATGATTGACATCTTTGTTTAATTACGACAATAGCCATTATAGGATATTGATATCAGTATGATTTTCCATTTATTTATATATTTTTAACATGAAACCTAACCCACATCTTTAATTATGAAAATTTCTGTGTAGAAATTCTATAGCAAGGTTATTTACAATTTAGCTTTTGACTAGAGCTGACAAAATGGGTTCCACCCGATCAGCCCATAAAAAGGGCTGGGTTAGGGTTACAAAATGCTAGCTCAAGCAAAACCATACCATTTTGGCCCGACTCGTTTAGCCCAACGAGCAACTAAGCTCAGGTTAGGCTGGCCTAATAAAAATATCTGCATGGATGATAGCTTAAAGAAATCTTGCGATATTTACAATAAAATGGCATGAGTTATCAATACTTAGGTAAGCATCTATTAGAAGAACCATACCCATGTTGCTCCTGAATTGAAAGGACACACTGGAATTTTGATTATATGGTTGTATGTGCTAGATATAAAATTATATATGTCTTTGCTTAATAACCTAATTTTTTAAGATATTTGATACATGATTATTAACATGGATGGTTAAATGATTCAGAAAAAAAAATTATATGACTTCATACCAAATGCATAAACTTATTTTGTACTATAAGGGTATGTTACACACTCACAAAAAGAAAAAACTAATTGATATGTTTAAAAATGTTAATTATTTATTAATTGTATCAAATTTTACTGGGTGTAATTAAAGATTAATTATTAGGCTATTAGTTTTTTTCTCGTGTGTCTCACTATCTTAATTTAGTAGTTATGGTTCTATTTATTGAGCCTTTTTTTTTTTCAAAGTGTTGGATATGAATGAAGAGATAAAGTGAATTATTTTGTAGTTGTTCACATAATTATATCTTTGAGGGATTACATATATAACACATTTTAGTGAATTATAATTGATTTTTAGATTTTGTATAATTATCCAATACAATAGACAAATAATATTAATTGATTAAAAAAAAGAAGGCTAAATTGGTTCGGTGGCCCGTTCAGGGCCAAGTTGGGCTAAAGAAAACAAGGCTCGAAGGGAGACCGGACCAATTCATTTGACACCTCTACTTTTGACCAAAGTCTTCTATGAGTAATTTTTGGCTGTTTATTAAATTGTCTTATCTCCATATGTTTCTTATGAAATACAATTTCATAATTTAATTTATAGTTCAAAATCAATTTAGAATTGGTTCAAAAATATCCAAATCAATTTTTTCAAAAAGAAATAGTTTAAATTTTAAATCCAAGCAGATTTTATTATGGTTTGGTGTAGGTTAGATGTGGAAAAAATCAATTAATAATGGTATGTGAATACCTTTCTATTGCAAATACTCCATTAATACTAATTATTCATCTTTCTTTCTATCACATCATATCATTTATAATACTACCGTTTCTCTCTTAGGGCATGTTTGGTAGTGTTCAGGTAAGGGGGAGGTGGGTGAAATAGGAGGAAAGAGAAGAGATATGTATAATTTTTTTTATTATGTTTGGTAGAACTGAAAGTTGAAGAAATTTTTGAAGAAAATCATGGGTCCTACAACTTAAACCATCCATGCAAAACTGAGCGAATTAGCGAAGAAATCATACTTGTTGTGCTGCTCTTCCAAAATGGTTTTGTGGCATTTTAAAATCAAATTGATGTATATTATGTTAATCAAAATCTGTTTTGTGGTAACCAAAATTTGTTTTGTGGTATAGGAAAATTTGCTTTGTGGTAACCAAAAGTATAAAATCGGTTACATCAAAACAATACAGATTTAGTTAGAGTGAAAATCGATTTTTATCACTATTCGTATCTTTTGGAACTTTATCAAAATCAACTTCAATAATCCCAAATCAATTGAACCAAAAAGAAAAAAGAAAAGAAATATGCATTCAAATATGTAAGAGTAAAATGATATTTAATTAGTAATTCAACTTTCTTTCTCTTTTTTTTTTCAAACCAAATAATTTCACAAATTTATTTTTAGTTTATTTATTTTATTTTTCTTTAATCAAACAACCTTAATTTTTACGTTATTTCTTATCTATTTTTCTTTTCTTTTTTTCTTACTTTTTTCCTCCCTTTATCTTCTTTTCTTCACCCTACCATTGGGAACTATCATCCGGCTTGAGTCCGAGGACAAATTTTCCCAGAACCAATCTCACCAACCTTGCCAACCGGTAGAGATTGGTTGCATCAAGAATCTGTACCACAGTGTGAAAGAATTAAGCAAGGATGTGTTCTGGAACAACACCTGCAAGGAAATGTTGCTTTCTCCGCGCAACCCGTTAGAAGCTTCTTGCCAGAGGCTAAAACTGAAGGTGGATGATACACCGCCCACTAAGTATTTCATGTGTCACAGCTGTTCAAGGGGCAGTGGTTTGTTGCTTAGTACTTTTGATGGGGCAAAGTGCTCCTGTGGGAAATTAATGAAAAAAAAAATGGAGCTGCATGTAGAATCCAAGGAAAAGTCTGCTGGGGACAACGGTGTTTTTGTTAAAGGGGATGCCGTGTTCTTGATCTATGATGACTTGAGAGTGCTCCGAAGCTCTGTTCAACCACTCCTCAAACATCGATACAAAGACTTCAGCAAGATGACAGAGAAGTCTGTAGACGTTGGCATGAACGAGGTAATATTACTTTTTATTCATTTAAAGTGGTACTTGCATGATTTGTTTGGTTAAAAGGAGGGGAAGAAAAAAATAAGAGTCTTTTCTCTTCTAGACCTGTCCGAGTTTCTAAATCAAATAAGAGATTTTTATCAGATAGTATGTTAGACTCGCACGCACTTAAAAGCTTGAGCATGAATATGTATTGGGAAACAAATAGGAGTTGTGTGGTAGAAAGTTCAGATATATTGAATTTAAAACTTTTTTGTGACTTGCACTTACCACTTATGTATGTATGTAACTGATAACCTTCCTCGAGTTCCTTAATTAGCTTGTAAAGTAGATGCACAGGACCTTTCCTTTACAGCAATACTTTGATAGTAGTATGAGATTTGCTTGTTTAATGAATTATAACTTTACAAGCTTAAAGTTTTCTATGTTTTGTTTTTTCCCAGATATTTAGCATACTAAAGCAAGCATTAACCTCCAAATCTCCTTTAAGTGATGTATTCTTGGAACATGGAGAATCTAATCCAACTTGCTCTTTCTCACCAGATACTGGCCCAAGTCACGGGAAAGGTTCTGTAAAAATCAAGGTAACAGTGAGCAAATCACAGAACAAGATTCTGTTTGCTGAAACAGAAGGAGATTTTGTTGATTTTCTAGTCAGCTTCCTCACAACACCTCTTGGATCTATTCTGAAACTTATGAATGGCAAATTATGCTTGGGAAGCATTGATAACTTGTACGCAGGTGTGAAGAATCTCAATCCATCATGTTTCATAAGGTCATCAAATGAATCCTTACTGAATCCAAAGGTCGCTCCTCATTTTGGTTGCAAGAGCAATCCACTAAATGCTTTACAAGAAGACGACACTCCTAAGTATTGGTATGGCACTGTAGAAGCGAAAGATGACGAGGGGCGTACAATGATTTCAAAGAAAAAAGACATATTACGAGATTCAAAAGAAATGAAACTTTTTGACCCGAGATCTTCTGATGAAGCAAGAGAATCTGCTGTGGTATTTATGAAAGGGCCGCCGTGTCTATTTATTGTGAGCGATGATCTGAAAGTGATACCAGTGACAACTACTTCTAGCATTCTGTATCTGCAAGAGCTGGAGAATGTCCAGTTGGATGATTTGGAGGAACATTTGGTGGAAATCAGGAAGTCGCATGAGGTAATATTCACAATCTACTCTTGACGACTTGTTCTTTAGCGCTGCCACAATATTGGTATAAGAAAATTTGATTCATATCAATGTTTTTAGTTAACATGTCTTAATTTGGTCAAATGATTGGCTAGAATGAACTTTGTACAATATTTCTTCCATGTTACCCTCTAGGCCCTTTTAAATTTAGAAGTGACGTTCATTATGTCTTTTTTGGTCAGGCACTGAACTTGTTGAGGGCTTCTTTGACATCCGACCAAGCTGCTCTGACACGGAGCCTATTCCACCTATTGAGGAAGTGGAAATACCAAAGATGCATTCCATTTTGGGGTGTATTGAGAGAATGGAAGAAAAAGAGACAAAGAAAAAAGAATGGGAAGAGAAAGAAACTGAGAGAGGTAATAAAAGTGATATGACGAGAAAGAGATAAGAAGAAAGTGAAGAAGAAAGGAGGTGGAAGAGAAAATAGGCACATGTTAACGGTAACTCCTGAAGAAGCCAAAGGAAGAAATTAAAGCCTAAACTTTATGGGTGATAATTGATAAGGGGTGGTTTAGCAATTCTGCAATATTTTAGTGTGTGAAATAGTTATGTTTAAGTGAATTGGATGGTCATGTAATATTTAATTCTCTTGTTCTATGGAAGTCGTAAGAGTGTTGGTCCGCAATTTTACAAGTGCTATTAGGCTCTCAGAAATTGACCTCTGAAAGGTCTTTGGAATTGATCTCTTGATGATCATGCACATCCTTTTGAAAAGATTCCACTGTTAAATTTTTGCTTTATCACTAGTGGGTCGGGCCGTCTTGAGTGGAGCATCTAAGTCCATTTAGCTGAGGACTATCTCAATTATGTCCGTCCAGACTTTCAAGTTCTTCTCGTTTAACATAAGCATGTTAATTTGTGCAGACAAATTCACCGCAGTAGCAAGAGAAACTAAATAAAAAAAGTTAGTAAATGCAAAATAAACATGTCATATAAACCAAAATAACATGTAAAATAAACAATTGATATGCGTAATCCATCACAAGATATCAAGTACAACACTAATTCTAGTATTTGGACAAAGAAATTAACTCGTAAGCAGTACTCTCAACATAATGATTGTCCACATAAAAATAAAAAACTTTATTTTTGTTACACATTTACCATCATAGTCATGTAATTATTTGGCCAAATTCTGTTCTCCTTTTGGTCAAGTAGAGTCTGCATAAACCATTTCACTCAACATTTATATAACTTCAAATAAATTAATTAATGCAATAAGGGTTACTTTGGCAACATGATGTATCAATTAATTTAATAATAAAATACTAGACAACCTTACACTTTCTTTTTGGGTAGAAATGATGCGGAAGGAAATAGAAAGAAGAAAGATATGATAAAAATAGCAAATTTTCATCATTTATTTGAAATTATGCCTAAATATTTATAGTTTGAATATGATAGTTTAGTTTTTAGGAATTTTCATTATGTTTCAGATTTTTAGGATATTGTTTAGATAATGAGATTATTTTTATCATATAAACTTAAAGATGTTATTAGTTTGATTTCAAGATTAGAATGTTGTTAGTATTTGAATTTTGTGTTACACCTTCAATGATCCAGATTTTGGTCCGAGTTAAATGCCTTTGTGTGGCAAACTTTGATACAATAGTTAAAAATAAATATATGTCTACATTGCTCTGTCACTATTTTTTTTTGTCATATTATAAATCAAATTCCATGTTGTCTTTATTTACAATTTCCTATTGCAGGAGCTTTACGGAGTGGTCTTTTTATTCTCCTTTCTATCCCTTGAGGCTTAAGAGATTAAAATATGCAAACACCAAATGCAAGATAAGATTGGATTATCCTCCATTGGAGGCAATTCTACTCAAGTCGAGTAGGATTTCTATGGGTTGACAAAGCTCTTTTTTCGAGTATTTAAGACAGTTACATATCCATTTTTGAACTTGAGACTACTGGTTAAGTTAGAACAACTCTATGTCAATTGATTCACACGTTCAATGGTATCTAACATTTTTCTCTATGTTATCATGACTAAATAAGATTTTATTTACCTGCTCTTTATTTATCTTTTAAATAATACTTTTCTTGATAAAGCTCATAAGTATATCATGAAAAGAGAATGTGTAGAAATAAGGAAAATAAAATAGAATATATTGTAAAATTTGAATTTGTGTATTTTATTAAATATTTTATAATTTTATGATTTAAGTTATTTAAAAAGTAATAGTTTTTAATCTAACGTTATACAAGTCTAATACTTTTTTCCCCCTAAGTTATGAAGGAAAATAAAATAAAAAAACATCAATTAATTGGATGGTTTAGCAAGCTGATACGTGATCTTCGAGAACCTACAATTTTTGCTACCTTTTGATTAGAAGAAGTTAAAATTGCACCAATTCTCTGTAAGGTAGATGCTAATTTTGGTGAAAAGTATCAGGTAGTTTGGATTTGGAATTTAATCCTTTCCACAGATGTTCCTTATCAAATTTGAATTTTTAGGCTTGTAAATTGAAATTAGGTTATCTATAAGGATCTTTACTGGATTCAGATTTTACAATGCATGATGGAGATAATGCGAAAGCTCTGTTTCGCAAAGGTTAGGTTGACATCTTCGGATGAAAAAGTAGGATGAGAATGAAAGTGCTTGATGCTGGCTAGTAAATTGTGTGCTATGTGAGCCGTTTTAATCTATCACTGTGCTTTTGAATTTAGTATTATGGTTCCCCCTTCCTGTAATCCTATTTTGTTTTATGCTACTTTTGATAGGAACTATGCCAGTAGGTTTCAAAATTACGTTTGTGTTCTTGTTCTGTCTGCTTATGTGAATTGTTACACCTTTAATTGCCAACTACATAGGGGATAAATCATTCATGTACTTTGCAAGTTGAACCATTATCGTGAATCATGTCTGGTATTTGTTGTTTATGTTTTGGTCTACTTAATCTCAGACATATATGGCACTCAACGAATCAGATGCGGCTGTTGAAAGATTCAAGAAAGCAATTAGAATTGGAGCCAAATGATCGTGGTTGGCTATTTAAATTCTGAGTTTTTACTTCATTCCCGGTGTGAGCTCATGTCATGCATGCTTTTTAGAAATTGCTTTTCTTAAATCAATCTCCTCAGCTAGTTGGTCACCCCTTTGCAACGCGGTAAGTACTCTAATTGGTCTGGTCTAGCTTTGAAGTATGAGTGATTGCCATTTTATATCAAACAAATAGTTTCATGCTAAAAATAAATTATTATATATAATTTAGAGTTTCAAAGTCCTCTCATTTTAAGTTTTCTTAATTTCTTTCAAAAAAAGAGAGGTGTGGTGCCAAGAACAAGAAGGAAAATGCTGTACGTACTTTCTTTTTTTTGTAGAAGAAAACTTGATGTGTATATATTCAGTTTAGTTGTATGTGAATTTTAAAATAATTATTTGTATAAAAAATTGTAATTATTTATCATGCTTGAATTAGATCAGATCAGAAAGTTCAAACTGGTTGGTGTAGGCATGACTGAATTCTTGAGTGTACTGCCGTACTGGAACCAAAATGAGTTTTACTCGAACATATTGGGGATCATCTATGTTTTGAATTCATTCACTCTGAATAGCTTATTTACCGTACGCAGTGTGTATGAAAGTTGAAAGTGAAGTTTGGAAGTACAAAATCATGTCCTAATGAGAAAAAGGTGCTTTAGTGAAGTTTGTGATTGTTAAAGAAAAATATGCCTTAAAAATATTTAAACCATCTATTTTTAACACTAACATACTTATCATTAATATACAGTCACTTGGAACTGTTGTATTGGTACATTCACATTGTGTAACTACAGTTCTACCAGAGGGTGGACTAATATTTGACAAAATTCAATAAAAATATACACATTCATCTTAAAATAAGAAAAGTTTCTAATTTTTTCAAATTTAATGGAAGATTTTGCATAACTAAATATATTAAAAAAGCCAAGAAAATAGATAGACACAGGTTTTCAGAATTGTTAAGACGTCATTTTAGGGACTAGAACGTCTAAAGTGGACCAATAAATCACAATGTTGAATAGTAATTAAAGATCATTTAACTTCTGATCAAATACAAACAATTGTTAACAAATTATGTATTATCTAACACCTACTCCTTCATGTTCTCATGACTAGAAGTTATATTTTCACTCTCCAGATTACACCCACACTTTAGATGATCCATCATTAAGAAAAGGAGGATGGGGGTGGGGGCAACATGTAAACAATTAAGATTATATTGTACTTCATTTGGGAAGATGGATATACGACATTGGCCATCATAATTAACACTTTAACAGTTTGTTGCAGAAGTGAAACTATATAGGGGAAATGATTGTAGTTAAACAGAAATATTTAATCAGCTCCATAACTGAAACGTAGCAATGGCAAAATATTTAAGCAAATTAAAACATCACAAGCATGGAATTTGAATGGAAGTACTTTCAAGCACCAGATTATTTGAGGCAATAAGCTCATTTGGGCACAAACAAGTCATACAAACAACAATTGAGGGCCATAAGTGAAGCAAAAAAATCAGACTCACTAGTAAGCCAGCAGAAAGAGTTTTCAAAAATTCCTTGGCCATTGACGCTCTTGCATCTAGGATGAGGAAAACGTTAGCTATTGGTTAAGACAATACATCATCCTTAGTATCCAAATAGAAACTAAAAAATTGCCATCCATATGAAATGAATATATAGCTAGACAAGAGATGGCACATTTTGTGCTTCATTTGAGCTCATTTTGGACTTGTGCTTTGATTTCTTCTCCCGCTTCTAGCCCCTGTAAACCAAGCCAAAGATATTATATAATGCGAAATTTTCTCTATAAAACATCATTTTTTTTGGTGGATGAGCAGGACGGGCAGGTAATTCTATATAAGGGTGAAGGAAGTACTCGTCATTATAGCTAAAGACCCCACAACAAGTCTTCAGTTTTCTGTTGA
This sequence comes from Spatholobus suberectus, assembly GCA_004329165.1. Taxonomy (NCBI): domain Eukaryota; kingdom Viridiplantae; phylum Streptophyta; class Magnoliopsida; order Fabales; family Fabaceae; genus Spatholobus; species Spatholobus suberectus. The sequence goes on from CM014732.1 coordinate 73,078,866, forward strand.
TATGCCTCAATTCCTTCATAGAAGGACTTTTGTATTTTCTAACCTGCATACATAATCAGTGCCACAATGGCCAATGTAAAACAGAAGAAAACCATGGTTCCCACCTACTAATACAAAATGTTGATTTGGAATTACACATCAATTATTCAATTTAATGACAAATATTAGAATGAGAAACAATTAGCCAAGAATCAATTGCATTCAGTGATTCAGAAAGCTCGGGCATTGTATGCATGGAATTCTGACAGGAAAAAATGCTCTAAGATAACTGCAATTAAATGCCAGTGTAAAGATTGAACGTCTGAGCAGATACATAAATACGGGTCAAAGAATATACTACAAACTGCAGGCAGGCCATTTTGTTACATGACTTTGTAACAACTAACAACATTAACAAAAAGGAAAAGAATAAATTGACAAAGAAACATGTGAAGCAAATAATAAGTACCTATGACTTTATGGAGTGCATTTGAGTTGTGCAAACCAGCCAAGGCCAACTGCATCAAAAGACACAAACACGTAGTTAGATTTTGAAGCAAAATGGTTTAAAACAAAGCTGAACTAGAATATTGAATCTAGATTGAGTAGAAAATGTTTAGTTGCAAATCAGTAATTGAGAACTATAGCATAAGTTTTCTGTTTTTCTGATGATTGAGGAAACCCTGGCAAGCATATTTCCAATTTTGAAACAATCAACCGAAATTAAGAAAATGATTAATCAATTTACAATAAGGATTAATGGTTGACCACTCTTTCTGAAATTTGGTTCATTTATTTTCACTAGCCTAGGTTGTGACTTGTGACATGGATTATTTGTATTTGGCTGATGAACTGAATTTAATTAATTAGAAAAGGTCCACTTTTTTATTTTTAATCCTTGGTAAAGGAAAGGCAGACCATGGAATTTTTTTGGCTGGTGCTTGTAACAAAAAACACTCTGCTACAAAGGACTTTCGATATTTACAGATTATTCTGAGAATACCTGCTCAGGAGGAAATAAAAGTGGTGCATCTGTAAGCATCATTTTATCAACTTCCGATCTGGCTGTCTTTTGCAAAGTCTATATCAGGAGAAAATTTATCATAATACAAGAAGTTATTTGAACATCATTAAGTCAGTGAACATGTCCAGGTAAAGAGGATGCATAAAGTTTTTTGTAAGAACAATGGTTAAACAGATAAAAAATATTGTTCTATAAGAGAAGGGAATAAAGGAAACAATCACTACACACATATTGGAAGTGCATCGGGCAAGTGTCAGATGTGAGAAAAATCAATATTGACGCTCCATATAAGCTTAAATGATCAAGATTAACTCTTCACACTCCTCACTTTATATGCCCTGTGTGCTCAGTATTTTGCCAAATGCCAAGTATTCCATTTAATTAAAAAATAAATCAATATATTTATATTTCAAGTGTGACAAATGGATCAAGATCATCTACAGTCTAGGAAGAAACTGCAAGCTGCGCAGTTCCCAATGCAATGATTTATTATGTTTAAAATAAGTTTTAGTCATAGAAAATGAATAATAACCACTAGTTGTCATAAAAATAAGGGAGGAGGGATGTTAACAGATACACAGCCTACATATAAAATCACAACAATGTGCTCAGCCAGACAACAGTTACGTTCGACAATAGGATTAGTACCTTGAGCATTTGAAGCTGATCATCACCAGCATTGCAGAATTCCTGTCAATGCCGACAGTTGCAACTTTTAGCATAAAATAAAATCATTAAAAAAACAAGCACTGTTGATATCAGCCAAGTAATATAATTACTAAGCCAAAAGAAAGAGAAAGCAGGAGATTTATTTTGAGATGAAAAGATAACTAAAAAATTTAACATTTTAAAAAATTCCACACATAGGCCAACCTGAGAAACCTCCATATCATTTATAAATAAAAAGATTGATTTCCAAACTCTGCAAAACAAGGGTTTCATGTCCCTGATGAACAAAAACAAAAAATAAATAATAGATCACTTTGTTGAGGCCTATCCATGTCTGATAAACTATCATCTCATTATTGAGAATCATTTGATGATCCTGTGAAATGATCCCCTTACTAAGCTTCTCAGCTGAGACATAATTTTCTTCTATCTTACAAGCAGCATATATGCAGGTCAACCTGTGAAAAAGTTCGATCTGACATACTGAGAAGCTAACAAGTAAATAAAAACTTGAAAAATAAATAAATAAATAAATAAATAAATAAATAAATAAGTCATACAAATCCAACACTGACTTATGACTGCTAAACAGGTAATCAATCAAACCAAACCATAAAAAATAAGTAATTAGTTCAAAAAGATAAAAAGATTAATCAAAGAGAAAACTGATGACAATCTTGCAAGCAGTGCACCAAGTGCAATCATCCCAACAATTTCAACATCTTCAATTAAATTAAGCAATGAATTTCTTAGAATTTGGGCTCACGGCCTAATCCAACCTTATAAAACTAGCTTGTAAGGTGAGAATTGACCAAGCTTTATAAGCTTTATTTAAGCCATATCTCTAAGTGGTGTAGGACTAAACACCCCCTCGAGGCTACAATTAAGACAGCCCCCAAAGAGGCCAAATTAAGGTGGGCTTAGGGTGACTGCAATAAAGGCAGTTTTCCAACAGAATTCACTATAATGATCAATGAGTTTCAATTCCGACTTAATATTGCCAAAAATACAAGTGTGATACATCCTTAGTCTAGAGATCCTCATAAGACTGAAGCAAATCTTACATTACATGTTTTGGTTGATGTTCCATCATCGACAATTGCAGGTAGAATCTTTTAAAATAGATAAGGGCTGTTGCCTGTATATCATAAACTATTTCAAAAGATTGACTATAGAAAACAGTGTTGCCCTTATCATCTCATTAACACAGACTGCTTCACAATTACATTTAAAATATCTGGAGGAGAGCTTGCATACCTGGATCTTATGAGGGAAGCCAAAATTGTTACATACTTCTCGTATCTTGTTTTAATAAAATACCCTTATACATTGTTCTTCTTCAATACTAAGAGGTTTTGTCCGAGAATGCTTTTCAGCTGACATAAAATACTACCTTTGTGAACAGTTGAAATTAGAAATTCTCACAGACAATTAGGGGGAACAAAAACACAATGAAATACTTTACAAACAATTAAAATAATAAAAGACATAATGCTATCTACATATTGAAAAAAAAAAATGAGTCAAATTTATGGAGATAACATCATCACTGTCCTTTGCAGTCATCTGGGGTTCAGGATATGACAACAACCCATCAACATCTACTTCCATTAGAGTTACTCCAAACTTTTTTTTTCTTTTCTAAAAATAATAGTCATTAGCAACCCGGATAATAAACTTTCAAATTAATGATAGCATGAAATATTATGGGCATTTGGAAGAGCTTATGAGGAGCTTATTTGAGCTTATGAAAATAGCTTATAACTCCTATGGACTCTTTTTAGCTTATTTCAATAAATTTCTTGATGTAGCTTGTCAAAATAAACTCTTTCTAACTTTAACTTACTCCAACAAGTTCAACTGTCAAATTTATGGCATAAGTTCTCATGTGATAAGAGCTTATTGAATAATCGTTTAAATAAGTTGTTTACACAAACACACCCTCTGTCTCCAAGGAATAAGGGAAAAGCTGCCCCCACAAGACCACGTTGTTCAAGAAAATATGCAACAACAAATATATAAAGGCTTATGGTCCTAAAGCTTGCCGGTTAAAACTCTCAATAGTTTACAAAGATATTTATAAGGCAGGGGGAAAGTCTGCATACCTTCTTTAGAATATGTTTGGCTATCTGATTAGAAGCTCCATACTTCTCAACCTAAAACAGAAATAGATATAAGGAAAATGAAAAAAAAGTAAATTGTACACATAATATAACAGAAAATAGAATTTCCTATTTTCCTTGAAGCCACTCTTGTGCAGAAAAATTAGGTCAGCCTCTGCTGGGGGAACAAATGTGACTATGAATATTGATTTTAAATGAATAGCAAAGACAGAAACGAAACAAGTAACAGTTGTTGAGAAGAAAAAATCCACTTGGCTCGGTGGGTAGAGGTCAGAAAATCAGCCATGGCCAATCAGAAACCCTAACCAAGGTGCTTTTGTAAGTTTTTTGACCCACAAATTAAAATGTACAAACACTGATTGATTGGAAGCTCAAGGTTCTCCAAGCCGAGAGCAAGTCAGGTTGCAATGCTCATGCTGAAAAGCATTTACATTATCAAACAATAGGATTTTAATTGGAACATATTGTTGAATCCCTAAGACCATATACAAAACTAATAAAAAAAAAACCCTGCCATATTCGGTGCCCCATTATCAGTTTTGTATAAGAAGTATTAAGAACAGGTACTAACATTTGTTTTGATCGCAAGTTCTAAAATATGTGCTTCCACATAATGTATTACTTTCAAGGAATACTAATACTATTTGCAGAAGTGTTCGATCACTGCATGTTTTGGTTTCTTCTGCATGCTAAAAAGCATTACTAGCTTATAGAACCAAAATCAAAGCAAGATATGCAAGACAGCACAGAGATAGGGGATTGGAGGGATTGTGCAATGCAAGACCAGCGCGGTGGGAGAGGCTTTCGGAAAGAAAAATAGAGACTGTTCTGTTCTGTTCTGTGGGACAAACTTACCAATGTTGCCGTCACGGTACGTACGGGTTTGAGAAAAAATCAATGGTTTTAAAATCGAATCGGTTATTAGACCGGTTAAAATACTAATTTAAAATTTACTGATTTAATTGTAATTGAATTGATATTAATAAAATAATAATAATAATTAAATAGTACATAAAATAATATTAAAAAAATATAATATCATAATTTTATAATATTAAAAACTAAAAATAAAACATAATTTTATAAATTTTTAACATTTATTAATGTTTTTAAAATTGAAATAGGTATTGAACTGGCTAAGATAATAGTTTAAGGTTTAATAATTTAATCATAATTAAATTGGTAATTATTAAATAATACTTTTTAAAATTTAAAAAATATCAAGTAATAAAATATATTTAATAATATTAAAAAAATATGCATGAAATTGTTATTTATACATTTTTTTTTGTTTAAGAATCCTGAAATACATTAAAATTTTTTGTAGAAGGAATAAGTTACGTTACTATTTATTTGTCAATTTGCTTCTGTTTTTATGAGACTTGAGCGAGAATTATATATTTAGAATTAATATAGTATAACTTAAAATTAAAACAATTATTTATAGAAATCAAATTTATGATGTGAATTGTGAAATCTGATAGTAAAAAGCACATAGGTGTGACGATTGACAAGCAACAAGCTTGTTTCGGTAAGTTGCAATGTGTTGATGGCCTTGAGGCTCTCACCATTTTGTCTTTTTTTTTGTTACCTAAGCAGTACATTTTTTAAAAAATGACAGTAGAAGTTAGAATACTCCAGTTGAGCATTTTCAAAATAGATGCAGTGTGTCTCTCCTTCTTCGTCACTGTGCTGCTAAAGCCACAACTCTAGCCCATTGGAAATATCTATTATATGACCGCATATGTCACAAGGAGGTGCCACTCGCAGCCACCACCACACAAAAGCCTATAGGAGTTCTTCCATGGTTGCACTACTCCGCTAATCCGCTTGGCTCCCAAACCGCTTTGTGTTTTACATTATTGCTCCACTTCTCTAGATCGTCTTTTAGCTTTTCTCTTCACTCTTTACTCATTTTTTGGTGATTAGATTAGTTTCTAGAAACTGGTTCAGCCCATAGGACCACCTGATCTTACAAGTTTTCCCAGCTTTACACCGGTTTAGATGGTTTTTGACCAATTTTCATATACTCCGGTTATATGGGTGTATTGGACCGGTCACCAGGCCGGTTCAATGGCCGATTCGGTTCAGTTTTAACAACATTGGAAAAAATAGAAACTAGTTGGAGTGTGCAACACTTTAGCAAATTTTGAGAATGGGAAACAGAATTTTTTTTACAAAAAGAGTGTAAAGGTAAAAATAAGTGTGAATTTTTATTAATTGATTTGAATATGAAAATATATATAAATAAGAAATTTTATAAATATAAAAATATAGATATATAATTGAATGTAATCAAGTATATTAAGAAATTAAGATTTGAAAAAAATAAATTTTAAATGTTAATATGAAATTTATTTATCTTATACTTATTTTTTATATGGAATAAGCACAAAAATAAATAATAAATTGTTAGTTTGTCAATATTTTTTAATTTATATAAATATAAATGATTTATTTAAAAAATTATAATTAATTTACAAATGAGATAACTCAAATAAATTTTATTTAAATAAAATATTGATTAAAAACTAATTATAGTAAGTTAATTGTTTGAAAATGATTGGATTAATTTACAATAAATAAATAGTATGTATATATATTAAAAAAGTTAATTGTTTTTATTATGGGATTTGGTAACTTATATCTCTTTGAGGAGCTAAATCCATTCATTAGGGGTGTTTATTGGTTCAGATCTACCAGATTATCATGACGACTCAAATCGAACCAATTAAATTGATTCAATTTTTTAAGTCAATCGTGTCCAACCTGAACAGAACAAATGAAACCCGAGAATGATTAGGTCGAGCATTGGGTTTGGGCTTGCAAATCCAATGAAACCCAAATTGAACTGAAGAGGTGGTCTAACTTACTATTTTATTTTCATTCTTATTTTTCATATTTTTTACTATTGTTTAGTTGGTGTAAGCCAATATATTTCTACAAAATATGTTGTTTAAACTTTTTAATGACAAGAATATGTGTCAATTTTTGTTCAAAATCATGAATTTTTTTTTTTCGAAAACAAAATTTTGTAATTTTTTATAAGATGGACCCAATAGACTCGAACTGAACCAACCCGTTCCTGATCTGGTTGGTTTGGTTTAGGTTAAGTGAAAAAAAAATAGAGAAATATGAACTAAACCAAACTAGTGAAAAATAATTCATTCGGATTTTTTTCTTCCCTAAATCCAAACCAAACTAACCCATGAACACCTCTACCATTCATTGGGTCACAATAATATAAGCTCATAACATTACGTCTCTCTAGAACATCGCCTAGTCTTAAAATTATGACTTTGTTAAAATCATGTCTACACACACTTTACTTGGAAGGTACATTGTCCTTTGGCTTGTAACTTGGAAGTGCATAGACATTAATTGATGGTGTGGTGGCCATAGTAATGAAAGAGATGTGATACATATACAACAATTCTTACAATAATTTATACAATATTTTTTTTTTCTATCTCTCTCCATCACATCATTTATTATATTTCAAACTTTTCTCTCTTTCTCTCTCTTGATTGTACAATTTGTTGTATAATTTGTAGTACAAGTATCATTTCTTTTAATGATTTTTGTTTTGTTAGGTCAGAGAGCCTAAGACTGAGTAGATTTGTAACTAGTGGACTTAATGTGAAATCCCTATAACCTTAAGTCATTAGGTCCATCCGTTCAAGGGCCATCTATTCCTTTTCAATGTATGACTTCTTCATTCACATCTCACTCACAACTCTACTTCACATTTGAATTCCCAACATTTTTGACCGGCAAATCTTTAACCTGAAGTTTTAAGCCTGTGTTATAGGCATAAATTTTATTGAGATTACAAGTGATTGTTGGTCATTGAATACACTTGAGTCATTTGACTAATCTCTCTCCCTTGTATATATTATGTTGGCTTTAAATTAAGATTGTTTTTTTTTGGAGGAAAGTCAAGGTTACATTCTGTCATTGAGAGGCTAGTAGTGAAGGATTGGTTGATAAGCTCCCATCTATAGTATATACAAAAGAAGGGAGCACAAATGGAAACATTTGCTAGGTGTCAAACTTTCATCAAACAAACAAATCTGAACCACACTCTCCCTCAACCATTTAGGGAAAACAATTGATTTACAAAATATAGACAAAAAAATTAAAACGTTTATTAGGCCACGATTGTTTATATGCCAAGACAAAAAAATAAAAATAAAAAAGGGACACATGCTTTTGTTACGTGAAGGATTCCTATAACAAATTGAAATTCAAAATGTATTATTTAAATGGCAATAGTTGCTTTCCTTATTGAAGAAAATAAAAGTTTCTTTCTTTCCACAAGTATAAAAGGTCGTGTGTAGGTTAACCGTGGACAATGAGATTTATAGACTAACATTGTGCTTTCCTTTACCCTATTCTTCTATCTCCCATCTCCCACTTCATACTTGCCTTTAAGAACCTTATACCACAATGCCTTATACTCCATTTTCAATCTCCTATGCCATTTACCCAGTAATGCCAAATTAAAAGCTCTAACATTTTTTATTCCCAACCCTCTTTTCTTTTTCCCCTACACACCTTTTCCCAAGCCACCCAATGTATTTTATTCTTTCCCTTACCCTTCCTTACAAGAATTTCTTAAAAAGAGATTCAAGAGTATAGATAATACCTTTTGGAGCTTCGAAGAAGGAAAGAAAGAAGATCAGGAGCGACGATAGGCCTGATTTTAACAAGACAATTCTGCCTCTTGTAGAAATATATTTACTTTTCCATATGGACAAACGTTGTCAAACCACCTCCACCTCCGATTGTCAAATTTCCTTTTTTCTTGGATTAGCCCCTATTGGCAACCTAATATATTTAAATGGTATTAAGCATATCTTGTAATTCAAAAGGTCTGCCGCCTTCACTAGCCATGACTCCTCCACATTCACCCCAACCAATTGGCTCTTGTGAAAATTCACCTTTAGACCAGAGGCTAATTCAAGGAGTTGTAAAATATCTTTGATAGCCCAAATATTTTTCCAAGATTTTCCTCCAATAATAAGTGTATCATCTGCAAACTGTAGATGAGTGATACTTGGCCCTACATCACCCTCCCTAACTCTGAACCCCTTAAGAGGCTTAACCTGTTAGCCTTGCTGAACATCCTACTCACACCTTCAGTTGCAATTAAAAAAAGAAATGGGGATAAAGGGTCTCCTTGCCTTAACCCTATTCCCCTATTAAATTCCTTTGTTGGACACCCATTTACTAGGATAGAGATTCTAGCTAACACCAAGCATTTGCTAATCCATTTTCTCCATTTTTCCTTAAGTCCCATGCTTTCCAACATATATAATAGGTACTCCTAACACACTAAATCATACGTTTTTTCAAAGTCTACCTTAAAACATAACAACTCTTTGGCTTTTTTCTTTTTTCTTTGCTTCATCCACAACCTCATTTGTTATAAGCACCTCACCCAAGATCTATCATGCATTCATGAAAGCTATTTGGTTTTCAAATATGACTCATGAGATGAACTTTCTCAATCTATTTGCCATCACTTTAGATAGCACCTTATACATACACCCAATCAAGCAAATAGGTCTATACTCCTTAAGCTTTTGGGCGTATTCTTTCTTTGGAACAAGAGTTATCAATGAACTATTTGATCCCTTACAAGCCTGCCATTTTCATGAACTCTGAAGGAACTCAATAAAATCTTGCCTTATTGTTCCCCAAAAATCATTGATGAAAATAAAGTTAACACCATCCAGCCCCAGGCTTTTTATGCTTTCATAATCCTATATTACACCCCTTATCTCTTCCTCTGTGAATGGAGCAACTAGCATTTTATTATCTGCTTGCACTAATCTTAGGCATCTCCACAATGTCCAACTTTGGTCTCGCCCATGCCCTACTTGAGAAGTGTTTTTAAGGAGTATTCACGGGTCAGTTTGGGTTGGCTTTGGCCTAAATCCAATACCCGAACCAATCAAAATAAATTGTGTTGGGTTGGATTTATGTAATTTTTTTTATCAAACCTGAATTAAACTAACTTGATCAATAATTGGTTTGGGTTGGATTCATGGGTACCTATACTTATTTAGTGACATATTAATATACTTTTATTAAAAAAAAATATATAAAAACTAAATTGTACTTTTAAAAATAAAAATTCATAATAATTAGATAAATAAAATCATATTAGCTAATAGGATCAATTTGTAGAATCCTTTGCAATTACCAAGACTGGAATATGCATAATTGTAGCTTTTTGCATGGCATAGATATATCATCTAATAAATAACATTAGTACATTACATTTCTTTTCTGATGAATGTGATCTTTAATTTATTTTACTTCTTATTTCTGTTTTGGAAAATGAGAACGGTTACCAAAAAGGTTGACATAACTATATCCTTTGTTTGCTTCCAAACTTTTTTAGCTGATCCATAATAAAGGATTAACCTTAGTAGTGTCGTCTCTCGTGTGACTATGTCTCGTCACTCTTTAGTATTTTAATTCTATTCACTTATTGAGTTATTTCATTATTCATAATATTTTTAAACTATATATATATATATATATATATATAATAAACTTAAAAAATTGCCATATTAACGGGTTTTATTCAAGGGTTTAAAAATAAAACTCGTTACCCAACTCGTACATGAAAGGGTTTGAACGGGTTAGGTTGGATGCTGCTTGAATATCCAAAAAATTCAAACCGAAGTGTTTAGGTTGGTTTGGGTTCACGGGCTACCCGTACCCATGAACACCCTTAGTGTTTTTGAAAATAATATTTAATTTTTTCTCCTCAACAGGTCCACCCCTTCCACATTGACACCATTAAACTTTAGACACAAAATTTCATTTCTTCTTCTCTTTTTCAGAAGACATCTATGGAAGTACCTTGAATTTGCGTCTCCCTCCTTAAGCTAATTCATCTTGGACTTTTGCCATATTAAACTACTCCTTTTTCTTACTAGCTTTTTAATTTTTTTCATCATATCTTTCCTTTTTTCCACCTCACCTTCTTGCAAGCCCTTCACTTCACCTTTAATATCAAGCAAGTGTAATTCATTTTTTGTTTCCTTTATATTGCTATCAATATCTCCAAACTTTACCTTATTCCGCCCCTTCAAATAGTTCTTAATTGCCTTTAACTTTTCTTTTAGAACAAACGACTTCCGTCATTCAATATGCATTTCCTTCCACTGGGCTTTCACAAACTCTTCATACCCGTTTTCCTTCCAACAACAATTTAGCATTTTGAATGGCTTTGAACCCCAATTCACGTTTTTTTCCTTCAAGATGATTGTGCAATGATTTGACACACTTCTTTGTGAGCCCCGCTGAGATAAGTTGCTCCATGTATTCATCCATTCTTTTGACACCAAAATTCTATCCAATCTACTCATAGTTATTCTGTTTGTTTTGTACCACATATATTTTCTACCAATCAAAGGAAAATCAATTAGCCGCATGACTTGTATAAAATCATTAAAAGACTTCATCTCCTCCTATCTATTGTTTGTTTGCACTCCTTTTCTTTCATGCAATGCCTTTATAGAATTAAAATTCCGTGCCACACACCATCTTTCCCCCGTGCTTCTATATATCACGCTTTTTATTTCTTGCCAACACTCCTTTTTGCCCTTAAGATCACATAGAGCATATACATTTAATATAGCTACTTTTTTTTGTCTCATTTCCCCACCTCCCTTCCACCCCTAGAAAGTTCCTGCCTTCCAACTGTACTTGGAGAGAAAAAATTTGTTTACTCCACATGATGAGCGACCCACTTGCACTACCATTAGATGGCTTAAAAACCCAATCTACACCATCTCCACCCCATATAATATAATATAGTCTTCTATCCACCTCCTCCATCTTTGTTTCCTGCAAGCACACTACATTTGGCTTCTATTCTTTTATAATCTTATTTACCTCACCTTTTTTCACCCTCCCACCCAACCCTCTAACATTAAAAAGTAAGCACCTTCATGACACCAAAATATTATTTTCACCCTCCCCTCTTGGGCCCTCCTTTCCGCCCACCACCTCTTTATCTCTTTTTTCCATCTCTCCAGGTTCTCTACAATTCTTTTTCTGTACTCATACTTCCATCCCAGTTTCTTCCAAAACTCCCACACCTTCGTCACTATTTCCTTAATTCCTTTATTCTCAACTATTAACCTTGGACTTGCCAAATACTTACACCTTGAACTTCTTTTATTTTTTTCAACCCTTGTTTGCCCACCTTTTTTTCTCCTTCGTCTACTCTTCACATCTAATACTTTGGGTTAAGATGTTCCCAAAGCGCCTACCAATTCCTCCTTTTGCTTCCTCCACCTCTCATTACATCTGTCCCCCTTTTACTGTATAGTCTACTATAATTTGCACTTCAAATAATTCTCCTAAATCACCCAGCTCCTTCAACTGGTACCCTCCCTCCTTTCCACCCCTACAAGAACCTCCCTTATATAGTATTATTTTTTCTTCAGTGCCTCCCTCATCTTTTTTTACCCCACAACCCATACCATTATTCATGCTCTCCTCCCCACCACACATAACAACCTCTTGACCACTTGGACTTGCTTCCTCATCGCCAATCCCATGAAGATTCACGTGACCCTCACGATCAGAACCCACCTTCAGTCCACCACACGTCCCACCTATAGATGTAGCCTTTTGATTTTCCCAAATTACATTTTCAATTCCAGCCTTTTCAATTCTATACTTTTCGCTACCAATTCCTTTGATACAGGACTCTTCACCGCCAAGCCCATTTGACTTTTGTTCTCCGCTTCCTACATCCATTATTCCCTCCGTCGGCCCAACTGCAACCTCTTTTACTCAAAGCCCATTTAACTCCACGTGCTTCTCACTTGTTGGCCTGTCTACTTGTCCTTCATAATTTGTTCTTTTGCTCCAACATTTAGCCTTTGAATTCTCGTATAACTCCCCTCCCCAACCTACTCCTATATTCCCGCTTGGATTCTCCTCCATCAAATGTGTAGTCCCTATTTTTTCACCCACCTTATCCCTATCACCACCTTGTTCGAACATTTCTTCCTTATTTGCCCTACTTTCCTCTCACCAACTTCCGTTCATATCTTCTAAAATCAAATTCGTATATTTTTTAATTTGAAATTGGATATCAGTTTCATTTGATAGTTCCACCTCCTACATCCACGCTTGATCCCACCATTCCGACTCCGAATCTGACAAAGACGAGGACAATTGAACCTTTTTACTGGATTCATAATTGTACGATGACAGAGTAAAGACTTCCTCCACAATTCTAATTGTGTACAATAAACCATTCACACGACCTTTCTTGACTATATTGTATGGCTTCCCATGACGTTGTTTGGATCAAAATTCTAGTAACATCTAATTTGCTCAAACTCATAGAATTATCATCCATTGACAGAAACTGTCCAAAACTTGTAACTATTAATTCAAAGAATTGAACATTCCACGCATGTAGTAGAAATCCCTGACATTGGATCCAAGTATATCTTTCTCTTGTTACTTCCTGGGGCGCCCAATTATTAATTTGATAGAAAAAATTTGACATTAATTCTGTTGTCTCCTTGAAAAGTTCCCTTAAATTCTCCCCCTCCACATGTTTAATCAAAACCATATCTCTTTCCACTGATGCCACCTTCATAGAATTTAGTCCCTTCCTCGATAGTCTATCCTGGAGTGCACAAACTATTTCCAGAGAATTTACTCAACCAACATAGCATTGTTCTAGCCGTGCCATCTCTTCCTTCTTTACCACAAAGACAACCCCTTCCACTCATCCTTTTTTTATTGTCCTTCTGCGCTTCACCTTTCAACCTCCACACTGTAACACTTGGTCGCTTTCAGGATCACTAACTGTTCCACAAACTAACACAAGACTTTTCAACGTGTTTTGTCCTTATTCATACGCTTTCCTAGGAAACTTTCCAAGAAGTCACTTCTCCTAAAATTGCTCGAAATCAAGCACGCTTAACTATTGGTATAGGTAATACTTATTAATTTCTTTAAACTATCCTTAATTGTACAGTCCCTATACTGCATAGCCTCTGGATCTCCCTCATTTCGGTCTATATTCGATTCATTCATGTATCCCTCTCGCTGGAAGCTAGTCAGAAGCTGCTCTTTATCCAGTGTCTTATCTCTTTTGCATCGGTGATCACTTCCCACCATCGTCAACGCTTGGATTGTTACACACACCAACCTTCTCCTCCCAACCATCGCATCAGCATACGAAACCTGCCTATCTACCTTCTTGGACGCAACAATTTCCTTGCCTCACGTATTTCTGGAGCACATTATGTCACTTGTTTCACAACCAAATCTAGATAGATTCAATTGTAATTTATATGTCCCGATCCATATTTTTGCCAAATGTTTCTCCATCTCCTCCAAATCTTCCACCCCTAAAAAACTCACAATGCCAAATACATTCCCTCCCTTGTTTAGCTTTCGAGGAATGAATATATCCTCTACCTTTCCCCACCTTTGAAAGATCCTCCATAATTGTAAAACACATAAATAAAACAAGAAGGGGGGTTGAATTGTGTTATACCAAATTTTCGCAAAAACCTTTTAAGAACGTTTCCTTTGAAGGGTTAAACAAAAGATTTTTAAAAGATGTTTTAATAAAGATGAAAGAAAAATGCAAGCCAGAGAAATACACAGAGTTCATATTGGTTCGTCTCCACTAGAGACTACGTTCAGTTCTTGGCAAACTACCAAGTCCTACTAACTTAAACAAATTACAAGTATTTTTTTAACCAAGTCTCTTCAGGATCAACCCAAGTAGTCTTTAACTTGCCTCTCCAAGCAAAAACCCAAGTATTCTTTGAATCATAGCCTTTTCAAGCTTCTACCAATTTCTTAAAGAAATGGTTGATTGTGCTTAAGCTAGCGTCTTATCAGACGAACATACAATAGAGTGCAAGAAGCATTTACAAAGAAATGTATTTAGAGATTACAAATTGAGAGAATTTTTCAACAGTTTCACGCACTATCAAAATCTATCAGCCATTGAAACTGAGGTCTCTTCTTCTGTTTATAAGATTCTTTAAAAAGTGACCGTTGTAAGTGTTGCAAGAGACATCCTTTGTCTGGCGTTTGTAAAGTCAGAAAAGAGTCGTTGGAGCATTAAATGCTAAATGTAGCATTTAATGCTTGTCACCAACCTAGTCATTTTGACAAGATAAAGTAGTATGCTTATCTAGCCTTTCTCATACTCAATCTTGTAGTAGTGGGCATATTTGCTTTCCGTACTGACAACCGCACACAAAATTCTTCTTTTATGTGTAAGGTGGTTTTTTCTTGAGAGTAGGTGCGAGGCTTCTATTCTTTCGACGTTGTTTACTCTTTTACAAACTTGTAGAACATAGAACGTTTAAAACATCATCTAAATAAAGTTAGTTATTGATTCTATAAAGATATAGAAAGACGATGAATAACAAGCGGTCAGACGATAGTGATAAAGGTAATACAAAATAAGTCACCAAATGTTTGATTTAAATAGACTTTTTGAAATTGTTTGTTATTATCAAAATAAATGAGGGTCATAAATTTGTCCTCTGTCTTAACAATAATGATTGCACACCATAACCATTCGAGAAATTTGTAAAATAAAATGATACATGTTGCTTGTCAAGATTAGTCTTACTGTCATCTCATGCCGAATCCACTTGTTTTCCATCTCCTTGGCCCAAAGTCCACTCACTCTCACCTCTCTCCCTCTTTCTCTCACTCGTCTCTCTCTTAATAAGAACAATAAATGTAAACCATATAACCATACATAGATGATCAAGATTATAAGTTTGTTAGTAGTTACATGATCATTTAAAAAGGTTATGTGTATTTTTTCTTTAATCTTGATTATTCAAATATGATATAATGGTATATATTTACAGTTCTCATTTCATGCATTAAAATTACTTGGAGGAAGGATCAATTTGGATAATAATTCCTTGTATTATTGGTACAAAGAACAAATTTTAAAAAGTGTATGAAAGGAACATATGACATGGTAGGAAATGCATGCCCTGTAAATGCCACCCACCCCAAAAAGAGAGAGTAAGAAGTAATTTTTATGCCAACATTTATCTATTTAATATAATTTTTTGTTAAAAAAAAGTTTGTTTAGTGATCGATAGATTATTATACTTAATATTTTTTCCCTTACACTCATTGGTTTATTTTGTCTTATATAATAGTATAATTCAATAATACATTAATTGAACAGTGTTGTGTTTAGTGGTTCATTTGAAAAGGTTAATAGAGTTCTTGTTACAAATTCACATAATATACTAGTAAACAATCTATTATCTATTATAATATACTACTATAAAAGTTGAATCGAGAGCTCTTGAGAAGCTATATAAACTTCTTGAGTTTTTATCAATTAGCCACATAAACAAATTTTATACATTCTCACTCAATGAAAGAGTGCCTTTCTAGCTTTCAATCTATCTTATTGATTGTAAAGAAATAACTTTAAGAACTATTAATCTTAATTATACATCAATGTCATTTTTAATAGCCCTCACGTTGGTACCTCACTGATTTGGTTTGATTCAATAAAATTGTTTCATTTGGCCTCTCAAAATAAAAATAAAAACTAATAGCCCTCACTTTTGTTATTATTATTTCATACAGTAAAACCTTATACCAAATTATAAACAATTATTATTGTATTAAAAATATATATCAAGTTATAAACAAATGGAAAGAGCTTGAGATGCAATAAGATTAATTATAGTTTACTCCATTGAAAAATTATAGTGTATGTGATTTTGTTTTAAAGGATTGTATCCCTTTCTATACATTTGTTTTGAGTTGTACAAATATTTTCACTTATTTTTCTACTAATTTTGCAGGACATGTCAATGGAT
The DNA here is from genome assembly GCA_004329165.1 of Spatholobus suberectus. Classification (NCBI taxonomy): domain Eukaryota; kingdom Viridiplantae; phylum Streptophyta; class Magnoliopsida; order Fabales; family Fabaceae; genus Spatholobus; species Spatholobus suberectus. The sequence continues at coordinate 73,095,542 of CM014732.1, forward strand.
TATTATGCCAAACATAAACTAAACCACAATATCTAACTTTTTTCAAAAATTTTAAAATTTCATTTTCAATTTAATTATTTTTATTTTATAGAGTATAATAATGTTTGATCAAGCATATATAGATTTAATACACAAAAGCATACTAATTAAATATATTAATTTCTACAAGAACATTAGTGATTAGTTTTTTAATCTATTATGTTACTACTAGAAAAAATCATACTATTTGCAATATAGGTTTTAAATGCAAACAAGTATCAACAAAGCATTGGTTTGAGTAGAACTAGGCTCGGATATGTTAAGTAAGATATTGGATTTGAGTCTTGTGAATGAAAAATGTGGTTGTAAGGGAAAAGCTTATTAAAGTGGCCGATCAGATTTTCTGACAAAGATTAGTTATTGACAAAGTTAGTAGATATTTCACACCTATGATGTCATAACCCAAAAAATAAATGCAAACAAGTCTTATGCTTTTAGGTGATTTATGCTGAAGTTTACTCATTGAGTGTTATTATCATACTTTACTTAATAGTCTCAATTACATTCTAGGAGAGAAGTGGTTAAGCAATTTACTTTGATATTTCGCATTATACAATAACAGAGGACATTGCATGATACTAAAAATTTTAAGAGACTCTTCTTGATCAATTAATTGCTCTAAGTAAGAAGTTTTAAATTTAATTTTTTTTATTTTTAGTAAAGAGTTCAATTGAGAAAAGTTTTCCACATATTGACATCACATATATATTTATTATTAATTAATTTTTGACATTCCAATAGAGCAAGAAACTATCAACCATTTAGGAATAATTTTTTGAAAAACAAAACTATTTGATTACAAATTCAAAGAAAGATCAACAAGTATACTCTCTTATTTACATTATTTTAAACTTTGGGAATGAAAGCATCTAAAGTGTTAATAGGGAAAAATTTGTTTTTAGTTCTACACATTCAATCAAACGCGGTCAAAGTACCTATACTTTCATATTGATAAATTTGGTCCTAAGACTTTAAAAAACATGTGAATTTAGTTCCTTCTACTTTTAAAAAGCATGGTAAATTCTTAGAGAGGATAGTCTAAATCCATTTGTTTTTTAAAGTTTGTGGATCAAATTCATCGATATGAGTATAGCAACCTTGACCACGTTTGATCAGAAGTACAGGAACTAAAAACATATTTTTTTGAAAAAAAATATTACTGGATTCAATAAATTGCATTAATTAAAATAAATTTTATTCAAATTACAGATATAAATATACTATTATAAACTCTCAAAATCCATAATCATAATATTTATCTTAATTAAAAATTGCTCAAATTTTAAAAATAATTAATTATAAAAATTTCCAAAATAAACCCGTGGCTCGTACAAGTTGACATCTAGTCTAAGCTCAATGTTGCAAGCTTGCAACATGTGGAAAGAGGACAACATAGTCCAATCCAAATAGTTCTTTGGGAATGTCGCACTCATCTTCAGAAGAAATTATTATATAGTTTAAAACTATCATCGTCTCGCTAATATTCACATGACATGTAATCAAGTTTTATTGATTTTTTTCATGAATTGAGAAACTTGAATACATATCATGTAGAATTGGTCAGAACCATAAACACGTAGTAGTCTCAAATTGCCTAATAATTTTTCCATTTTCATGTAGTACGTGAATGAACAAGAACAACCCCACAATGGCACCATTTTGGCAACTCAATGATCATTGTATTTATGCTTCTCTATGCCATTTCCATTGATGATGTTGGTAGAGCTCTAACCAAGTTTTATATTGATGGTATTATATGAAAATAAGTTATATTGATTTTTTCCCAAAACTGATCCAATTCAATTTGTGAATATCCTTAATTTGTCTTGGCCAGAAACTCGAGAAAACAATAAGTCATTTTAACTTTTTTCTTTAAATTTTTGACATGCATACTAAGATGAATAATATATAAATAAAATAATTGAGATTTTAATAAAAAATCAAATTTTTGGGATCATAGTCACAATTCAGTACAACGGAGTTATAATCCCGTTGGTGACATTAGGTAATTAAAACTGATAAACTTTAGACGTTAATTGTAGGACACAGGCAAATTGTTGGTGAAGTCCAATTACAATCAAGAGTTATGTTCAAAGCTTGAAATATAGGTAAAATCAAGGTTAAACAAACAGAGCAAATATAATTTACAACACACATAAACAATACAGTCGATACTTAGTGATACAGTTCATCACTTCATCTTTGTTCTTCATGACGTTTATCACTTTTAATCACACACATTACGTAATATATAGAACAGAGCAATGTATTTCGTCATCAACTGGGTAGAACAACGAGTAATTCTTTTTTTTTTTTTTGACACACAAACAAACATACGTAGTAGAACTGGGCCACTTTGTTCATCTTCACCAACTCCCCATGCCGTGAATCTCAACTTACTGCAATATTAGAGTCGGACACTTGTACTCAGCCTAGACAAATTATAAAAATTCTGAATTTATTTATAGAAGCAGTAAACGTAGCATACCAGCGCATATTATATACATAAAGTCTCACAACTCTCAAAAAGAAGAAGAAAGAAATCCACTTAGATGGGTACCAACAAAACATCAAAAATTAAAATGATGGTTATATAAAATTGCTTACATAATACGTAGTCGGACTTAATCAACAGGTTTACTGAAGAACACTTTAGCCTCCTAATCTTCACCTGTATGTAATACAAAGAACATATAAATATTGTATATCTCACCATAAAAAAAAAAATAATTTTACCAGCATTTGTTAAAACTTGGTGTACCATATTCCCTGTCTTCATATATATATATATATATATATACAACTTAATTACAAGCATAATGCAACTCAAAAGTTTAATACATTAACCTAAAAATTATGGTCTTAACTCTTAATTCCAAGCATGAATATCTGTTCCCGTTTAGGACATTGTTATTGGACTCCCTTCTTAAATTAATTGAATTTTATTTCCATGTAAAAAAAGTTTACCCTATTTATAAATCCTTCCACAAGAAAATGTTTAGTATTTTTAATGGCATTGAAAATTCCAATTCCACATGCCATTGATGGGGAACGAAGAATGATACAAATTAGCTGATGCGGTGCGCAGGCCCCACCAGACTTTCCAGCAGGGAGGAGTTTCAGTTGTCAGTCCATTTTGGCCACTATTGTTATTATAATGGCGATTCTCAAATTATCATGATATTTGTGAATATTTCATCGATATGTATTTATGAAAATTCAAACTTTAAAAAATGTAAAAATCTAATATAAGTACATATGAAATATAGAAATATATAAACATTATTTTATGAACTAAAAATGAAAATTGTAGTTTATGGAAGATTTCAAAAATAAAATAAAATTGATTCTATTTTAATTTATAGACAATAGAATGTGATTTATTACTATAATAATTTATAATTTATATTTTATTTTTAGTAATATCCAAAAAATGTATTTTTAATTTGAATTTATATAATGATAATTATATATTTATTATGTCTTATAAATTTTTATACATATCTAAATATATATCTTGTACAACCGTATCCTATAAATTTTTAAAATAATTATATTACCGTATCAGATGTATATCATATCTCATGCATATATCATATTTTTTTGATTAAATATGTTTTTGGACCTCTAAAAATATGATAGAATTAGTTTTAGTTTCCAGAAAAAATTTTCTTGAATCAAATCTCTTAAATATTAAAGATACCTTAATTAGATGCTTGTGTTAAATTCTATTTAACTTTTCTATTAAGTGATGACTACATTAGTATCACAGTCACCATTAATTTGTTAATGTGGTCATTCATGTCAACTATTGTGTCTAGGCCAGATTAATAATATATTTTTTAAATAAAATTATTACATGATTTTTTATTAAAAATTATCACTAGTCACTTCAAGTAATAAAATATTTTTTTTGAAAGCTGACGTGACCATCATTTAACAAAAAAGTTAAACAGAGTTTGATATAGGAATCTAATTAGGATATTTTTAATATTTAAAAGATTTTATTCAAGGAAATTTTTTTCTAGAAACTAAAACTAATTCTGTCATATTTTTGAAAGACCAAAAATATATGTAACCCAAAAAAAAAAAATGTGAGATAATCACTACTATTATGTGAACTGTGAAGGAAAATGTTGAGAAGCATGAAACCCATCTTCGTAAAACCTAACCAACGTGATGTCCTTTAAATGCTTATTTTATATTTTCATAAAATTCTTTAATTAACATTTATATTTTAAAAAAGGCATTGATCCATGTAAGCAATTTCGTAATTTTAAGATTCTTATCACCTTTCCAATCCTCGTGGATTGTTTTATTTTTTCTCAAATGATTTAATTAAATTGACAATTTTATGTTAGTATATTTATTTGAAATTTCTAATAATATATTTCCTTGAAAAACAAAAAGTGTAATATGTTAATCATTGACATCCGATGACCGATACGTACCTTTTCCTCAAAAGTCGCGTCTTTTGCAGAAAACCACTTTGTCGAATGATTTATGTCGTTGACTGGACTGAGGGTTTTCATCGAGCTGCAGTCAATTCTGTACACTTGCTCCAACGATGGAAAGCATAAAGCAAAATTCCCAGAGTAAAAGCACGTTAGCTGCTTTAATTCTTTAAGATACAAAACCCGGAGCCGCGCAAATATTATTTCTTTATCCTCATCTGATTTATGCCCCTCTCCGGACACTATCTCTTTCAATGATTCACACTTTTTTATCTTCACCCTTTCGAGTTGAGCCAAACTTCTGGCTGTTGAGGATGTAAACAAATAGTGCAGTCCATTGCAACTACTTACTTCCAAATATGTCAGATTGGAGAAAGATACTGTGCTTGGAACCAACTAATTGTTCAATCCAGTGCACCATTTTACTTGTAATGTTTGGAGGTTTTCAGGAAATGGTTGTAGCCAAGAGTGCTCTAAACCAATGGACTCAAGCCTATACATATGTCGTAACTCTAATCCTTTGACGTGCGAAAGGATTCTAGTGCAATCGGCTTTTGGTCTGTTAGCGTGGAACATCTTTAGAAACCCACAAAAATGCAATGTAAGCTTTTCTTTACTGGGTAACACGCTGTCAAGGATTCCGTATAGAAGAGCACTATCTGACTCTTGAAATTTTGGCTGTTTCTCAGCCTGCAATAGCCCAGACTCTCGATCCCATGTAACGGGGGTGTCTACAATACAGAATGACAGTTTCTTCAAGCTGGGGATTAGATCCAATTGGATAACCTAGGAAGAAAAACAAATAAGGAAATTATAGGCAAACAGAAATTAAAATAAGAATCAACTTACTTTTCTACAAATAAAGATTTTATGTCTTGCGAATAATAGACCTCAATATGAAAAAATTAAGTTCAACTTGGATCATCCTATATTTTACTGTCTTACTACGCATGCATGTTGTTAAATGCGAGGAAGGTTTTCCTCTTGAGTTACTCCTAACGTTGCGCTATAGTATCCCTTAAGTTCTCAGAGGGAATAGTTTACTCCTCTAATTTTTTATATGCAGCAAACATTTGTCCCTTATGCTGTGTTTGGTAGCGGTAAAGTAGAGAAGAAGAGAAGAGAAGAGCACAGAAGTCAGAGGATTGTGCTGATTTCCGTTCGTTTGGTATCGGTGAAATAACGTGAAAGTTTTTAAAATTTTAGTGGGTCCCATGCTAAAAATCATCGTCGCAAGTATGCGCGGATTTGCAAAGAAATGCGAATGTGCAACGCTATTTCCATTATTACCCTCTACCTTTTGTTACTTTTTGTAACAAGTTGGTTGGCTTTCTGAAAAGCAAAAGTGTCTTCTCCTGCGTCGGCTTGTCTTCGTGGTGGTGGTCGGAGTCTTGATCTAGTAGTCCGGTAATCCATTTGAGCTCATTTTTGTCTCTTTAAAAAGGTAAGGCTCTCCTTTACTCATATATGGTGAAAAATTAGTCGATCTGTTTGTTACTCTAGAATGATTTAAGTGTATTACTAGTTAAAGATTTATAATTTTTATGAAAGTTGGTGTTAAATATCGTGAATGATTATAGTTGGGTATGGTGATTTGGAGTAAAATAAGAGCTTGCATGCACTGCACTGGATATATCTGTATATTTTTTTTTTCAAAGAATTGCGACAATATAATTGAAAAATTAGACAATAGAGTATGAAATATTCGAATATGCATATCACATATTCCAATATGTGATACTTTTTAATTTAAAATATATTCAAATATGTTGGTGGCATATTCGAATATATTGATCCTATATATTCGAATATATGATCCAATATATTCAAATATGTTGTAACATGTTCGAATATATGTTCTCTGTATCATTCCGAATCGAATCACGCTCGAAGGTTATAAATGTAATTTTATTCTTTCACTCCAAATCCTCAAAAGTCAAAAAGCAAACTTCTCCTCTATTTTTTCTCTACTTCTCTCCAACCAAACAACCTTTATTTTTTACCTATTTCTCTTCTCTTCTCTTTTCTTCTATTTACTTCCTCTTCCTCTATTTCTCTCCTCCCTACCAAACACAGCGTTAAATATTACTTTTACGGCATGTTTATTTTAGTGTTTTTAAGGGGGAAAAGAAATGAGAGAAAAGGAAATAGGAGGGATATATTGCAAAGAAGTAGAGAGAAAATTTCACCTTTTTTTTTAATTTCTATCTATATATTCAAACAACATAATTTTTTACTATATTACCCTTTTATTTACATTCTTCCTATTTCTATTTTATTTTTTTCCTGTCTACTTCACTCATCTATGTTATTTAACTGGTTAAGAGTGGATCTTAAAAGTCACCATCAGTATCCAATTTTCTTTTAAAAAGTTATTCCTGAGAATTTTTTTCTCCGAATTATACTATTTTTATATTATTTTCTTCTACTGAAAATTAGACCTGGCACATATGTCTAGTAGATGCATTTAGCCTGTGGATGAAAGTAAGTGAAACTAAACTGTTCTTGATCAATGATTACTCAACTATTCTTGATTTGAGTCTCTAGTCAATCAATTTGAAAATCATCCAACCAGAGTTGATCCAAACTCTTATTATTTTTTCCCTCTTCTTTTATTATTATAATTTTTTTATAAATGTTCTAAGGAAACTATAGATATATGTACAAGCTAATGACTTGATCCAAATTTGATCAAGTTGCTTTGAGTCGGGTTGGCCAAAATATTTTCCTAGAAGATAAATTTGGACCTTTACTCCTTTTTTTTTTTAGTCCGACTTAACCAATAGTTACCCTAACACGGTGTCTTTTTATGCATAAACTAAACTGTTCACATGGATGAGGTTTAAAATTTGCATAAAAGGATAAATTTACCCCTATCCAAATCTTGTTATGAGTTATGACATGATTATATTATATCTTTTTATTTGTTCATTACTGGATGAGTGAAAGCATAGAACTGACGAGCATCTGAATTCCTGAATGTAATTAAACCAAGGCATCAATGCAATGAACTGGCTACTTGACTGTAATATTGTTGAGAACATACAAGCACAAAATATGGCAGTATTTATTGTCACTCCTATATATATATATTGACGCTGTTTTTCGAATAATTTTTATCTAAAATAAATTCTTTTTCATTGTTAATCAAATTAATAACTTAGAGAAATTTTATAAAAGTTAGATAAATAAGAGTAACAATAGACGCTCCCCACAAATATATATTGAAAGTGTGTAAAAAAAAAGAAGAAAGTACGTATAAACAACCATTCAAACTAAAGTTGTGAATAAGTCTAGCTGTTTAACATTTATGTTAGTAAGTAGATTTATTATTTAAATCTCATCAATTAAGTAAAAGAGAAATTTTAGGTTCGTCAATCTGATGATACTACATATAAGTACAGGTTAATAAATTATTTTTCAATGGTCTTACAGATAAAGTTGTAAGAATTACCTTTTCAATTTGAATACGGACTTGCTCCCCTGGATGATCTTCTTGACATTTGTGTTTCAACAGCTCAAAATGACATGCACGTAGCTCTTCAAGCACTGGACATTCTAGCTTGTATAATCCGGGATAGAAGTATTTGAGCCCTGGCAATTCTTTTAGCGTCAATGAGGTCAGACGGCGAAACACAAACTCTTCCGTTGCTCCTTCTGCAGCGTTTTCATCCTCTGAAAATATTTCTACCAACTCCCTACAGTCTGTTACCGAAAGCGCTTCAAGACTGGTAAGATCTTTAGCCACCGATGCTGGAAACAAACTTTTAAGACTACCACACTTTTCAACAAGCATATGCTTTAACTTTTTGAAACTGATTATTCCCATAGCTTTTGTCTCCCTGATCTCATTGATATTAAATATGACCTGTGTTGCACTGCAGTCCTGTACTTCTAACACTTCCAAATTCTTAAAGCAAGGAAGTAAATGAGATGGAATTACATGCGGTAGACTATTACATCCGCGTGCAGTCAACCTTTTCAAATTGAGAAAGTAGTTTTGTTGCCTCAAACTTTTGTCCCGCCATAGTTTGTTTATAAGTTCACATCCTTCAGGAAAACCAGTATAGGAGGAAAGATACATATTCTTCTTGTATGTGTAAGAAACCTGGAAAATCAGATAAAAAATAAAATATTACCCAACATTAGATTTTGACAATGGGAAAATGAAGGTGTTGTGAGTTAAGACTCATGTATTCAACCAAAATAAACTATTTATAAATCAAAGCATGACTATAATGTTTAGAATAGGATTTAAACAATATGAATTGAAGTTAGTATTATTTTGATTAAAAAGAAAAGTTTTAAAGACGAGGGGAGGTTCTCTACGACCACACTGGCTACATGAAGCAGCTAAATTCTTCGTATCATGTTAAATTTTATTAATGAAGTTTTCCAAACAACATGAATAACAATGTTGATGGTTTTTTTTATTTTGTGTGTCAACATTAAAAAAATCAACATGCTTACTATATATTTTTTTATCTATTTTCGTTCACCTATTTATCTCTTTTCAATTTCTTCTCTTTTTCTTTTAAATCAAACACATTTATTTTCATTTTATTTCTTACCAATTTTCATTTACCTGTCTTAGTTTCATTTATCCTATTTTTCACCTATTTAACAAACGGGTCCTTAAGATGAGGGGAGGTTCTCTTTTGACTAGATGGGCTACACGAAGCTGTTAAATTCTTCATATTATGTTAAATTTTACGAATGAAGTTTTTCGAACAATATGAATACATATTTATGGGACTGTCTAATAACCCCATTAAAGATGATTAGTACAATTCTCTATGTATTCAAAGCTAGTTGATATAATATGGAGAATTACACCAATCATTTTGGATGGGGTTATTTAATCTCATTTTTGTTTAAGGTAAGTTAGACAACCTTACATATTGATATTTTAAAAAATTCAATATACTTAGTATTTAAAGCTTTTTATGCCAAACAAAAGGATTTATAATTTCCAATCATGACAAGTATTTTTCTTTTTTTTAATTCCTATCTCTTGAAAGAAGAAAAGTTCATTAGACTCAGAATTTGTATTAAATAAATGAGTAAGCACCTTGTTATCGTAAACTTTTTTTATGGTGGCATTCAAGTCACCTTGCCACGGCCATTTCGCTTACTCTCCTTCAACAGCAAGTATATTTTGTAACTTTGGTACCCTTGCGGGATTCTTGGTGAATGTTTTCATCATTGGGCATTCTCTCACAATCAATATTTCCAATGATGGGAATTCAAATTCACAGTTCTCGTTACTGCTAAAACTTTCGAGTTTTTTCAGCTCCACAAGTTCTATAGTAATCAATTTGCTGAATACAATTTCGATCACTTTGCCCTCTTCATTTCCCTTGTTGGTTACTATTTGCTCTACTATATCACACCCGATTACCTTCATGGACTTAAGTTGAACCAAGCTTTTGGCCGTTGAGGATGCCATTAAATTCCCTAATTTCTCACAATACTGTATTTCCAAATATGTCAAGTAAGTCAATGATGACACCGAGGGAGGATCTAAATTGCTCAATCTGCTGCAGTATTGTAAGTTCAAAAGCTCTAGTCTCTGTAGAGCTGGTTCCCGTTTAAATCCTAGATTCCTTATCCCTGAATACCCCAAAACCAATTCCTTCAGCTGTAATATGTTTACCAATCTTTCTTGTGATGCTGTGTTTGCACTTTGCTCTGACTTTTCATCTTCAAGCCAATATCCAAAAAAAATTGATAACTTTTCTAGATTTGGCATGCTGTACAGAAGCCGGAAGAGAAGATCCGCGCTTCTGACTGAGCTCAAGCTAAGCTCTTTTAAACGGTGCATTTGGTACTTCTTAGAATTGATCCATAACCACTTTTTTGCTTCGTCAGAGCCAATTTCCATATACTCCAAGTTGGGGATTACCTAGAGAAAAATGAAATGAGAGTAAATACTATGAAGAAGGAAGTTACTTTATATATATTCTAAGCTTATCCCTGATCGAGCACCCTTTTCCATTTACTTGATGTTAGGCTTTTTGGTTGGTTTTTGTAGTTTGTATTGGATTGCAACGGTTGAACAATACTGTGATTTTTGTTTTTGTTCTTTTGTTCTTTGACCTGAACGTCTGAATAGGCATTCATTACTATATAAGACAAGCACCTCAACTACAATACACTTAAGACTAATAGGTAAGAGACATAAGCAAAAATGACAGTCTAGACAAATAAGGTAGCAGGATGTATTCTGCATTAATGCAAATTCCAGGCCTGGTGATATCAGGATAGAATGTATACGGCTTCTCAGGCCTGGTTCTCAAAAAATGAAAAGAACAAGATAGTGTAAGCAATTCCAGAGTGCCCCCTCTCTATTCCGAAGCCATTCCACTACCCTTCTCACACTCCTTACGCCTAGCCAACTCATTGGCTATGATTCCTTATGTCCAGGCATTTCCTCTCTCATTGGCTATGATTCCTTACCTCCCACCTTCTTTTACTCTTAGTTCTTACATATACTTTAGTTACCCTCCGGGTCTTATCAAGACAAAGAAATGTTCTTAATAGTACATTAACCAGGGTAAATTAAATTATAATTAATCAAATATTGCTTTAAATTCCAAATAAAATTGTGAAAATTTTTAAGCCACGATGAGTGAATTAAGTATTTCCTTTCCCTGTTTATTTGTTTCTCATTGAGGTCTATGACAGTGATGGAATATTCCTTACCTTTTCAGCTGAAAAAAGTGCTTCATTTGTGCTTTCACTGGTTTCTGTTGGGAATGCTTTCAGCTTCCCACAAAACATAACTGTCAACCGCTTCAATTTTGGACACTTTATAGGATGGCTTCCCGCATAGAAATGCTTCATGTTGTGTAGGAAATATAATCTGAGCTCCATTAATTCAGGAAACACTAATGGTTCATTGTTTGTTTCTGATCCATCTTCCCAGGCAACAATTTCCACCATATTCTTACAATGCTGTACTGATGTATGTTCAAGCTTTGGAACATCTTTGGCCACAGAAGCTGGAAAGACATTCCTCAGATTATCACAAGAAGAAACCTGTATACTCTGCAGTTTTTTGAAGTTAAGAATTCCTCCTGGATCTCTGCTCCACACTTGCTTCAATTTTGGGAGGTCGTTTACAAAAATATGCTGCAAATTTGTGTCTATCCCACCGGATGCATTGTGCTGAGAATTATCGATTTCGAAAATCACTTTCACTGAGTTGCAACGAACAACCTTCAAGCTGTCCAAACTCGCAAACCATGCTTCCATGCGACTTGGAAAAATCTTGTCTACTTTTTCACAATCTTCAATGTGCACAGAAATGAGACTAGAAAAGGAATCAGCACTCACTTCAGCTTGCCATATGTCTGTTAACGTATTCATATGGCTGAGGTGGATTTCCTCCAACTTAGGAAAGACGCAGACCTGCACTTTGATGCAAACAAACCATTATTGGGCAGTGAAACTTAGCAGAAATGAACAAGGAATAGTGTGACCGAGAACTCTATACATAACATTCAGTCAACCACAAAAATTTACTTACTTACACCTGTACACACCTTGTCTGTACTATTTCCTTCGTTGCTAAAAATTTTCTCCATCATCCGACACCCGCTTACAAAGAGGCCTTTCAGCTTCCTCAAACCGCTAGCCACAGAAACTGAACATAAATATCTCAACTTAACACAATCTTTCACAACCAATTTTATTAAGTTTTGAAAGCGGAACTGACAGGGCTGGTTGCTCCATATCTTACGGATGTTGATTGAGGATAAATTCAAGCTCTCTAAGTTTGGAATTTCAACCTACAAGCACGTACACAATTAATATATTTACAACAACTGAAATAAAAATAATCACAAATTAATTAAAATTAAAAGAAAACCATGCAATATCATACCAGTTCACCAAAAAGAGGAGCCATGTCTTCTGCCATGGTATTTTCTCTGCGATTCCCGTTTGTTGTTTGTGCTTCTGTTATTTGAGATACAGAAGGCCCCGTATAAAAACTAGTAAATGATGGTAACGATTGTAGTGTCAAAGAGTGCAACTTAAAAAACTCAACCTTATCAAGATTTTCTGGTATTTCAACAATCTCCTTATCAGAATTTTCTGGTATTCCAACAATCTCCTTTAAAGAATTGCATTCGGAAACATCAATTGATTCTAGACTAGAAAGAAATTTAACCATGTAAGCGGAGAAGAGATTCTTCAAACTGGTACACATCTTGACCTTGATGGTTTTTAATTTGGCGAATGAGGCCTTTGTAACTGGACTGCAACATATTATCATCTCTATGTTCCTCAGTTCGTACAGGCATAGGGATTCCAAATTGGGAAAGACTTCCTGAGGATGACACAAATCCGTTGAGTTGACATATTTGATGCCATTGTTACTTGCAATAGATAAGTGTTTTAGATCTGGAAATCCATCTGAATTCAACTCATGGATAACATGTTGAACACCATTTATCCCTCCCAACAACAAATTTTCAACTCTTTTAAACAACAATTTGATCCCTTTCAGGAAGTGAATTTTAGTGCCATCCTCCAGCAGCAATGCTAAAGATCTAAATGCTTCATACTTATTGGGCATCCTGAAATCTCCAACTGAAAGCACGTTGAAGTCTCCAAACTCAATCTTGTAATCTTTTAACCTGTCAAAGAACACGTCCTTGGGCAAATCTGCAGCACAGTGGGATGCTTAAGTCCGCCATTTTCAAATGATGCAAATGCTTTAGCTCAGAAAAAAATGAAAATTGACTATGGTTTGTCTCTCCTTCACCAACTTTTTGATCAGGCTCTTTCTTATATACAGCTCTTCCAAAGAAGTCAGCATTGATATAAGATTAGGTGGAATCATCTCCACTATGGAACAATTGCTTATGTCAAGTAATTGTAGCTTTTCCAGGCACCCTAACTCAGCTGGCAAATTTTTAATTTGAGATCCAGAAAAGCTGAGAATTCTTAATTTTTTCAGCTCTCCTATGATGGATAATTTGTCATCTAAAGTGCATCGCTCCAAACAAAGCATTCTGAGTTTTGATAGGCATTTAATTGAAGATGGTAAACTTGATAGATGAACACCAGTCAATATTAATACTCTGAGTTCTTTCATTACTTTAAAAAAACTGTCTGGTATTTTTAAAGATGGATCATTGCTGTCAATTTGAAAAAATTAAGTCGAGGACAATTTATAACATTAGGAAGCTCATCAATGATATCACTGTTGCATATAGAAAAAGAAGTACATCTCTTGAGTTCAGGCCAGTCATCTAGTTTGCCGTTTCTCAAAGTAAATACGCATTTCTCCTTGCGTGCTATAGATAAAGCAGCATCTCGAACCATATCATGCATATTGAAATGATTACTAGAACTTCCTTCTAACATCAAACCTGAGTTTTTTAGCTTTTGGATTGATGTATATATTCTGTCCCGTGCTTCCTTAAGCGAGTCGACCCCTTCCAGTATACCCAAACCAAAGCAATACTTCACCAAGTCCATAATTAGGGGTTGATAACCCATTTGAGCACAAAGTAAGAAAATGGACTTGAGCTCCTCATTTTCTAGTTGGTCATAACTCGTCTTTACAGAAATCTCCATACAGTTCTGCACTCCCACTTCCTTTTTAAGTTTTTCTACTGTAGCTTCCCACACTGAGTCGCTCTTGTCTCGTAATGCCCTTCCAAATGTAACTAATGACAAGGGTAACCCTGCACAGTACTTCTTAACAACATCTTGTTTAAAGTGGGACAGTTCATCAGTTATTCCAGCCACCTTCTGAAACAACGTCAGAGCATCCTTGTCATCTAATTTATTGACACAGAAAATTGACTTAACAGCCATTTTACCAGACAACACGTTTTTATCCCTTGAAGTTAGCAAAATTTTGCACCCCTTATAATCACCAAGAAAATTTTCTTTCTTCAGCACTTTACGGTTAGGATTCTGTTTATTATTGCTTGTCTTCTTGCTTGGAAGATCCTGTTTATCATTTTTTTGATCAGTTGGAAGATCCTGTTTATCATCATCATCATCGTTGTCATCGACTGGAATTCCTAACTTATTTAAGTCTAATCTGTCCCAAAGATCATCCAAGATTACAAGGGTGTTCTCCTTCTCTTTCCTTAACTGCCTCCGTAGACAATCAGCTCTCGCATTCTCACCTTCCCTTCCAATCTCAATCCTAACACGTAAGCAATATCATTCTGGATTTTTAGTAGATTGGGATTGGCTGTTATTTCTGATATAGCCACCACATTAAACAGCTTCTTGTCTCGAGCTTTCTTGGCAATTGCTTTGATTAAAGTGCTCTTACCCACACCACCTGGGCCATACAGCCCAATCATTCTCACAGTGGAATCTTCAAGTTTTGTCATTATGTCTTCCATTGTGGATTTTCTACAGTCAAGTTCTTCATAGCCAGCATTAGACAAAGTGGCATCATTGGATGTTACGTTCTCCCGATAGGCAACTTCATCAAACTTGGGTGACTCATCTATTAGTTTCTTAGCATTCTCTGCCACCATCTTCTTTGCTTGTCTGCCTAGTCTGTGCCTATTCCTCAAGTTGTACCACCGTGTCTTTCTGTGGCCTTTATCGTTCCTAAACTTGTCGACTTCAGTCTCAAATTCACCCACTTTCCGTAACCATTCTGTAACCTTACCTTCAATGTTGTGTAGATTTTTCTCAGCTTCATCACATTGATGATCTACCTCTCTTTTTCATGTCCAAGATCCTTAACACTATCGTTTAGTTCATCAACATTTTGCCTGTAACGGAAGATGTAAGCCACCTGCCGATAAGTGAGGCCCCACACAGCCTTAATCACTCGGTCCACTATTGGCAACGATGCAAACTCCATACTTTGAGCTTTATTTTCATGTACTAAGTAGGACTACATCTTTTTCCCAACAAAACACAAAAGTGGAAACAGATCAGTCGCGAACTAATTAAGAAAAGTAAATGATATTTGATCAATCAAAATTCACAAGTACATTCAGTAAAATCAGATCAAGCAACGATATGTTAAAAAGAGTAAAGATAACTGAACACCCACGCAACACATACACGACACTCTTAATTTTTCTTTATTTATCACTGTACTCTTTTTGTCTTTTTTTTTTTTTTGAGCTATTTATCTTTTTTTGTCAAATCACATCAGGCATCCCATCTATACTTTTCTTTTTACTATTTCTTCATATCTACAAGTGAAAATTAACACAAGGTGTCCATAATCATTTTACTTGTTAAAATTTATATAGGCATGTGAATGTTAAAAAATAAAAATAAGACATTAGGTTTGAATATATATGTTTTTGTCCTTATACACAGTTTTGCTTTTATTCCCTTAACTCAAGTTCATTTGACCTTTACATTCTTCTTCTTTTTCTTCTTCTTCTTATTATTAAATTGATAGCATTTAATCGTTATCGTTGTAACTTTGCTTGTACTCTGTACTTTGCACTGCACACATTGCTGCCGCTCCATGCTGCGTCAACAGCCATGCCTTTGTGTCATTTTCTAGGATGAGAAAATAGGTTATATATTGATAGTGTAAAATAATGTCATTCAATCATTATTAATTTGGTAAGTTTATTAATTTTTATAATAATTATTTTAAAAGTCATATGAATAGTGATTTTTTAGTGATTGACAATGTAAAAAATTTTACACTAACAATACATAGTCATTAAACTCTTGTCAAGATAATAGAGTTGTTATAATTATAATTATATTATATATTTCAACAAAACTGTTCAATTAATTTGTAAAATTTCAATTTTTATTAGGGTTTAATTGCTATGCACTGTCAATATAAAATGTTTTACACTGTCAACCAATAAAAAATTAATATTAGTATGACTTTTAGGATAATTATTGTAAAAGTCAACAAACTTATCATATATGATAATTTATGATTAGATAATAGTAGTAAAACTATCAATGCATAACTTTTTTTATTATTATTATATATAATTTTAGAAGACGCACTTTTTTTTTTCTTAAGAGTAGTGGTCAAATGTTAATTGTTCATTCTGATTAGATTAAAATTGTTATGTACGAAATATTAATACAAAATACTCAACTTAAAATCCATGTTTAGTTATTAATTTTATAGCAAATTATTCTTTTATGAGTCATAATTAAGTTATCGTACACGATAAAATAATAAAAATATTTAATTTTTCAGTAACTTTTAGTCATGAGGCTCATAACGAAATGATCATCTTATCTTTTTGTATTTCTTATATTTCAGGTTAAATACATACCATTTTAAGCAGACTCGGTCTTAATTTTATCCGTTGATGTTTAAGCTTATTTGAGTCTAAGGACAGGCAAGGCTCGTAAAAAATTATCTAATCAAAATTTAGAATCAAGTTAAGGGCAAGTATAACCCACTCCTAACCAACCAACCCCCCCTACTCACCCAAAATGTAATTTTTGTTTTGTTTGGATGAATAAAAAAAGAAAAAAAAGAAATGATATAAATTTTTATATTAATTAAAAAACTAAATTTAGCTTAAAAATTTTAAAATATTTATAATATAAAATATAGAATTGTTTAATTTTAATTTTTATGTTATAAAAAATGGGTTTTATTTTTTAAATACTTAAAATAAAAAAGGCTTAATCGTATATTGGACTATCTATTATCATTGAAATTCAATTTTAGTCCCCTAATATTTCTTAAGTAATTTTCGTCCCCAATTTATTTTGATTGTGTAATTTTGGTCCATTTATTAACTTAATATCTAATATTTAATAAAAATATTGACGAGAAAGTGCAAAAAGTATCATTCAACAAAGATTTGCTGACACGACAGTGTAGTTAAGCGTCAACTCAACACTTCCATTAAATATTGGATGTGAAGTTAACTAATGATCCAAAATTCACAATAAAAATGCAAAGGGAAACAAATTCACGCAAAAAAATATGGAGACCAAACATGAATTTCAATGATAATAAAAAGACCAAAAAAGTAATTAAGCCAATAGAAATTGACAGCTCCTCCTTTTCATCTATTTTACGGGAACAGGATGGAGATTCTTTTTCCCCTTCTTGGGATTCCATTTCTTTTTGTATTTTTGTTAATCTAATTAACACTTATTTAACATTCCTTCTTTTTTTTTCTTCTATTATTTTCCATCTAAGCACACCATAAATGATTGTTTGGAACGCATTGTTTTTAATAATTAGTAATTGTTTATTTTTAAAAACTCTCTTAAAAAGACAATAAAAACAAGTGATTATTTTTCTAAAATAAGTTGAATTAAACAAATACTAAGAGGAATTCTTTCAAAATATGTTTGAAAATATGGTTTTGAAAAAAAAAATGGAACGTGAAAGTTTTATTTTTAATAAATATTTTTTAATTTGATAAAATTTTAAAATAAAAGAAATAAAATGATAAATTAATATAAATTTAATATCCTTAACTTTTGTTTATTTTTACAAATATAATATAACTCTTTTAAATATTTAAAAATAAAAAATTATCTTTCGTTCATTTTTCCTCTAAAACTCCAACCTGAAGCATACATTGTCTTTTTATTATGATTTATGTGTAATTTTAATCTTTCAATAATTTTTTACTCTTAGTTTATTAATTTTTAAAATCTAGTTCTTATCCTTATATAATTACCTTTTATACAAAATCTTTAAATTCATTTTTTTACTCAAATAATTGGAGGTTTACGACATATTCGAAATATAAAATCATTTAAGAGTTCAAATATCAAAACTTTAATCAAATTTAAAATTTTACACTGTGAATTTAAGGTTTGAAAGATAGAAACATTTGAGCTTTTGTAATTTTAAGTGAAATATAATTTTTTTTTGTAATATTTTAGTTCATAAGTTTTGAGTGGAAGAGTATTTAAAATGATTTAAAAGATTAGGTTAATAAGGATTTTGAAAATGAAAAAAAAAAATCAGAGTTTTCGATAAAAGAGAGAATTAGTGAAAGGATTTGATTGTAATAATTAAAAAAAAAAAAAACACAAGACTCATTGTAACGATTGAAAGTTAAGGAATTTAAAGTGAATATAAAATATTAAAAGATAAACATCAAACATTAATAAAAAATAATAATAATATTCGTGTAGTCTACAAAAAATTATAATGATATTATAGGTTTTAATTACTTCGGTATGTGCGCGCAACACATTATGTATTTGTAAACAGTTGATATAATACTCTCTATTTCTTTTTAAGTGTCATTTAAGGTTTTTATCTATAAATAAAGAAATGCAATTAATTTCCTTATTTTTCATAAAATAGTTTTGAAATTTTCTATTGTACCCTTTCTCATTTCTACTTCACAATAAATGCATATTAATTGTAAATGCGTAAATTAATTAAAAGTTGGGTGAAAAGTAAGGGTATAATTGGCAAAGAAGTAATTAATGTTATCTTAAACTTTGAAAATAACAAATAAATAGAAACACTTTTTTTTTAGAAAATCGACAAGTAAATTTTCTTTTTTTTCATAAAATGGTTTTGAAATTTTCTATTATACCCTTTCTCATTTCTACTTCTCAATAGATGCATACTAGTTGTAAATGTATAGATTAATTAAAAATTAGGTGATAAGTAAGAGTATAATTGACAAAAAAGTAATTAATGTTACCTTCAACTTTGAAAATAAAAGATAAATAGAAATAAAAATTTTCTAAAAAAACTGACAAAGTAAAAAAGGAATAGAAAGAATATATTGCTATAAGTAGCATCTTTTAAAATATAACCTTTTTTTTTCATGGTTCATGATTGTATATTATCCATTTATTTGATCTTTTCCTCATTATTCCACGTGGTCCAAAAGAAATTTCTATTTATTTTTATCGGTGATATACATATTTTTTAGGCTTAATTGTATATTTTGTCATCCATCTTTCATGATTTCGCAAATTTTTTCATCCAACTATTTTAATTGCACATTTTTCCATTCAACTTTCAAAACTTCTCATATTTTGCCACCTAATTATTTTAGTTACACATTTTGTCACTCAGCTTTTAAAATATCGTGCATTTTGCCACCCCATTAGTTAACCGCTAATGTGGCAATTTTGACCGTTGACATGGCAAGTTGACTACTAATTGTCACATTAGTGATCAAAATTGCCATATTAGCAGTCAATTAAGGGAGTGTCAAAATGCACGAAATTTTGAAAGTTAGATGACAAAATGTAAAACTAAAATAATTGGGTGGCAAAATGTGCAATTAAAATAGCTGAATGACAAAATTCGCAAAATCATGAAAAATAGGTGACAAAATATGCAATTAAGAAACAAGGGAAATTTGCAAGTTGAAAGACATCCACTAAAATAAATTCTATATATCGAATCATCAAAAAATGAAAATGTTTAATATTTCGATATTATGAAAATGGTCCCAAATAAGATATGTTTGTAGAAGAAATTATTGATGTATAAATAATCTGTATACAACACATTTATTAGTGCACTTGAAAAACATATTATTATAAAATGAGAAATTTAGAAATCATACTAGGTTTGTTATTTAATGAACCAAAAAAAAAATATTAAATTTGTTATCTGGCATAAGTAGTTGGATCATCTTGGATTAATTACAATGTGAAAAATAATAGAAAATTCATGCAATCATTCATTAAAGTGCCAAAAAATTCTTCAATTAAATAATTTTTATGTGCTACTTATGTTAAAGTCAGATTGATTTTTTGGTACAGATTGATTATTCCATCATCTCTCACATTTTTTAAATGTATGCAAGGTGATTTTTATAGGCCAATATATCCACCTTGCGGATCATTAGGTATTTTATGGTTTTAATCAATGTATTGACTAAGTGATCACATGCTTGTTTATTCATCTTGTAGTCAGCTTTCAACAAAAGGTTGCAACATTACTTACTCAGTTAATTCAACTAGAAGCATATAGATACAGTTCGATAATATTGGTGATTTACATGAGCAACTTGTAAAATATGCTCATATAATTCTATTTTATTTGAGAACATGCAATTTTGAGTGTTGTAGCACTGGATTCACGTTAACTCAACAAGTTATTAAGAGTGAGTCCCTTTGTAAATGGTTTTTGGTTAAGAGCTTAATATTTCTTATCCAAGAATCTTTGGAAGTGAAGTTTATACTTTATTACTTCACCACAATGCATTAAGATGACCTCAAAAGAGATTACGAATATATATTTGATATTAATCTATATTATTAATGAGATGTTTTTAACCACTAACAAGGGATCTATTCATAGATTCACCAAAAAAAGAAAACAGGATCTATTCATGCTTGGACAAGCTAATTGCCATTTCGACAAACTAGTTTTCAACATTGAAAGAAAAAAGTAAGTGAAAAAAGTATGAGTCAGAATAAATTATTATTATCTCATTTTGATCATCATACAACTTATTTATATAACTCACTTGGTAAAGATAACTATATGTAGTGTAATATTTACATATTTGAAGGAGAGGTAGTGTAAAGGATGTTTTAGCAATATATAACTTTTTTTTAACGAAAATTAATAAAACTTTAACGAAAAATTTTAAAAAAGATCAATAAAGTGTCATATTTTTAAATTTGTCAGGAGAGGAGACTGTACTTTTTAACATAAAAGGGGACAACAATGTAATATCTATATCTCTTAGGAGAGGACAGTATAATTTACTTTTATTACATTTTATATTTTATGTTATAAAAAATTGATTTAATTTTTTAAACACTTAAAATAAAAAAAAAAAATGACAGCTGCTTTCCCCCATTTTACGGGAATTGGGGGTGGGATTTTTTTCTTCTTGTCATCCCATTTCTTAAACTTTTATTTTTCTTATATTTATGTTCATCTAATTAACAATTATTTTTCGTTTTTCTTATTTCCTTCTTATTTTCTGTTTCCTTTTGGTAACCATCCAAGTGCTCCATAAGTGATTGTTTGAAATGCATTATCTTTGATAAATAATTATCTATTTTTTAAAAACTCTCTTAAAAGATAATAAAAATAAGTGATTGTTTAAAATGCATTGTTTACAATAAATAATTATTTTAAAAAAAACTCTCTTAAAAAGACAATGAAAATATGTGACTATTTATCTAAAATAAGTTGAATTAAACAAGAACTAACAGGAATGCTTTGATGTATGTTTGGAAATATGGTTTTAGAAAAAATATGGAAAATAAAAGTTTTAATTTTAAAAAATATTTTCTAATTTGATAAATTTTTTAAATAAAAGAGATAAAGTGATAAATTAGTATAAATTTAAGATCCTCATCTTTTATATATATATATATATATATATATATATATATTATATAACTCTTTTAAATATTTAAAAATAAAAAATATATCTTCCATTCTTTTTCCCTCTAAAGCTCTACCCCCAAACATACATTTTACAATATGTTTGGTTGAGCATTTTTATCACATTAAAAATTCACATTAGCCTTAAATCTACTATAAAACATGTTTAAAAAAATGTGCGTTGATTACTTTTTCAGCGTGCATTCAGACATGCATGCACTTAAAAGGTTCAAATATCAAAATTTTGTACAATTGAATTCAAGGTTTTAAATGTAGAAAAATTAGTCTAATAATTCAGTGTCCTGTACAAGTGTTGAGTTTACAATCAACTATTTTTTATATTATTATAATTTTAATGTATTTTTTAATTATTTTAAATTTTATATAAGTACACATTAGTATGTATACATAGATATTTTAAAAAAATATTAGAGTCATTATGAATATTGATATTGTAACACTTCGGTATTTTCTTTTCTTTTCTTTTCTTTATATATATATATATATATATATATATATATATATTCGTGCCTATTTTAAAATAAATGATATTTTGGGAAATAATTTAGGGAATTGAGGTGGGATTTTTATAATTAAAATATTATTGAAATAAACAAAGTTTCTAAAAGTTTTGCTTTGGGCTTTTGTTTTGTTACCTGCAAGCCTTTTCTTTTGGACCTCTTCTAGTTGGGCCTTTCGAGTTCATAGCCACACTGGTGCTAAAGTTGTCTTGTAGTCTCTTAAACCTGACCCTATTCCCACCTCGCTCTTTGTCTTCTCTTCGATCCTGTGATGTCACTACAGAATTATCTTAGGAGCCCTTGTAAGAGCTACCGCAACTGTGATTGAGAGATCGTAGGATTCGCCATCGAGTCGTCTTCATCCTCTTGCTGTGGATCTACTTTTTTCAAGGTAAAAAGGAGTGAGTTATCTAGCTCATGGGTGTAGCAATAGTCGTGGATGGAGGGGTTGGCTTTAGACACCAATTGTATGATGTTTTGAGTAAATTGTTTTGTGAAGGAGAATGTGAATTTCCCAAATTTTGGAATTGATTATACTAGTGATTGGATTTACAATGGATTTTATATTGTGATTGATGTCCATCTTCTTGGTGCTCATGTAATGCAAATTGTGTGATTGGTGATGTGAATTATTTGGATTGTATGTTCATCATTGTGACAAGTGAGTAGCCTACTAGAGGCAAGAATATGCTCAGGTGATATCTCATTTGTGAGGGACTTAGCCTGTGAGAGGCAAGGATGAGAATTACTTGTTTGTAAATAAAAAGTCCAAAGGGACACTTGTGTGCATTATATGTATGAGACATATATCATAACATTTGAGATGATTATGTGGGCAAAAAATATGTATGAATTTGGATGGTGGAGGCCCTGAGGTGTTGTATAACGTGGCCTTGGGGGTGATTATACTTGGTGTGGATATCTTAATGACTCATGTTGATCCCATGGAGTTGGGGTATATTTTGAAAGATGGGTAACCCTAACTAGTCACCAGAGATTATCAATTTAGTGTGTAAGTGCTAAGTCAAAGGCATCATACGCTGATTGCACTTCCTTATGGCTAGCATGTACTCCTACTTTCTTGAGTTAGAATTCGCACCACATGTATATAGAGTAGAAATTGAGAACATTGCATCTGTATGAGCATTCTTTTATTGGTATGGTTGTCTAATAAGAATTGTGTTTTGCTGTATGAAGTGTGTGTGTTTTACCTATTTCAATTGTTACACTTTGAGCATGATGTGAGATGTATCTTAGTCCTTGTTGTTTCCTTGTGTTTTTCCCTACGTGAATTTGGTGTATAGGTGAAGTCCAGCATGAACCAGAAGAGTAACCATGGAGTAGAGGCACTGGCATTATTTTATTGTTTTCTTTTAGTTTATTAGTTGAGGCTTATATAACTCTAATAGGTGTGACATCAGGGCTAGATTTTATCAGTCAATATTTTTAATTTTCTATAAACTATGTTCTATGTTGGTTTTATCCAAAAACTATATGACTATTGTGAAAGGACATTTATTGTAATTTACGGAACTTGATTGGGATGAATGAGTTGATGTGATTTTCTTTACTACATGAAAAGAATTTAAAAACTCATTTTTTCATTATTTTGCGATTTAAATTACATATGTTCGCAACAATCATTTAATAAATGCCTTTTGAGGTAAAGGGTGTCACAGATATATATTCAAATAGTTTTATAATCACATATGTCTTATATCATTTTAATTTAGAGAAAATAGAATATGCACTAATAGTATAAAGCTTTTTTACACTAACATCCAATCACAAACCACTATATATGAAAAGCTTGTTGACTTTAATAATAACCAATTAAGCACCTTAAAAGCTATACTAAAGATGACTACTAATTGGTTGACAATGTAAAAACTTTTACACTAACAATACATACACATTAAACTCTTTAATTTATATAAGTATTTGTTCTAAAAAATATTGTCTTTATAAATATATTTGCATTTGTATATAACTTAAATATATACATAATTTTAATATGAAATATTAATAACAAATATTTTATATTACGCTTTGTAATTCTTAGTTTGAGTTTAATTCCTATGTACTATTAACGTAAAAAAAATTATACAGTCAAACAATTAGAAATCATCATTTGTATAACTTTTAAGGTAGATATTATAAAAGTTAACAAATTTATCATATATGGCAGTTTGTGATTGAATGACAATGTAAAACATTTTACAATGTTGAACCATAAAATATTTACTTTGTTAATTATTTTTAAAAAAATATGTTTCCACCATAAAAGAATGAAATGACTAACATTAATTATAAAAGAGAGAGATAGAGAGAGTGAGTGAGAGAGAGAGAGATTTGTGACTATTTGAACTTACAAATTACAATTAAAAAAATAAACCTTAAATATCTTTAGTTTCTCAAATTTGGGTAATGATTGCTTTTGGCCCCTTAAATTTAAAAGTGATTTTTATCAAGGACTAAAGATTACAAAATAGGGACCAAAAGTGGACAATTTCCAAATTAGAGAGCTTAAAAAAATCATTTTTAAATTTGAAGCACCAAAAGCAAACTTGATCCAAATTTGAGGGACTAAAAGATATTTAAGACAAAAAATAAATTATGAATGCAAAGATAAGATAATATTTATATAATAACATTGTTGAGTTTATAGAAAATAATTAAGTGGTTTAAGCATGTTAGTTTGGATTTTATTCTTGATTATATGCATGAAAAGTGAAACTTGGTGGATACATATTCAATGTATAGGTAAAAATTTTAAACAAAAAAAAGTAATTTCTTCGATGTGTGTTAATTTGGGTTGGTACACATACTTCGACAAATACATTTTAAACACATGTGCAAATAAAATTCACTTAATAATCACTTGCCTAAAAATATCTTTTTTTTTAATAGTTAGGACCTATTATTTTTGTAAGAGCAATATTAAAATCACCAAGAATAAAGGGCTTGGAGAATCAATAATCAACATTGGAAAAGGACTAGGATATTAAAATCAACGATAAACATAGAGGGCTTGGAGAATCAACATTGAAAAAAGTCCATTTCTTATCGAGGGTGTGACTAGGTTTCTTTAGCATCGATCTTAGTTAAGTTTTTTACTTAATACATAACTATATGATGACAATGAAGTGGTAATGAAGGCAACCAATTTATGTGAGCTTTCTATATATTTTGATTGTTTTTATTTTAAAATTAGTGTAAATGAGCTAATTGATCCCTAATTTATATAGTGGGTTAAATATATATAAGCATAAATTAATTTCTAGTTGAAGAGTTATATTGGTGATTAGAATCATGACAATACTTAAATCAACAAAAAGATTAATCAATTGAATTTGTAAGTAATGATTATAATTATCTTGATTAATTTAATTATGCATTTTCATGAATTAAAAAATATTTTTATGTTGGTAGAAAAAGAATTTGTAAAGTGTCGTTACATAACAAAACTATCTATCTACCTATCTCTCTCTCTCTGTGTGTGTGTATAGTTCTAAATTTGTTGTGCAAAATGCGTTGCTACCGTTAACTAAATTTTCTTTTTCTTTTATAAACATTGGCCTCTAAATTTTATTTTGCATTAGGATGGTTTTGTGCATTATCTTAAATTCTCAAAATCTTTTAAAGCGAAAGAGAATACAAGTGAGCCTTTCTATTTGATGGAAAAATAAAAGAAGTGAGCGATGGTATTTATAAATAAGTGATATTTTTGGTATAATTTTTAATTTAAATTAAATTTGAATTAATTTAATTTTTATAGAGGTTGATGGAAATGTATCGAAGCAAAAGAAGAGACTTACATATGGTTTTTATTAACTTGGAAAAAGCTTATGAACGAGTGCCAAGAGAAGTATTGTGGAAGACTTTGGAAAAGAAAAGTGTTAAAATGACTTATATTTGGCTTTTCCAAGACATGTATTAGGGGTTAACTACGAGTGTGAGAACACCAAGATGCAAGACGAAAGATTTTCCTATATAAATAGGTTTACACAAGGGCCCAACCTTAAGTCCTTACTTGTTTAACCTAAACATGGATGTACTTACAAGAGATATACAAAAGCTTGTTCCTTATATTACATGTTTTATGTAGATGACATCGTTTTAGTAGAGGAATCAAGGGAAGCAGTTAACTTTCAACTTGAACATTAGAGACAAACTTTGGAAACAAAGGGTTTTTGCTTCAATAGGAATAAGACAGAATATATGCATTGTAATTTTAGACAAGAAGAATTTGATGTGGAAGTAAAAATAGGAAAAAAATGTCATACTACAAGCCTCTAAGTTTAAATATCTAGGGTCAATACTACAAAATGATGAAATAATTAACGAGGTTTTGACATATAGGATACAAGCAGGAAGACTAAAATGGAGAAAGACATTGGGGCTTATTTGTGACCGTAAAATACCTACCAAACTCAAGGGTAAGTTTATTGTACTACCATACATCTGACTGTACATTGTGGTAGTGAGTGTTAGGCTCTAAAGGAGAAACAAGAGAAAAAGGTCAGAGTGACGGAAATGAGAATGTTAAGATGGATGTGTAGCCATACAAGTAAAAACATGATACGAAATGATTGTATATGTTGAGTGATTGGTGTAGCAATGATTGAGAAAAAGATGACAAAATGTAGATTCAGGAGGATGCACTAGTGAGAAGAGTATATTACATGATTTTTAGTCCAAGAAAGAAGAGGAATGTGAGGCTAAGAAGGACAATGGAGGAATTGGTCAAAATTAATCTTATGGTAAATAATATCACTGAGATGTTGGTCTTTAATTTAGCCAGATAGTGGCAAGTGATCCGTGTAACTGATCTCACCTAGTGGGATAAGGCTTTGTGGTTGTTGTATGCTAGTAAAATATTTATTATGAATTAATAATAACAATAATATTGTAACTTGTTTAATGTCAAAATTTGATGTAATAATTATAGAATGTTAAATTTAAATCAATGAAAAAATTAATAAAAAATAAGATTATTTTATATGGAAAAGTTTCTAATTCATATTGAAAAGTAACATGATTCACATTGGTAAATTTATATTTGATTGAAATTAATAAATATTTATTATAAAATTTTGATAATTTACTTAATTTACTTATTATTTAAATTTATTTATTACTTTATTTGTATAAGCTTTATATTTATAATTTGATTTGATTTAAGTCAAAATATTGTTCATTTATATAATTAATATTTATAAAACGTTAAAATTTAAATAAATGAGAAAGACAATTAAAAATGATTTTAGGTTAAAAATAAAAAAAAATTGTATTGATATATGGCATTATTCACAATGGAGAACAACACCAAAAACATCTAAAAAGTTACATCTAAATTTGTCGACAACAACAACAACAATACTAATAATGATAATAATAATAATTAATAGAATGATTTAGTAATATTATAGGTATGATTTAGTTTGATTAATTTTTTATTTGATTTAAGTAATTATTAATAACATGACTAATAATTTGTAAATTAATTCAAGTCAATATTGGATTTGATATATTAATTGAAATACTTAAATTAAATTTGTTAAAAAGTAAAAGAAGAGAAAAGTGATTGAATATAATGACAACACTTGGCTTGAAATCTAAAAATTGAGTAAGGGTCTATTTGGATCAACTTCTCTACAAGCACTTATAGGAGAATAAAATATGAAAAAAAATAAAAAAAAGCTTTTCCATAAGCTAAAATTAGCTTCTCCATAAGTTAAAATTCAACTTTTGTAGAAGTTAATATGAGAAAAGTTCTACAAATTAATCTATGCATAAGCTAATTTGGCTTATGGAGAAACTTTTTTTATTTTTTTATTTTTTTTCTTCTCTTATAAGTGTTTATGAAAAAATTTATCCAAATAAGCCCTAAGGTTGCTTTTCCAATATAATAGAATTCCTTTTTTTTTTTCAAATTCATTTTTTAATCCTTCTATACGTTATCTTAAAACGTATAAACGGTAAAAAAAGTTAGCAAGTAAACTTTAAATTTAAATATTAGAGAAAAATATATTAAAAATAATAAACAAAGATATAAGCTTACCACCAAAGAAAAAGACTAATCAAAAGAAAATCACAAAAAGATAAATTGTTTGAAGAAAATCAAACAAAGGAATATCTTTGGTAAAGGGAAAAAAAGATATATAAATGAAATTTATAAAAGAGAAATAGGATAATGACTGAATCTTGTTTTAATAATATAGTAGAACTTCTCATATTTTCTTCTGTAAAACTCTTCCTTTAAGTCTTTTTGTGTTTTTTTAAAAGTTGAAAATGAAAAAATTGTAAAATAATTTCAACAAACAAATTTTTAATACTAAATATTAGACAAAATATGTAAACATTCAAATAAAATAGAAAAGGATAAAAACTTACCTTATAGAAAGAATAAAAAATAGACGGATTTGTGTTTCTTGTTTGTATTTATTACTCCATGGAAACTGAATAAAAAGAATAAAAAATGTTAGAAATTGACTATTCCAAAAAGAAATGATGAAAATGAAAAACAAAAATATATACATCGGTATTTATAGATTAGTTAATCATATGGCTTTTTGTTTCATGAAACTCAAATAATGCAAGATTTTTTAATTTGAATATGCTATAAATTTGAATCAAAATATATATTCATATTATTAATTAATTTGAATCAGAATATATATTTATATTATCAATTTGAATGTTCAATTTATGAAAATCATATTGGTTATAATTACCTTAATTAATATAATTTTGTGTTTTTTATGGATTAAAAGTGAAAAAAAAAATGATCACTTGGTAATTGATTATTGTAATTACAAAAAGCATTTTATTAAATATAGGCTTGATTATACTTTTTGTCCCTCAAAGTTTTACAATTTTGTGAATTTTGCTTGCCAAATTTTTTTTTCCAAATTTTTCCCTTAAGTAGAAAAATAGCCAAAATTGCCACAAAATTATCTTAAAGGAAAAACCGTCACAAAAAGTCTTAATTGTGGCATTTTTTCTATGTTAGGAGCAAAATTTGCGAGATTGTAAAACTTTAGGGGCAAAAAGTTCAATTAAGCCTTAAATATAATAATTTGGTTACCGTATTATATAAAATTAAAATCTATATAAAATTTAATGATTTAATTGATCGATATAATTAGAATATATACTCATTACAATCACCTTAATTACTATATTTGTGTATTTTTATGAATTAAAAAAATAAAATAACAAAATTGAACAACATTTCAAAAAAAATTAATTAATATGGTGCTATAACATGACATTTGTTTATGTGACAAAACCTTCATTTATAATAATACTAGTTTAATAACTTGTGTACTGTATTGGTATTAAGTTTACAATCTACAATTTTTCTATATTTTTATAACCTTTTAATATATTTCTCAATCACTTTTAAATTTTATATAGATTAAGTGATACTTTTGTATGATATTTAAGTTAATTTAAATTCAATTCAAATTAAATTTTAATTAATAATGTTAGTGAAATGTTTACTATGAATTACATAACTGATAATAGTAACAATAATAATGTAACTTGATAAATAACAAAATTTGATGTGAAGAAATTATTGTATGATAAATTTAAATGATTAAAAATTAATAAAAAAAGATTATTTTATATGGAAAAGTTTCTAATTTTATATGTGACTTGAATCATATTGGTAGATTTATATTTGATTGAAAGTAGTAGTTATTTATTATAAGAATTTAGATAAATTTATTATCATTTATTTATTATTTTAATTTTTTATTTATTACTTTATTTAGTAAAATCTTTATATTTTGAGTGTGATTTTAAATAAAAATTAATTTGATTTGAAGTGTCAATTTGAATGCATTAAGTGCAAAATTAAAATTCACCAAAAAAAAGTGCAAAATTAAATTATAAAAATTTGTATTGTTTTAATCATAATTTAACTTAATATTAATTTATTTTATAAAATTTTTATTATTCAAGCTAGTTTAAATTTAAATGTGATCAAAAATTGAAAATATTAGTTTAATTGAGTGATTTACATACAAATTATTTGTTATTTTTAATCTGTTACTTTAATACATTGTTTTTTTGGTACAACACTGATAGTATTCTCCATTGGTGACAATCCTGGTTGAACTAAGTAGAACCATTATAGGCAATAGAGCTCTCCCCTCGATCATCTAATGTAGTTGCATGCCAGAGCTCAAACTCAAGACTACTAGTTAAGTTGAAATAACCTCTTGCCAGTTGATCCATGCGTTTGGTGGTATTTAATACTTTGTTTGTATAAATTTTATAATTTAATTGTGATATTTTATGCATGAATCATTTTTATTAGAATTTGATTCGATTTAAGTCAAATATTATTCATTTATACAATTGATATTTATATAAAATGTTAAAATTTAAATTAGAAAGATAATCAAAATTACATTTATGTTAAGAATAAACCAAAACTGTATTGATACATGACATGATTCATATACTAGAGAATAATATCAAAAGCATCTAAAAAATATCAACATGTCATTGGTCTGAGTGGTACTGGGCTTGGATCCTTTAAGCAAGGTTTGGCTTCGCACTTATAATATCTATGTCTTGTTCATAATAATAATTATAATAATTATAATAATAATTATTATTAATAGAATAATTTAGTAATATTATAGCTATGATTTAATTTAATTTGATTTGACCTATTAATTGCAATACGAAAATTATAGTTGTTAAAAATAAAAAATAACTTAGGAAGGAAAATGAATAAATTTAGTGTTTGCCATGTGATATTAGCCTATTAGTAAAACCCTTAGTTTTGTATAGTAAAGAATAAATTAAATTTAGAAAAAAAAAATGAATGAATATAATGACAACCCTTAGTTTGGGATCCAAAAAATGAGTAAAGTTGCTTTTTAAATATAGTAAAATTTTTATTTTTTAAATTTCTTTTTTAAGCCTGTTGTGTCATCTCAAAATATATAAAATGTAAAAAAATAGCAAATAAACCTCAAATGTCATATATTAGAGAAAAAATATATTAAAAATAATAAAAAGATATATGAGCTTAACTTAGAAGAAAAAGACAAATCAAATAAAAATAATGAAAAGATCAAATGTTTGAAGAAAAGCAAAGAAATACCACTGGTAGAGAAAAAAAAGATAAATAAATAAAAATTATAAAAGAAAAATAAAAGAAAGACTAAACCTTGTTTTAATAATATAATAGAATTCCTCATATCTTCTTTTGTGAAACCTCTTCTTTAAATATTTTGTGTTATTTCAATAGTTGAAGGAAAAGAAAATGTAAAATGATTTTAATAAACAAACTTTTACTACTAAATATTAAACAAAATGTGTAAAAGAAAAATTCAAAAGAATTGAATTAGAAAACATAGAACCTTACCTTAAAGAAAGAATAAAATGATTGGTGAATTTGTGTTTCTTATTTGTAATTATTCCTCCATTAAAATTGAATAAAAAGAATAAAAAAATGCTAGTAATCAACTATTTTAGAAAGAAACAATAAAATGAAAAACAATAATGTATACATAAGTATTTAATAGTTGAGTTGATCAAATAACTTCTTGTTTTATGAAACTCAAATTATGTGAAAATTTTTAATTTGATTTTGCTATAAAATTTGAATAAGAATATATATTTGTATTGCCAATTAATTTGAATTAGAATATATTTTTGTTATTAATTTGAATGTTTGATCAAAGGCTTAAATATGCTTTTAGTTTCTATAATTTAGCCTTTTTTCATCTTTTTGTCCCTGTAAATTTTCTTTTTTCAGAATCATCTGTATAAGTTTCAAACTATTATTTTTAGTCCCTGCCATCAAGCTCTATTACAAAAAGGTTAAATTGTTGACGTCATGATAATGTCATCATGTGTCATATTAGCAAAAAATGATGTCATGATGACATCATCATGTGACACATCAGCACAATGCCATGTTAGCAATAGTGCCATGTCATCGTTATTGTAGAGGGACCAAAAATGAAAAAAAAAATTATAGGGACTTATAATGAAAAAAAAAGGATTTATAGGGACAAAAAATGAAAAAAATTACATAGACTAAAAGAAAAAAAAAAGACATATTTGCAGACAAATACAAAAAAAATTAATCTTTAAATATAACATATAAATTTAATTTAAAATTAATATAAAATAAAAATTATTTTTAATAATCACGTATTCTTCTCAAGTTTTCTTTGTTTTTTTTTCCTTGTTCAACATTATAAGACCACTTACACATTGCATAAATACTCTAACTCTTTCACTCATCATATACACCATTCCTTCCTTCTCTAATTTTCACATGCCTCACAGACAACAAAAATACACACTGTAGGCGCTCTCAACATGAGCACACACACACAAATAATCAATTCATCACTTATTCTCTCTCTCTCTCTCTCTCTCTCTCTCTCTCTTTCTCTTTTTCTTCACTCTCACATGCTTATTTTTTTTACATCCTCTTCGATTTCTTTGGGAGCCTATGGCCTGACAGACATAAGGCCTATTCTGGCCTGTCCTATTTATTAAAAAGGCTAGATTTAGATTTTTTAAGAAGTCTTTTTAGATAAAAGGTCTGGTCTTTATTCACTTAAAGTTAAAATCACTTAACTACAATTTTTGTTGCCCCAAACACCCTACATACTAACCAAGACTTTAAAACGTTTATTAGAACTCATCACTCAGGTCATCTATCAACAAAGCATGAAAGGTGCAAAGGAAATAATGGTCGTGGGTTTAATGTGAAGAAAGAGAGAATGTTATGGGAAAACAAGTGTTAAGCTTAAGCCTGGCCCTGGTTAAGAATATAAAGTATGGCCTTTGCTTAAAAAGTGTGTGTGAGGGTTTGTTTGTTAAAAATCGTGGTACTGGATAGTACAAAAATAATTGTTACATGTTTCATTTAAAAAAAGGTGAAGGGACAACACAAATGAAGTGATGAAAGATAGGACAAAAGCTCACTTTTTTTGTTTCTCAATAAATCATGGGACAACTTTTTATCCCAAGTACAAAATACTCAAGAGATAAAAGTACCCATTTTTATTTCTCATTTAACAACTATATTTTCTCTTTTTTGTCTCTCTCACACCACTATTGTTGTAGCTAATGCCACACCATGGTCACCACCACCGCTGCCATTGTCGTTGCCACCATTACTACTTTTTGTTATCGCTGCCACCATCACTGCTACAGCCATCACTATCGCCATCGCCACCACTACTGTTATCACCGTTGTCACCACTACAAGATCTTATTAGGTAGTCCTAGACAATCTTCACATCACATATAATCAACTGTTATTAATTTTTTTTTCTTTTTTTTGGATAATTAGGTATTATTAATTCTTTTTCATAAATTATAAAATTTGAATATATGTTATACAAATATTGGTTAAGACTATGAATACTTGATGATCTTGGACTACCTAATAATTTCTCTTCATTCTCAGTGACAAGACTCTCTTGTTCTTAGCATGTGCCTTTGTGGCCATTGAACTGTGCTAGAAACCTATGTTAATTCTCTTCTCTCTGCATTGCAATTCCATCACTTTCTCCTTTTTTTTTTTCGTCGTTTGTTGCATAGAAGGAGAAACCCATTCACTTTTGTTCACACGAGTGCAAAGGGTGAGTGCACCAAATCACCGACGAAATGCAATTTGAGGGATTTTTTTGAAATAAATGTTGGTTCTGAAACTAACTTGGCAATGTCTCTCAATTCCATGGACCAAAATGATTATTTACTACTCTCTCTCTATATATAAAGAGAGGGAGGGAGAGGGGGTAGAATGTTACAAATAAGAACTTTTAATGATAGCCTTTGAATCACAATTAAGGATAAAATTGTAGAACGTCTAGCCAATGAAAATAGTGAAAGGTTGAATTTATTCAACCTCCATAGCCAACAATTCGGTGATTTAATGAAAGGTTGAAAATTTTTCAACCCCCAACTATATTTGCTCTATGCAACAGATTGCACATGGTGAAATCTCCTCTATAAATAGAGGACATGAACCAGTGAAGACACACACCAAGCAAAGTGAGAACATCCTCACAAGAGAGAAAAATTGTGAGAGAAAAATAAAGAGCCTTAGAGAGAGTTTCTAAGAAAGAAAATTAGTGAACCAATTTGTGAGTGTTATCCATAAATTGAAGATACATTATTGTTATATTTTTGTAATCTCATTATTGTTATAGTGGAAGTTTTAAGAGGCTTACAGGTTTCATGGTTTTTCCTTGCTCACATTGAGAAGGTTTTCCACGCTAAAAATTTCTATGAGGAAAATTATGCTGGCATTTTCCAACAAAAATTACAGTTAAGATTAAAATCCAATTAATCACCTCTTATGAGACCATCATTGCCACTATATTCATCATCACCGCAACCACCATCATTGTTGTTGTCTACTACGGAGCAATGACAATAGTAGTGGTGGTGATGGCGATAGCAGCAACAACAATGGTAGTAATGGTAGTGGAGACGGCAAAAATAGTGGTTTCATAATATGTGTTTAACTATTTTGTCATTAATTGTTCTTAATTGTAACCAATGACTACTATTAATTGTTCTTATTTTGTATTTTAATAAGTTTTTCATTTGAAATGTCTATATTTATATATATAAGTATGTATGGGTTAATGAGTTATTGATCAAATTGGTGAATTACTTGTTAAACTGCATGAACCGATATAAATAAAATTTATTAATTTATGATATAATATATAATATATTTTGTACATTTAAAACATTAAATTGTTCTAGCTTGATTAAAAAATGAATTTGAAAACGTGATGCAGGGAGCCATATATTTCCCTTTCAACAGTGAGGCTAGCCGAGTCTCCAAATCAAAATTACAAGGTTACGCGCTCAAATTCTTGATGCAACTTCACACAACCTGCAGGACATTGTGTGACTAGGATTTGAGAGGAGCTTACACATACAGCCGAAACAGCATACAAGCTGCTGCCTTTACAGGTCATGATTCTGCAGTTCCTGCTAAGGAGGATGAACTCCGGGGAACAATTTTCCTCTGCACAAATAATGGCTTTAGAGTTAAGGGACGCAAAGCAGTGCGGCCTGTTGCTAAGATGGGGAGGTAACGTGTGTATTGGGTCGAAATTGGGTATGGCAAGATGCGGAGACTTGTACAATCTGTGCAGGCTGCAGGGGTCTATTGTGCAGCATAGTTGACATACAGATGCTGATAAAACTCATTCTTTTGGCAAGGATTCTTTGCTGTTAGGGTCACACTTTTTTGGCCAAGACCATGGTTCTAAATTGTGATTCGCAACCGTAATTGTGACTGTAATGTAAAGGTTTTTTGACTTACCACAACTGTATCGTAACCACAATTGCGGCTACATCAATTGTATTTTCTCCCAATGTCAAGAATTGCGACAAAACCGCAATCGCGACTGCAATCACAATTTAGAACCGTGGCCAAGACGTATATAACGGGCTGCAGTTCTCAGTGTACGGGTTATTTCCATTGGAATCTCAAGCAGGATGGATGGCATCTTTGAGGGGCTTCATGATAGGGAAGTATTGTGTGGGGCAATGCAGCGTGCTTTTTGGTTTTTGGATTGCATTGGTGGAGGCTTTGCCTCCTTATTTCCGCGTTTTGCTCCTTGTATTGTGTCGTTGAGCTACAGGGGTGCGCACATCTTGTGCCACACCTAATAGTCTTTTAATCATTAATGAAATTTTTATTTGCTTTTTAAAAAAAAAGAACAACAAAAAACCTGCAAGACATTGCATCAGTACTTGGCAGCCACTTAGTATCAGGCCAAGTAGATGTTAAAATAACGTTAGCTACATGCACAATACAAAAATTAGTTTTGACTGTTTTAACGTCAGCTACGAGAGGCTGATACATGGCGTGTGTGTTTAACGCAAAGCTTCTTTTTTTTTTTTTTTCCAGATTTGATAGTTTTCTTGCAGTGGTTCCGTTAAAATAATAAGCATTAGATAAGATCTTTTACACATTAGTAATATGACCCGTGCTTAGCATGGGTCTTAAAAATAACAATAAAAACATTTTAAATAAATTTTAATATTTATGTTGCTTATTAATTACCAAAATATATTATTATTTTTTTTAGATTTGTGATTGGACTTAGGGTATTCTCATAGTTGGAAGTCATGAACTAACATGTCATTGATTCGAATGGCACTAGACTCGAATCCTTTAAGTAAAGTCTCGAGTTCAAATTTTGTAAATGAAAAAAACTTGATTGGGAAGAGAGATCACACTAAAGGTAGCTAGTTAGGTTTCCTGGCAAAGATTAGTCACCGAGAAAACCAGTGAATACTTCACACCTATAACATGGTTATTAAAAAATAGTTAGAAGTCATGAGACTAGTCCTTTCACGAAGTAGAATACTAGTGATGGGCAATTCTTCTACCCACAAATGTTGTTTTATTGGCATAATCAAAAATCAAACTCTTGACATATATCTAAAGGGTTCAAACTACTAATCACGTGTGTACTGTCAAATAATAACTAGTCTTCTTTGATATGTCTCTAATTTTTTAAACTTTTAGTGTGTTAAAGAATGTTGTACAACTCTCGTTTTGAAATCTTGATGTTTGCCTATAGATAACTAATAAAGATTACTATATATACCAGAAACTTGATTTTTTTCCTCTTGCAGTGGTTTTAAACAATTAGATAAGGTCTTTTATATATTATATATGTTAATTTTTTTCAAAATTTAGAATTTTTTCAAGCTACCAAATTTTTTTGTCTTACTTAATTTTTTATAATTTTTCAGACATTCTTTTTTTTTTTTTAAATGTTTTTCTCTTCGGATTTCTTTCCTTCTTTTTAATGTCTCTCAATGACCAAAGTTAATTTTTGTTTCGTTTTTAGTTGCTATTTCATAGAATTATAAGAAATTGTCAATGTTTTACAAAAAATTAAATATTTAAGTTTCGATTGGATTAGAAATAGTTGAAAAATTATTAATTATAAATTCAATTGATTGAATCAGCTAAAGTATTTAATTTTCAGGTCACATTTTAAAATATAAGTCACCATAAATGTAAATATTTGCATAATTTTGGCTAAAATATATTTTTGGTCCCCTATTTTTTACTAAAATTTATTTTGGTCTTTTATATTTTAAAATATTCATTTTTGTCTTTTAACTCTTAAATTTGAGTCAATGTTGTCTTCTGAAACAGTAATCGTTTTCAATTTTGAGATACAATTTTAAACTATTTTTTGAACGATTCAAGACCTGAAACTTGTATCATTAAATTTATTTACATAAAAAAATATGGAACCCAACTATTGTTCAAACCAAAAAAAGACATAAACATGATAAAAATCGCTTGAAAAGTGAGTCACACAATCAACCGGAAAACCAAAAAAGAGCTGTATCAAATTCTTTTTCGATTGCTGGTGGACTCACTTTAATACAATCTTAGCCTAACATCTAATAATACAAAAGCAGAGCAGAAGATAAAAAAAATAAATAAATTACTAGTATAATAAAGTGTGCATCAGTACTTATTCTAGAGATAGGAACAGGGAGCTTGGCAGCTTGCAAATGTATTTATTTACGTGTATTCATTTCAGCAATGGATCCATTAAAACACAGCAAGTAACAGGTAATTAAGGGTATTAATGATCTTACCTTTGGTGTGAGGCAAACTAAGAATGAGGAAAACTCTTATTCTTCACCAGCAAGTACGTACTCCATTTTTCGATTTCTTTTCTTCTTTATATTCTGTCTCACCCTTTTTCTGCATACTCCCCTCGTTTTGAAGCTGCTGCTGCGTAAAACTCATTACTGGATGAAATGAAATTTGTCGAAGTTTTGTTAAGGAGCTACAAACTGTGGCTTAAATTGTAATATTTTTTTCTTTAACTTTCTAATATTTGTAAAGGAATTAACCATTAATTTGGTCCTTCATATATTATCCTATCTTTTAAGTAATTCCTAAAATAATAAAACTATATATAAGTAATCTCTTAAATATTGAATATTCATCAATTAATCTCTAAGTTAATGTATTTTTATTCATATTGAAGGATTAATTTAAAAGATTCTTTAATATTTATGGGACAATTTAGTATGATTTTTAATATTAAGAAATTTATTTATATATATATATATATTTTTCTAAGAACCATTTAGGAGATAGATAATACTTTAAGTTGATGGTTTCTTTATTTGGGAAAGCCATATCAGTTGAAATTGGATACAAACATGCACTTGGTATACGTATCCATCATTGTATGACTAAATTTCTAACAATCTTAAACTAATTAAAAATGAGCCAATATAGATCGATATATATAAGCTATAAACAAAGGAACAAACCTCTGTTCCTCGAATTGGATGATCGTAAGTTGTGATTTTCTTGTCACTATTCCAAACCGTAAGGAATAAGCTGAATGTGATGAAAGGATGAAATGCTAAAGAAGAAAGCTGACATATATATGCTGGTAAGCTAAATTTAATTTAAGGATATGGATGGTGTACTAGTCTTGAGAAAACCAACACCCACTAAAAAAGCAAGAGCATGATTGCTTGAATAAGGATGAAAAAAGTGGGGAAATAGGCTGATATAATGGGGGACAGAAGTGATCCTCACTTTTTCTTTTTCGGCTGTAAAGATATCTTCATTTTTGTTTTTTTGGTTAGATTAGGAGGTATCTGAAACTTATTTTTTACACTCAACTAATCTCCTATCTTATTGGGTCGGCTCCTCTGGGAGTAAAGTGGTACTTTCGGTTGTGACTCCATATCTAAGCCAGAGATCAAACTTCAAATCTTGGTTAAGGAGCTCAAACACCGAATCACTTGAGCTAACAACCTTCGGTAGATATCTTCATTTTAACACTTTATAAATGAATGATTCATTCTTACCTGCTTCAATTATTTTTTTTGGTGGAACAAGGGCTAAAAGTGAACACATGCCGGAACCGTTTGAAAGATATGCACTGCACTAGGTAGCTAGAACCGGACCTTTCCTTGCAAGCGCGTCAGCAATGAAGTTAGTCTCGCGAAACACATGATGATTACAACACTCCACCTGGACTTGATTTGCCAGCTCAACAATTGTTATCTTACCTACCTCAATTGTTATCTTATCTTCATTGCATCATTAATTGGTGATAAAAATATCTAGTTATGAAACACGTTGCCTCCCCCGGGGAGCAAGAATTATTTTTAATTTTTTATTTAAATAATCAAAATTGTAAATAAAATTGTATATTGAGTTTGTTTCAGGCTGCCATATCCTTCTCTTTGACCTTTTCTAGTATCAAACCGGAACAAAGTTACAAACCTGATTCTGATAAGCAAACTTGCATACTATATAACTCTTGAAAAAAATTGATAGTTTCATTACTATGTTTATCTTTCACCTTAAGTTTGTATAAATCACTACGTACTACCTATGAACCACAGACTTTGACATGGACCCTGGACACGACACGGATACGGACATCCCGACATAGTTAATGTTTAAAATATACGACATCGAGATACCACATACACACACAAAAAGAGAAGGACTCTAATGAAATGAAATATGAGTAACATAACAAAAAATACAAACTAATGATATATTTACCTTTTTGAACAAACCTTCTATTTTTTTTATGATAACAAGCCTCAAAAAAAGGCAAGAGACATTATTTTTTTAATATTTTATATTATATTTTAAGCTAACTTAAATAAAAGTTAAAAAATGACTATTTTTTTTAGTAATAATAATGTGTGTCCATTCATATGAAGGTGTTGGCTCAAGTGTCCAAGGGATATATAGAGGTGTCGGCTTAAGTGTCTAAGCTAACAAAATATATTTTTTTAATTGGATGCCTAATTAGTAGTGTCCAACATATGTCGGACAAGTGTTGGGGAGTGTCGGTGTCGAA
This sequence comes from Spatholobus suberectus, assembly GCA_004329165.1. Classification (NCBI taxonomy): domain Eukaryota; kingdom Viridiplantae; phylum Streptophyta; class Magnoliopsida; order Fabales; family Fabaceae; genus Spatholobus; species Spatholobus suberectus. The sequence goes on from CM014732.1 coordinate 73,135,743, forward strand.
AACGTGTCCAACACAGTGACACTTCGAACAAGAGAGGTGTCATTGCTTCATAGCGTACTACACAGAATAATTAGTGTAATAGCACATACCTTGTGTGGGTGTTAAGTTTATAATATATATAATTTTTTTAAATTAATATTTTCAGTATATTTTTCAATTATTTTTTAACGTCACAAAAAAAATATGTTAGTGAGTGTGTGTATATAATTATGAATTATGAATTTGACAAATGCTCAAATAGTTTTATATTCATATATATCTTATATCATTTTTATTTATATAAATGTCTACTTAAAAAAAGTTATCTTTATAATATAATTTACATTTAATTTGTATATAACTTGTGGTGTTTTGACTGATGAAGTTTGAGGGAAAGAATTTAAAAGGATTTAATGAATTTAATTAAAAAATATGTGAGGCAAAAAAAAAAAAAAGAATTTATAATTTTAGTATAATAAAAATTAATGAAAAATCTTAATGATAATAAATAAAAATTGAGACTTTATTGTGCGTAATAATAAAAAGTAAATAAATTAAATTTGAGTATAAAAATATCGAAGGCTAAAGTTATACATTAATTGCATTAAAGGATAAAAATATAATTAAATCTTTTTAAAATTGAATATTATATGTTATAAATAAAAGGCGTTTAATCTTCACATTTTAATTAAAAAACAAAAAATTTGAAGAAAAATTAAAATTTTAAAATGAAAAGTATTTTAATGAAATACTAAGAAATATTTCATGACCGTAGAAGGGGTAAGTAAGGGACGGGTTGATCTTTGTTTCTACTTGACCTAAAATTTTAAACGGGCCATTTATTTAAATCTGAACTCGACCTGGTCAAGACTCAAAATATATGAGACAAGACTGGATCAACCCGACTTTTTAACACAATATATCAATCTTAATATTATGTATAGTTAAATTGTAAAATAAAATAAATATAAAACTTAAATTAAGGTATATTTTACAATATATATTTTAAAATAAATAATATTATTATAAATATAATATCATGTTATACAAAATCTTATTTATTAAATCAAAAAATTTTATTATTAATACACAATTGGTGAAAAAACTTATAATTTTCAAGAGAATATAGGATACTAAACCAAATTGAGATGACTCAAAACAAAACTCAAACCCGTCCTCAAAATTCACCGGGTCTAATTAATTGAGATCGAACCTGTCAAAAGCAACCTCAAGTTAGTGGGTTGGGTTGGGTCATGCTCACCCCTATTGTACACCAAAAAAAGGAAATATTTTATGACCAATATAATGAAGATATGTTCTTATAAAATAACTAATCTTTTAAAGTTTTAATGTTCTAATTTGTACAACATTCTTATAAAATAACTAGTGTGTTTTTCAATATCATTCATCTCCTTCACAGTGCCTGCTTTGCATCAATATTGCTTGAACAATCCATATTAATGAAGTTTTAGAAGCTTCACAATAAGAATCTCTTACCATTTTTATATCAAATATTGATTGTTAATTGTCCATATGATTCAATTATTTCTAACTTAGATATTATAATTAGTTTCCCAATTAGAGTATGACATTATGTGTATCCTAATTTATAAAGAATATCTTTTCTACCTCAAACAAATCATGATGTGTATATTTATGTCAAACAATATGTGTATCCTTGTTTATAAAGAATATTTGTTATTAATGTCAAATTCTTCTTATTTTCTATTAAATAAATTTATTTATAGAAATATGTATAGAAGGATGTTAGAAATACACTTTCTAACATACTACTTCTAATACACTTTTTATTATTGTCAAAATTTATTAAAAACTATAAAATCATAGGTGAAGCTTATTAAATGAGAGGTGAGACCTAGAAATTTTCATGATTTTCAATCAATTTTAATAAAGAATATGTTAGAGAGTGTGTTGCTAGCATTTCTCATATGAATATCCTTATTTATAGAATTTCTCTACATATCGTGGATTGGATTGGATTGGTTTTGAAGATAAAACCAGCCGATCCAATTACTTCAGTTTTGTTAATTAATCATCCAATCGGTTTGGTTTAAAATTTAAATCCAATCCGATCTGATCCAATTTAAAACAGTTTGGATTGGATCGGTTTTTTGTTTTAATCATACCATTATTTTTTTAAAAAAATATTAAATAAATAATATGATATATAATAAATATATTACAAAATAATTTAAAATATCAAATATTTCATTAATGAGTCATTATATAACTAATACTAGTATAACTCTTCAAATATATATTATTAAAAATAAATTTACACAACTTGATAATTATGTTTATGTATATTTACTTAAATAGTTACTAAAAAACTATCTTTAAATAAATATATTTTTTATAAGCAAGTATACTTTATGTGATAATTTTACAAATATATAAGGAATAAAAACATAAACATGAGTGATATTAGAAAATTACAAGTGAAAATATATATTCATGTATAAGTTCGGTTTGGATTGGATTGAATCAGTTTTCAAAATCAAATCCGAAATCCAATCCAATCCAATCAATAAAAAATTCATTTTTTTTTATTTTTGATTTTTTTGGTTTTCAGTTTTTTGGATCAATTTATGAACATCCCATATATACATATATCTGTGTGTGTGTGTGTGTTAAATTATTATTTATTATACATAATTAAATAAATTTATTTCAAGTAAATTTATAAAGAATTTTTAGTTATTTATGTTAAATTTTATTTACTTATATAATTAATAAGTTTAAATAAGAATTTCTATTTATTTATTCTGCCCCTCTTTTAGATCAATATTAAAATAATCTAAATCATAAATGCAAAATTATTTGGGATATTATAACTGAGTCATGACATATTGATATTATTGTCTAAATCATGGTTTTAAATAATTACCATTGACAAATAAATAATTGATTTTAAATTATATATTCAGTTTTTAAATGCATAACAATTCTCTTTTAAATACGTTTAGTTCAACAAACTAAAATCGTGATATTAAATCATAAATATTTAAATCGTGATATTAAAATCATGTGTTTATTTTGATAGATATTAACATCAACTATTTTTTTAAATGTATTTTCCTCAATTTTTAATATTGTTACCATATAAATATTTGTAATCAATAGCAAACATGGGATTAGAATTTAATGAGTTATTTTATGAGAATTGTAATAAACAAAATATATATAGTAAAATCATGATATGTTTATTGACGAATCTTTAACTCATTAAAATTCATTGAATCAATTTATAAAATTAAATACAAAAACTAATAAGAAATCACAAATAAATCATGAAAATTAGCATAATTTTGTAAATATTAGAAATTTACGCAAAAATTATGGTTTTTGTAAATACTTACAAAAATTCTTGAAAAATTGCAGGAAAAATAAGGATTTTGTGCTAGCTGGCAACAACTATTTGTAATTGCCAAAATTGTTTTTATTTACATGAACGCCTGGCAATGCACTCAGCTTCCAATGGTTGGAGTTCCAAAATCAGCGCTTAGCTATAGTATGATAGCACTAAGTGATGGCTCGTCTTTTGTAACTTATAAATATGCATTTTGTGTCATTTTTAGAAGACTATTCACATATTTTGGATTTGTAGTGAATTTTCTCAATTCCTCATAGCTTTTGCATCTATTGCAAAGCTCCACTAAATCATTTGAGTCTTATGTAAGCTTAGTGAGAGAGAGAGCTATAGTTTGGAGATTCATAGAGATTTTTCAATGGAGATTTACTTTAGAGCTTCAATGTAAATCTTTCATGTCTACTTCTTTATCTCATTCTTATGTTAATTGTTTGTTTTCATTTGTATTATTTCTATAATTATTGTAGTATTATTCTGAACTTTTATCTTGTTCAATTGAGCTTTAATTTTATGCTTTGTGTGTCAATTTTATTTGTTTATGCTTAATGCCTTTAGTACGGTGGAAACCATCCAATTGTAGCTAATTTATGGTTAAGTCGGGAAAGAGACCTTGGGTTATAGATCTAAAAAATCAAAACACATGATTTGCATAGGCTCTAGGAATAGGTGTATAGGTTATGTGTGTTCTTAGAGAATCCTAAACATAATGTAAAAGTACCCAACAAGCGTGCCTAATGAATTAGGGTATTTACTTTGACAACTAGGACACGTTGACAAGGAATTGGGACGCAGTTCTACAGAGAATTCGAGTGTTAAATCATTGTGTGAGATTGAGGTTCAAAAAAACAAGTTTAGGAGGAAGGAACAGTGAAACATGTGTTACTTCCTAACTATTTTTTACCTTAATAAATCGATCACCTCTCCTTTACTGGTAAGGAAACTTGATACTCTAAACTTTTCGATAAGAATCCTAGTTATTTTGGAATATGGATTTTTGGTTCTCAATGTTTCCCTTTAAAAACATCTGGATTACATAAATTTTCCAGAAAAACTATTCCTTGTGTTTTTATATGATATAGTCCTCTTCACAAAGGTTATCGATGTCTAGATCCACATACTCATTGTGTATATATTTCACGACATGTTGTTTTTAATGAAAATTATTTTCCTTATTTACATAAAAAAAACCCAATGATTACATCCTACCATGACTTTTCTATCACTATATTTCCAGATTTTGATGAATGATTTTCTAATTGGACGTAGGATGTCTCTATACATGAAGCCCTGTGGATGTGGTAACTTTAAAAATGATATTGTGCTGTAATTTATTTTATTTAAGTAATGTAATAAATAATACTCTCAAGTTTGATAGTTTTTAAGTCATCTATTAAATATATATTGCTTTTCAGTGATGACTGTGCCAGTGCAAAAACGAAAAAGGTAGACTGAATAATGTGATTTTATTGTCCTTTTCTTCCCCCTTTGATTACTTAATATAATTACACCATCCAGCATCGCATTTTATTAATTACAAAAAGAACATCAATGTAATAATATAACCATATATATCATATAATGAGTCTAAGGGCAATTGAAATTGATCGTCCAACTAAAACCATTGCCCTGATCTCTAAATAATTTTCTTAAAGGGGCAAGAATGTTTTGTCTTATACTGTTAGCATATTAAAGGGGAATCGTCTAAATAAAAGAAACACTCCTATTGATATAAATCATGTCATCGAGGTAAACAAATGTTTAAGTGAAGGTTATAATTATAGCTTCTAGGATTGTGAATAGAGGTAAACAAATGTGAAGGTTATAATAGAAGAAGAATGCTGAAAATACAGGGGCATAAAGTCGAAGGTTCCAGCGTATAAATTGGACTGAGGATCTGTTATAGTGAATGCTTAGATGGTTTGACAATTCTTAACTTTTTTTTTTTTCCAGCATTTTCATACAACGGCAACGCAAACAGAAGCAGGATATATATTAGTTTGAAACTGTTTAACACACACACACACACAAAAATTAAACACAAGTGATTTATTGGATTGGTTAATGGAAAAATGCTATTTTTTGCTTCATTTGTTTATTTTGAAAGAAATTCATTTGTGCTAATTTTCTTCATGTTAAGTGCCTGTATCCAGCTATATAAAGTATTAATGCATGGATTTTTGGATATTTTACTTTAATGCAGACAGGACATCCTGGAAAGAGTAGATTCAAGTTTTCTCCTAACCTCCGTTAGAAATTTTGATTGGAAATGTTATGTTCAACTTCGTGAATGACAGTTTATGACTTTTAATTTAATATAGATAGGTATTTTTGACCAAAGCTAAGCGGAAGCTACACATTTTTGGCAGAATCAAATAGTTTCCCTATTATGATTTAACAAGTGGGAGTTTTTTTTTTGGTATGTATCAAGTGGTAGTTTTTGGTGTAAACAAGTGAGAGTTTATCTACAATATATCAAATTACATTATACAGGCATCATTCATTGACACTAGGTGTAAGAGTTAGTCAAATTATACTTTCAATAACTTTTTGTATAATACAAATTTAACCAATCCAACAGTTAAATTTGATGTTCTTATTAATTAGATCAAGTATGCAAAATTTCATACAATTCTAAAATTATTTAATAATTCATTAAATCACTTTATTTTAACGTACAATATGATATTAAAATATATGTAAATATTCAATATTAGATAACATATTTAGAAAAGTCCAAATGATGTGAAATTTGATATACATAATTATAAAGATAATATCATCAAATTCAATAGTTGGATTTGTTAAATTTGTATTATACAAGAAGTTATTGAAGGTGTAATTTGACTAACTCTTACCTCTAGTGTCAACGGATCCTGCCCCATATATATATATATATATATATATATATATATATCAAATTACATTGGTGTAACTTACACCAACTATTACACCATTCAATAATTTTTAATTGGATAATTTCATTTTAAAATCCACCGTTAACTTGAAAGTTCTTTCAACATAGATCATATGTACAAAATTTTATATTAATCCAAAATTATTTAATACCTTATTCATATAGATCAAAATAGACGTAATATATATTTTTGAAAATATAGTAAAACATGAGACATTTGATTACCTTCTTATTGCTATTTAATTTGGATAAAATTTGACACAAACAACCTTGGTAATATAAAATTATAATTTAACTGTTGAATCGATAAAAATCACATTCTATATCAAGTTATTGGTGGTATAATAATTGGTATAATTTATTCCGATGTAATTTGATTCCTCTCCTATATATAATAATAATAATAATAATTTAATAGTAAGGTTTTAAAACCGGATCGGTAATTCAATATGGTTGAACATATAATAATTAAATAATGTTACTTTAATTTTTAATATAATTTATTAAGTAATATTAAACAAAAATAACATAATACATTAATACTCATAATTTTATAATATTAAAAATTACACTTCACTTAGCAATGCAGTAACTCATAATATATAATATTCAAAAAATCGAAATAAAAATAAAAGATATCTTGACATTTAAGTTTAACTACACACAATAATATTTGTTAGCAACTACAACTAGAAATGAAATAAATATAATTCATATACTATTATCATCATATTATTGAATTAGAATTGTATCAATCATCATAATATTAAATTTTTAATTAATTTTTTTTTTCCAATGAACTGGTTCTGGGCAGTTTTTCCAGTTTAATCTGTTCTTTGCAAAACCAATTTTTACGATTAAATAAACCGGTCTGCTGATCGGTTTGACCAACCAATTTGGTCCGATTCCGACAACAATGTTTAATAGAGTTACTTGATAATCCGTAGCTTAATACAACTTTTGAAATTTGTAAAATTTTGTTAAATTAACGCAACAATATTTTCGAGTTAAAAATTCTGCAAAAATATTTTTTCAAACAGGTTTAAGGAGAAAAAATGATTTTAGAACCAGTTTAAGAATTCAAAATTGGTTTCTAATTCAATTTAAGGCTCAAAATCAATTTAGAACCAGTTTGCAAAAAATCCAAATCAATTTTTCAAAAAGAAATAGTTTAATTTTAAATCCAAGCGGATTTTTTTTTTTTTTTATGTATCAAGCAGATTTTATCATGGTTTGGTTTGATTTCCGCGCCGAGAAATCCAATCAATGATAAGTGAACATCTCACCTCCCTGTTACAAATATTCGATTAACACTAATTATTTCATCTCTCTTGCTGTTCCATCGTATCATTTGTAATTCTACCTTTCACCCAAAAAAAAATAAAAATTGTAATTCTACCTACAGGTCTCTCTCTTACCATGGAGTAGATGATTCAACATTTTTCAAAACAAAGCCATGTCTTTCTCTTTACAGCTTCCTTACACAACGCTTCGAGCATTATTGCGTACCCCTTAAAACTACACGCACCACAAATTCTATAAGTATCTAGAAAGTGCCATATCCGGAGCAACAGTTGAGTTGAGACATCAGAAATTTCACTAAAACCCGCACATATATTTTTGCTTCATTGATAATCTTTAGTTTTTATGTTTCAGTTATGGCTTCCAACCAGGAAGTAATATTCCGTTTGAGATATCGGGTGGACAAGAAACGTAAGCGTGTAGTTTTGGCGGAAGAGGAGACTTTGTAGATGTTTTCTTTAGTTTCCTGACCCTTCCATTGAGAACTGTCATCCGGCTTGGGTCCGAGGTTGGTTGCATCAACAATCTGTCCAAGAGTGTGGAAGATTTGAGCCCTGATGTTTTCGGGAACTACATCTGCAAGCAAATGTTGCTTTCTCCGCGCAACCCGAAGTCTCTTGCCAGAGACTAAAATATTGTTTGATTTGATAGATTGAGAAGACAGAAGTTGAGAAAAGAGAATTAAATGAGAAAAAGTAATTTTTTTTGTTTGGTTAAAAATAAAAATAGAGTAGAGAAAAAAAGTTGGAGTGGACCTATTTAAAAATAAAATCTCTTTTTTGATTAAAGAAAAGAGAAAAATGAGAGATAAAAAAATGTAAGACTTACTTAAAGTTACAATTCTAACCTTATTATTTTTTTTATTTCACAAGATCTATATATATTAAGGGTAAATATATCTTTATAAAAAAATTCATTATCTTTCTTTTTATTTTTCTATCCAACCAATCAAGTGGAAAGAAAACTCAACTTTTTTTTCTACTTCTCTCATACGTCTTCCAATCCAAATATATTAAAAATCTACCCATTCTATACTTATTCTCTCTTCTCTCCTACTTCTCCTTTCTCTACTTCTCTCTTTACCCAAACAAAGCGTAAAAGTGAAGGTGGATGATACACAGTCCACAAAGTATTTCATGTGTTATAGTTGTTCAAAGGGGAGTGATTTGTTGCTGAGTACTTTTTAAAAAAAAGATATTTGGACATCCAAAAGGTGTTTACACCTAGAGAAAGGTAGAAAGAGAAGAGGGATAAATGATTGATATGATTAACAAAAAGAGAAAAATTAGGAATGTCTAGGGAATTTCATTTCTATAGGTGTCAAAAAATAAATTCTCTACTTTTTATGGGGTAAAGTGCTATTATGGGAAATAGATGAAAACATAAGTGGATCTGCTAGTAGAGCCTGCTGGGGCAATGGTGTTTTTGTTAAAGGCAGGATCAATCCTGATATTTTATGCCTGCTAGGAAAAATAATAAATAAGAGCTTCTTATGTATAAACATTTGAAAATGTAAACTTGTATTACATACAAAAATATAGACACATTATTTAATTAAAAACGATATGTTTTATTACATTAGACGAATAACATAATTTTAACAAATCTCAAAAAGATGTTTCATATTTTTCATTTGATTTACTTCTATACTATCGTCTATTATCGACAAAATATTATCATCTTAAATTAATCTTACATGTATTTTTGCTCTTTATTAATATACTAACTTTTTATTTTGTCTAGTATTTTAGTCTGTGTATTGCACAAGTTAAATATTTACTTTATATAATTATAATTATAATTCATAATAAATAAATATTTTTAAATATATAAATTATATTTTGGATTTATGATAAATAATTTAAATTGTGATAAATTAAAATGAATATATATATATATATATATATATATATATATATATATATATATATATATATATATATATATAAAGATAAATAGAGAGTAGTTTGAGATGATTGAGAGATATATTTTTTGTCTAATTGTGGAGAATGTGTGAAATGCACCTTTCACAAAAAGAAGAGAAGGTGTTGAAAATCTTTAATTGAGAGTTATTCCAATTATATAAATTCTCAGTTACTATTAAAATATTTTGGCATTTTGTTTGAGTGAATTTTTTTCTGTGAAAAAATGGAACATTTTGTAGAAGTATTTGCTAAGGAATTTTCCTATACCTTGTCATTCTTCAAGGATCCTTTCATCCATTATGTTAGATATCAAGGAAAATCAATTTTGGTTTCAAAGAATACTCCTCTTTTGATAAATAAATGGAAATACTATTTTATCTATTTATGGCGATGTCATTTTGATATTTGGTCTCAACCAGGAATGATCCATATAAACCAATTATACCAGCATTCATTTCACTTTTTGGGCTATTTTTTCAGTATACGGTTAAATCTTTTAGTGGTATGAAGTCAAATGTTGCAAAATTCATTTCTAATAAAAATTGTTATGGAAAAGCTTGATACAATAGTTTCAATTATTCCTTTGATTAGATCATTGGCTAAAGCAAATTTTGTAATGTGTTGGGTCATCCCATTAGTAAGCCAGTTTGCGCCAATTTATCTGATTTGGATATTATTGAACAATTTTTGTGGATATGCAGAAAAATTTCTCATTATTATGATGGATCTGCAAAAAAAAAAAAAGAAACGTTTGTATCAAATCTGATACATACTTCGGCTTTCTTGTATAAAAACTTTGGCTCGTAAGCACAAAAGTAATGTGTGCACTTTTTTGAAAAGATTAGGTTTAGGAAAATTATTGGAAGAATTCTTTATAGAAGAAGAAGATATTTTTTCTTTGATTTTTCCAAGAACTTCTTTGGTTTTGTAGAGGTTATATAGGCCGGGTTTGGTATTTGGATATTCTTTTCAAAAACGATTTAGTCAATCATTCGTAATATAAAATAAGTTATGATACTTTGTAAATCAAAATTATTATTAAATGAAGATAAAAAAATTCATTCATTTTTTTTAGTATTCAGTATCTATAGGATATATGACCAATAGTGGTTTGAATGTATATAGAATGAATTTCTTTTTTCTTTTTTTTACTTCTTACTACCAGGTAATGCCTATAAATTTCATGATAGGTACCCAAAGATTTGTAGTGAACTTCGATAGGAACTTCTCTTGTTGAAATAATGCATTGATCTAGTCGCCACCAGAGCCACAAAGGACTATCGAAGTTTATTTTTTTCTATTGATAAGCTCCAATTGCATCATAAGAATTACAAAAAAAAAAAAGATTCTTTTTTTTTTCGTATACTTATAATTATTATCTCGAATTCTTTCATTTTTTAGAATTTTTGCAATTCCATGGATTACACCTTTTTTGAATAAATACCTAAGTCATGAATCATATAAATTCTCTTATGAATCCAAAATCTGATAGAACTTTTTTTTAAAAGAACTATTCAAGAAACAAATGATATCCTTTCTCACTCCTTATACCACTAGATCCTTAGACATATTGCTCTCCTTTCATCAAATAATCTTATTCTTGAATCTTGTTCATGAAAGAAAAGAATCTTACTTCTTTGTCTAGGAAGTTACTATAAGGATCATATATATAGATTTTTTCTTCTTTTGTTTTCTTTGCTCTATTTTTCTTTCTTTCAGATAAAAAAACTCCAAAGTATACTTTTTTGCGGATCAAGATAAAAAAATTGAAATTTTTTTCACATACATTTACTTTATTTCTTTTTATTCATTAAAAAAAGAAATAAAATACAATATTAAATAATCTTATGGATGAATAAAAAGAAATAAAGTACATGTAGGTGAAAATTTCTTTCTCACATACACTAATTGCTAGAAAAATATCGTATGTACCAATATGAAAAGAAAATATTTGATATGCAAAGACAAAATTTAATGTATTTTTTCTATTATTTCTATATGATAGAATATATTTTATAGAAATAATAGAAATGTAAATTTATTTTTTCTTGTATTTGGAAAAAAAAAAAGATGTTTCAAATTAATAAAAATGACTTGTTTGGTGGAACTTGGAATAAGTCTCTTTTGAGTGAAGAAAGGGTATAGCAATATTTTTTCTATAGAACCTTCAGGAACAAGAAGATTTTATTGGAAATATCGACAGATTCTTAGAGAGTCTAAACCAAAAAAGTGTTAAAAAGAAAATAAAAAAATCATTGTTCGAATTTCGTCTTTATTAAATTTGAATATCAAAATAGTAGATATGGGTATGATTCAGTGGGTTAGGTCCACTTACTTTTTTTCAATCTTTCCCTTTTTTTTAATAATTTTACACTTTTTAATTTTAATTACTTTCTTTAGTATATTCGAATTCATTAGAATGATAATGATAACTTCTTAGAATTTGAATTCATAATTCCGTTTCCTAATCAAATTCTACGATTACTTCATTTTTTACAAATAGAAACTTTTTCCAAATATCAACAATATTTCTATTCTTCATTAAAATATGAATACTACTAATTATTTGGTAATAATATAGAAAGAAGGATCTTCACATTATTAGTTTCAGAAACTGATGATCAATTAAAATTTGAATATGATAAATAGGTTTCTTATAATTCATAAAGGAGATTTTTATATTTCTATAATTCAATTAGATGCCAAATCTATAAATATACTTTTTGTGGTTGTTGAAGTTTTGTTTCTTTGAACCCTCTATTTTTTTTTTCAAAATTGGATTAATTGTTCTCGTATTGTACACATGAAAGGTTCTTTCTTGGCTTAGTTATAAATAAGGATAAAACTGTCCTTTTTAAATAAAATATGGAAAGACAAAGATTGTGGAACCCAAGTTTCGAGTGATTTGATACCTTTTTTCTTCTCATTATAGATATTCTAAGGATGGAACCTACTACTAAATCTAATGAGTTAAGATAAAAGTTAAAAAGTAAAGAGCATTCAAAGGCTATTCTCTTCAGTTTTTCTAAAATAAAAAAATAAATAAAAATAGAACAAATTAGATACAATAAAAAAATAGAGGTGAAAGTAAAATAGATATTTTTTTATATTTTCTCATATATTAATTCAAAGTTAAATAAATTTAAACAACAAAGTTCTTATTCTTTGTTTTTGTTTTAATATTCATTATTTTTCTTTGTATTATTTTTTTATACTATATAATATAAGTGGAATTCTATAGAATAATACTAATACTAAATGTTTTTATTAGATTAATTTACTCAATTCATGAGTTGATTGATAAGTGGAATTATAGGAGGAGTAGATGTCACAAATGATGAATTTATTTCTTAATTTTGTTTCTTAATTATGTCACTATATTTCTTTTTATTCATCTGTAATAATTTATTGATGAATCTCCAATTTTCAATTGTATCTTTCAATTAGTATTTTTTCTTATCTTCTTATTTTTCTCTCAAAAATGAAAATATAGGTAAGTGCTTTATAAACATATGTATAAAAAGAACATATTTCATTTAGTTTCTATATGCCCACTATAACTAGTTATTTCGGGTTTTTACTAGCAGTTTTAATTATAACCTCATCTCTATTTATCAGTCTGAGTAAAATATGACTTATTTGATTTGTAATTTTGAGATGAATTGGAAATAATATATTCTATAGTTCCTTACTGTGTTAATTTTGGTTATTGAGATTTATGATCAATATAGATTAATATTTAAGGATAAATATTACCTTTCTTTTTACTTTTGGAACAAATAAAAATGATTGAAGTTTTCCTATTTGGAATCATGTTAGGTTTAATTCCTATTACTTTAGCTAGATTATTTGTAATTGCCTATTTACAATACCGACGAGGTGATCAGTTGGATCTTTGATTAATTACAGTCTCTTTTGTTTATGGATTCCTTATTTATTTGTTTTAATCCTAATGCACAAGGATAAAAAATTTAGACTTTAAACTGTTGTTCAATTATTTCAGTGTAATTCTCAATCTAACAATACTAGAATCGCGTTCTATAGGATTTGAACCATCACGCTCTGTAGGATTTGAACCTACGATATCGGGTTTTGGAGACCTGTGTTCTACCGAATTGAATTAAAAGCACTTCAATTTCATAAATTATTTTATATGATTCCAATACATTTTGCATGTACATACTATATCAATATATTAATATATACATATAGATATTCACTATGTATGTCCAATTGGAATTCGTCTTCAATTGGTCCCATTTTAATGCTAATATAATAAGGAATATCATATGATAAGTACAAAATTTTCTACCTTAACGATAGAAAAAAGATTGAACAAATTCTATTAAGTCTAACTCATAGTGATCATTTATCAAAGAATAATTCTGGTTATCAAATGATTGAACAACCGGGAGCAATTTCCTTACGATACTTAGTTGACACTGATAAAAAGTATCTAATGACTTTTGTGTTCAATACATCATGTTTAGTAGAAAGACGGATATTCCTTGCTAATTATCAGACAATTACTTATTCACAAACCTTGTGGGGGGCTAATAGTTTTCATTTTCCATCTCATGGAAAACCTTTTTTGCTTCCTTTAGCCCTACCCCCTAAGGGTATTGTAGTGATAGGTTCTATAGGAACTGGACGATCCTATTTGGTCAAGTATCTAGTGACAAACTCCTATGTTCCTTTCATTACAATATTTCTGAACAAGTTCCTACACATCGATATTCAAAACAAAATGAAAAAATGTATAGAGATAAAAGATAGAATATAGGAAAAAGCAAAAGAATAGTCACTAAATGAAGTAATTGGACTTATAAATACATTACCCCCAAAAAGGTTTTTTTTAATTAATATTTTTTTAGATGAAACCAAGAAATAACTCCTTATGTGCGATTGTATGTGTGATAGCTATACTAGGAATATCAATGAATCGTATTATTGAAATTGCTTAGGATACCCTTTTTTTGCTTCTAGAATCTATTTCTTAGTTCAATTCTTTTCTTACTAACTGGAATCAAAGAATTAGTAGATGATCAAAATGGGAATGGGCTGGATTATGAACTTATAATCTAAAATCTGATGATCAAATTGATTCTATGATTATAAGTTCATTCCATACTGGACCCGACCAAAATAAGGTTATATACATTCTCATTATGAGGAGGGGTCATTCGAGCGTATCTAAATAGATATACTATATTTACATATAAATCCTTGTGTTGTTCCATTCCATTTAGAATTAGGAATAGGAGTAATTAGACCTATTTTTTACATATTTATCATTATTTAGGACCCTATTAAACTGTTCACTAAGTATTATATGCAATAAATTAAATATTATATGTCATAAAGGTTCTAAGTTGGAAAAAATCGAAACTAAGATATAGGTTTTTTTTTCAGGAAGGGTGTTAAAGGAGTTTTTTTATTAATATTTTTTAGAAATAACTCTCATAGCTCTACCTTGTCTTTTATTTCAATTCTTCGCCAATAATCACAAAAACTTTTTGAATTATGGATACAAGAATACAAATTCAATACATAAATTTAGTATTCAAATAATATTGTTTTAGAATCTTATTTTTTAGTTATTAAATTCCCTTTTTTTTACCAAGTTCCATATTAATAAGATTAGTGAATATTTATTTGTTTAGATGCAACAATAAATTTTTATTCTTAACAAGTAGTTTTGTTGGTTGGATAATTGGTGACACTTTTTTGATGAAATGTATTGAATTTATATTAGTCTACATACAGCAAAATAATTCGATTAAATCTAGTGTATCTATTCAATCAAATAAGTACATTATGTCAGAATTTCGAAATTATATATACAAAATCTTTCTTTTTTTCTTATTTGTTGCTTGTTTATATTATTTAGGCAAAATACCACCTCCCTTTTTTACTAGAAATTGTCAGAAACTCAAGAAAGGAATCAAAAAAAATAGGAAAATCAATGTCAAAAGAAATTTGCAAAGGGTACGAAGTAAACAAAAACCAAAAAGATCAAACAACAAAGATCTTTTTCCTTAATTTTTTTTCAAAAAAAGAGAAGAATTTGTACAAAATTGATGAAGAGAAATATAGCTTAGGGTTTGCTCAAAAACCTCTCATAAACATTCTTTTCAATTACAACCGATGGAATCATCCATTTCAATATATAAAAAACAATCTATTTGAAAATATCGTAAGAAATGAAATTTCAGGATTTTTTTTTTCCATACATGTCAAAGTGATGGAAAAGAAAGAAGATCTTTTATGTATCCACCAAGTTTATCAACTTTTCATAAAATGATGGCAACAAAATTTATCTCTTCACAAGAGATAAATTTTCCTATGATGAATTATCTAATTATTGGACCTATACTAGTGAAGAAAAAAGAAAGAAACTGAGCAATGAATTTCTAAATAGGGCAAAAGTCATAGATAAGGAATTTATTTCTGTGAATATATTGGAAAGCCAAATTCGATTGTGTAATGATGAAACTAAAACAAAATACTTAACTAAAATATATGATCCTTTCTTCAACGGACCCCTTTGTGGACGAATCCAAATTTTTTTTCACCTTCAATACAACATGAAAAAACTCACAAAAAAACATTTTGATAAATAAAATTCATGGTACCCTTCTTCATAATAATAATATTTATAAAAATAATAATAGTAATTATTCAGAATTGGAGGAGAAAATAAATACATTGATAGAAAATCATTAGTAATTACATTTTTTTTTCAATCTAATCAGTAAATTTTCAAAGAAATAAATATCAAGCTTGAGTTTTGAAGCAATCTATTTATTTCTAGAACATGAACAAGTAGCATTTAATTCTGAAGGTGAAGAAGAAAAAAAACTAATAATAAAAATCTTGTTCAATGCAATTAGAACTGATTGGAATGATAAAACAATAGTAAATTGAAATAGAACTAAATTTATTAGAATAAACGAAATTAGTAAAAAAGTTCCTCAATGGTCATACAAATTTATTGACGAATTGGAATAACTGGAGGGAAAGAATCAAGCAGAGAATTATCAAATTTGTTCTAGAAAAGGCAAACGTGTAGTCATTTTGACTAAATCTAATTTTTAAAGAAAGTTAATACTTATAATGATATTTGTCGCAATTGGGGTCACGACCGGACGACGAAAAAGATTTAAAATCAGAGGAGCCGCAACCAAAGTTTATTAAGGAAAACTTTGGAAAAACCCTTTAAAAAGAAGAAATAGTCTTTGAAACCAAATATGGGTTCAGGAGTCGGTTACGCGTAGGAAAGGTGTTAGCATCCTACAACGTCCATCATAAAGATAGTTACCCCTAATCAAACGTGCAAAAAAGATAGCTTTTAAAGTATTTATTTTACCCCTAAAAAGAAAATGTCTTTATTTTATTTAAGAATTTTATTTTTAGAAGAAAACATTTTTATTTTTAGAAATACATTAATTTTTTTATTTTTGTTGAGATCGATAGGGGTGGGCCCCTGCTCCTATGTATCCTCAGGTACAATGAAAAATCAGACTCACGTAGTTCTTTGGGTAGAAAATCGTTTTAGTTGATATTTTTTATTTTTTTATTTTATTTTTAATATGGTAAAGGCAAACTCAATAACCAAATTAGAAGTGCATCTAAAGTGGTTATCAATATACCTTTTAAGGTTTTTATAATAGCCAAATAGAAAGTGCATCCAAAGTGACTATCACTAAAACTTTTGTTAAAATACATTTTATTATTATCATTATTTATATTTTATTTATATTTTTTTTAAAAAGAAATGATAACCAAATAAGAAGTGCATCTTAAAAGATTAGAATTAATATTAAAAACTTTAATAATGTCCAAATAGGAAGTGCATCCTAAGTGGCTATTATCAAGTTTAATATTTTATTACTTATTATTTTATTTACCATAGAAAGCTGATTATGATTATTATTATAAAAGGAACTAAAATATGATAAAATGTAACCAACGGATTCTAAATATTATGCTAATGATATATAGATTCATTATATTGATTATCTTACCTAAGTATCCTACGTAAAGTAATTTTTAACGAAAGCTAATGAAAGACAGGTTTACGGATTAATACCATGCATATTCATAAACCCATTATATTGTAACTAAATTAAAAAGCAAGACGGAAAGGGCCTAGACTGCATTCACATGCTTGAGCGAAGGCGGGGTAATTAGGCCAAGCCTAATATTGCTATTGTGTAGACAAAAACTAGGGCTGCCCCTCGTATGGGTTCCAGAAGATTCTCTTTCTCCTTCTCGCTAATACGGTACGTTTTCGTAGATCCAGACGGCCATTGATGTTGGAAGCGGAATTCATTCTCCGTCGTGTTACTCTTCCTCACAATTCTCCTCCATTGCCGCTTTCAATCGCACGATGTAGCCCCATCATGCTTTTCCTCCTTTGCTCGGCTCTGCTTCGAAGCTTCGAGATCTATCCTATTGATGCTAATGTTATGACGGGATGACCTATGACACCGTATATGAAGACACTGGCGTGTGCCGGTGTCACGACGGCGTAAATTGGAGCCTAGAGGTGGCGCTGCTGAAACGCTGCTGAGCTGTGACAGCGTATCATTTTTTTTACTGAATTGGATAAACACGTGTTTGGGTGAATCTGAAGGAGTTTAGAGTGATATAAGCGACTGACATGTAAATTGTGGCGTACTCTGTGTACAAAGGATGTTGTATTTAGGTGTGCAATGTAGTCATGAATCTGTTAATTTCGAGGTATGCGAATTGCATTTTCAGTGTTCGCGTGCAAAGAAATAGAGATGCGTGTGAGAGGTATGAGTCAATACTAACGTGCAGAATGACTAATGTAATCAGTAAAATGATACAAATGTTACTACTTTGACTGTGTGAAATAAAATTCAACAACGAAATTGAATCTCAACCGTGACAGCTGTGAATTAATAAAAGAAAAACGCAAAAGAGAGAAGAAAAACAGAAAATCACGAACAATGCTACAAATTAAGAAGGATAGTGCTTGAAGAAAGGAATAGACCTTTATAAACGCTAGTTGAGACAATCGAAAACCTTCTTCGTTTGCTTTTGAATGTTCTCCTCTTTGTTCTTCCTTTTTCTGCTTTCTCAGTTTCGTTTTCCTCTTTCTCCTTTTGTTCCTTTTTCTTCTTCCCTCACTGCTCTTTGATTTCTTTTTCAGGCACTGTTCTCAGATTTTTTTCCTTCGCAGCCTTCGATTCCAGAACAATAGTCTTCATACTCCGAGTCATAGTTGTAGTTTCACTCTCGTCTCGTCTCCTCTGTTCTCTTTTGTATCCTCCTTGCTTCTCCCTTCTTCTTCTGTTTTCCACGAGCCTCTTCCTCCTTTCAACCATATCCTCTGTTTTCACTCTCCCTTTTTTGGTTTCTCACTTTTTCTCCAATCCCCCCCTCCTTGTCTTCAACAGGCTATATATATATATATATATATATATATATATATATATATCCTGTTTTAAAACTTCTCGTGGAAGCTTTAATTTTGCTTCCGTGTGCCCCAAGATAGCCTACTAGGACCGAGTGAATTCCCTTTCTTTGCCAAAGGTTGTTGTAACAAACTTATTCCACCATATTCTTCTGTTGCCTCTTCTGCTTCGCTATTCCTCTTTTTTTTTATTTGCTTATTTCGTTAAAAAGTGGGCCACGCCCAATATGTCCCCTCTTTTTTATCTTCTCTCTTTGAACGGGTCCTATACATGCAAGCCCAAAAACAAAACAAAACAAAATTGCTCTTTTTTTTTTATTAAAAGGATTTTCCCTTCTTTTTATTAAACATTTTATTATTATTATTTCAAAATGCTTTAATTTAATTTCATTAATAAGAAAAAAATTTTACTCAGATAAAATTGGGTGTTCATAATATTGGAGAGATACTGATAATAGTGAAAAAAAATGAACTGGCTTTAATACATTATTCACAACAGTTAGATTTTCGGAGAGACATAATCAAAGGATCTATATGTGCTCAAAGACGTAAAATAGTTACTTGGAAATTTTTTCAAAAAAGTGTGCATTCCCCTCTTTTTTTGGATAAAATTGAGAAACCATTATTCTTTTCTTTTGATAGTTTCAAAATAAATGAAAATCTTTTTTATGTTAAAAAATTGGATGTGAAAAAAAACAAAATTTCAAATTTCAAATTATACAGAGGAAAAGACAAAAGAAAATTCGAAAAAAGAAGAGGAAAAAAAAAAGAAAATGAGGAAAAAAAAAGTATAAAAATAGAAGAAGCCTGGGATAGCATTATATTTGCTCAAGTAATAAGGGGTGATTATTAATAACCCAATCGATTCTTAGAAAATATATTATATTACCTTCATTGATAATAATCAAAAATATTGTTTGTATACTATTTTTTCAATTTCTTGAATGGTTAGAAGATTTTAGAGATTGGAAGAGAGAAATGTATATTAAATGTACATATAATGGAGTTCAATTATCCGACACAGAATTTTCGAAAAAATGGCTAACATATGGTATTCAAATAAGATATCATTTCCTTTTCGTCTTAAACCTGGGCATAAATCTATGCTATGATCCAATGAAAAGAAAAAAGATCAAATGAGAAACAAAAGAAGAACTTTTGTTTTTTAACAATTTGGGGATTGAAAGTCAAATTGCCCTTTTTTGGTTCTCCCCAAAATCGATATTCATTTTTTTTATCCCATTTTTAAAGAACTAAAAAAAAAAAACAATTTCAATTTTTCATTTTTTTAGTTCTAAAAATTTTAAATGAAAAATTTAAATTGTTTCTAAATATCTTAGAAGAAAAAGCAAAATGGATCATCAAAAGTATTCTACTTCTAACGAAAAAAATAAAACAATTTTTGAAATTTCTATTTATTAAATTTAAATTAAAAAAATAGATGAATTGAGTGAAAGCAAAAAGGATTCAACAATCTATAAGAATAGTCCAATGATTTCTGAAGCAACCATTCCAATTGAATCTATAAATTCAGCAAATTGTTCATTGACAAAAAAAAGAAGAAGAAGGGATTTGAATGATAAAAGAAAAGCAGTTATAAAAAAATTGAAAAAATAAAAAAGAAGAAAATAAAAGAGGACTTGTAATTTCTGATACAAATATTCATTCTAACAAAATAACTTATGATACTAAAAGGATAGAAATCAATTTTTTTTTTTTTTGCAGATATTACAAAGAAGGAGAAATGCTTGGTTAACTAGTAAATCACATTTTTTTAAAATTTTGCATAAAAAGGATATACATGGATATCTTTCTATATCATTTATACTCCTAGGATCAATACATAACTTTTTCTTGAATCAACAAACAAAATTTTAAATAAATTCATTTATAATAATGAAGCAAATGCAGAAAGAACTGATAAAACAAATCAAGATGTAATTCGATTTATTTCAATTTTACACAAATATTTTAATACTATGAATACAAATTCACAAAATTCTTGTGATGTCTCCTTTTTGTCACAAGCATATGTATTTTTTAAATTATTACAAACCCGAATTATTAACATATATAAGTTAAGATCTGTTTTTCAATATCATGGAAATTTTTTTTTCTTAAAAATGAAATAAAGGATTCTTTTTTTGGAGTACAAGGAATATTTCATTCTAAATTAAAACATAAGAACCCTCCCAATTTTGTAATAAATCAATGGACAAATTGGTTAAAGGATCATTATTATCAATATGACTTATCTCAAAGTAGATGGTCCAGATTAGTACCACAAAAATGGAGAAATATAATCACTGAATATCGTGTAGCTCAAAATAAAGATTTAACCAAATGGTATTCATATGAAAAAAGCTGATTAATTCTTTACAAAGAACAAGTAGATGCATTAAAAAAAAATTAGAAAACAATATAGATATGATCTTTTATCCTATAATTTTATCAATTATGCAGATAATAAAGACTCATATATTTATGTATACAGATCCCTATTTCAAGCAAATAAAAACCAAGTGATTTCTTCTAATTACAACACTACATAAAAAAGAATTATTTGATATAATAGATAATATTTTTATCAAGAATTATATAGCGAAGATGCTATTATAGATATCGAAAAAAATAATCTGGATAGAAAGTATTTCAATTGGATGGAAATCAATATAGAAATACAAAATCGTTCCATATCGAATACGGAATTTTGGTTCTTTTCAAAATTTGTGATATTTTATAATATATATAGAAGTAACCCATGGGTTATACCAATCAAATACTTTTTTTACATTTTAATGTAAATCAAAATGTTAGTGAAAATAAAAATAACATCACTAGAAAGAAAAAATAATAGATATTTTTAGACCATCGAAAAAAAATAAATCTCTTGAATTGGAGTTAGAAACTTGAAATAGAGCAAAAGCAGAATACGCTGATCAAATAAATCTTGAATCATCTCTCTTAAACCAAGAAAAGTATATTAAAAAAGATTATGTACGATTGGACAGTGAAAAGAAAGAAAAGGGTATTAAAAAAAAAAGAAAAGAAAAACAAGAACAAGATGGAGGTAGAACTTAATTTCTTACTAAGAAAATTTTTGACTTTACATTTGAACTAGAAGAATTTCTTAGGTCAAAAGAATATTTAAATCATTATACTCCCTATCCCACTCTACAGTGCCATACCAATACTTAGGAGGGTCTTCTTGTGAAGCATTTAGTGGATTGCCCTCACCACCAAAATGCGGAGCGACCTTTGGGTTCAGTAAGAATTTGTTTGATGACACATGATGGATCGAGATTCTTCACACTTGTATACAAGTTATCTATGCTTCCCAAGGATAATTTGGCATTCATAAGGTACAGAATAGATCCAAGAGGTGTTGTGAGGAAGCTGACTAGAAAATCGACAAAATCTCCATCTGCTTCAGCAAACAGAATCTTGTCCTGTGATTTGCTCACTATTACCTTGATTTCTACAGAACCTTTCCAATGACTTGGGCCAGTATCTGGTGAGAAAGAGTACGATGGCTTAGATTCTCCGTTCTCCAAGAATACATCACTTAGAGGAGATTTGGAGGTTAATGCTTGCTTTAGTATGCTAAATATTTGGGAAGAAAAAAGAGGCAAGTTTTAAGCCTGTAAAGTTATAATTCATTAAACAAGGAAAATTCATACCACTATCAAAGTATTGCCGTAAAGGAAAGGTCCTGCACATCTACAACTTTACAAGCTAATTAAGGAACTCCAGGAAGGTCATCAGCTTCATACACAAGTGGTAAGGGCATGTCACAAAAATGTCTTGAATTCAATGTATCTGAACTTTCTAACACAATAATCATTTTAATCCCCTAAACCTTTTTTTTTTTTCATTGGCATAAACTTACGACACCTGTTTGCTTCCCAATACATATTCAAGCTCAAGCTAACATACTATTTTATAAAAATCTCTTACTTGATTTAGAAATTTGGAGGATAGAAGAGAAAAAATAAGGCAAAATGTCTGTTCGCTAACTATAGTCGGCCAAACAATAACAATATTGGGAGGAATTTATTTTTTTCAACCATTCCTCGTTCCCCTCCATTTAACCAAACAGCTCATGCAAGTACCACCTCAAATGAATAAAAAGCAATATTACCTTGTTCATGCCAACGTCTTGAGACTTTTCTTCCATCTTGCCGAAGGCTTTGTGTCCAAGTAGGACGGATGGTTGAATGGAGTCACTTGGAGAGCTTCGGAGCACTGTCAAGTCATCAAAGATAAAGAACATGGCATATCCTTTAACCAGGGTTGGCCTTGGACTTAGTCTAGAGGTGTAACGGCTCAAGGTCCAAAACTAGGAGGGATCCAAAAAATAAAAAAAATTATATAATTGTGTGATAATTTTTTTTTATATTATTTTATGTTTATTATCTCTTATTATGTCTCCTTTTTTATATCTAAATAAAAATGTGATATGTAATTATAAAGTACTATTCTTTTAATTATTGTTACAAGCACTACCACAATGACAACTATTTATAGCATTCCGTGTCCATTTATGGAGGATGTCCCGTTGGATGATTTGGAGGAACAATTGGTGGAAATCAGGACGTCACATGAGGAAATATTCACAATCCACTCTAGATAATTTGTTCTTTCGCACTACCACACAATATTAGTTTACGAAAATTTGATTCATATTAATGGTTTTAATTAACAATATTTGTCTTAATTTTGTCAAATAATTGGCTGTAATGAACTTTGTACAATATTTCTTCCATGTTACTCTCTAGGCCATTTTCAATTTAGAAGTGACGTGCATTATGTCTATTTTGGTTAGGCACTGAACCTGTTGAAGGCTTCTTTGACATCCAAAGAAGCTACTTTGATACGGAGCCTATTCCACCTAGTGAGGAAGTGGAAATACCAAAGATGCATTCCATTTTGGGGTGTATTGAGAAGGAACTCATGGAAGAAAAAGAGACACAAAAAGAAAAAAGAAAAGGAAGACAAAGAAAGTGAGATAGGTAATAAGTGATATGATGAGAAACAGGGAAAGAGATACGAAGAAAGTGAAGTAGAAAGGAGATGGAAGAAAAAATAGGTACATGTTGACAATAACTCCTGAAGAAGCCAAGGAAGAAAATAAAGCCTAAACTTTATGGGTGATAACTAATAAGGGATGGTGTAGAGCAATCCTGCGATATTTGGTTGTGTGAAGTAGTTATGTTTTAGTGAATTAGATGGTCATGTAATATTTAATTCTCTTGTTCTATGAAAGTTGCAAGAACGTTGGTCCATATGTTCAACATTAAAAAAATTATTTTATAAAATATATTTTAAAATAAAAAAATTCAAATTTATATTAGTATATTATACATAAATTGTAACGAAAAAATATAATATAAACTCACACACACACACACACGCATATATATATATATATATATATATATATATATATATATATATATATATATATCTTATATATATTTTTAATATTTAAATTATTATGGATTCTTTTAAATTTAATTATGTAATAAAAGACTCTTATTTATAGTGATCAAATTTATAAAATTAAAATATACTTAACCACAAGTATTAATATAATATTTATATAAGTATATAAAAAATAGAATTTTCTATATATAGTATTGATTATTATATTTATTGAATATAATATACAATTAATTTCAATAATATTATATGTTATAAAATAATGTATTTATCAAAGTAATAAATATTATTTAAATGTATGAATTTTAATATGAATTTACATATATTAAAGTTTTACTATCAAATAAAAAAAATTATTATTAAATTTACATAACTTGATAATTATATTTATATATCTTTGCTTAAATAGTTACTAAAAAATTATCTTTAGTTAAATGCATTTTTCACAAATAATTATAAGTTTTGTGATAATTTTATAAATATATAAGAAATAAAAATGTAAAGATGAGTGATATCATAAATTTACGTATAAAAATATATATGCATGTATATGTTTGATTTGGATTGAATTGATTTTAAAAATTCAATCCAAAATCCAATCGAATCTAATAATTTTATTTTATTTTTTTATTTTCAATTTGTTCATTTTTCATTTTTTGGTTTTTGATTTTTAATTTGTTTAGATTGATTTTTTTGTTTTTTATTAAATTAGATCGACTTATGAACACCCTTACTTGAACTGTTGAATTGGTACATTCAAATTATGTAAGTACAGTATTCACCAAAAATAAATAAATTGTGTAAGTAATTTTATCGGAGGATGGACTAATATTTGACAAAATTCAGTATACAAATATAGACATTTCATTTTAAAATGAGAAACATTTCTATAATTTTGTCAAATTTAATAAAAAGGTTTACATAACTAAAGCAAATATAATAAAAACAGACCAGAAAATAGATAGATACAGGTTTTCAGAATTGTTGATATGTCATTTTAGGGATTAGAACGTCAAAAGTGGACTAATAAATCACAATGTTGAATAGTAATTAAAAAATCATTTAACTTATCAAATACAAACAATTGTTAAGAAATATTGGATTTATTAACACCTACTCCTTCGATGTTCTCATGATTAGAAGTTATATTTTCATTCTCTAGAGTATACCCACACTCTAGATGAACCATCATTAAGAAACAGAGGATGGGGGTGGGGGCAGCACGAAAACATTCAGATTATATTGTAATTCATTTGGGAAGACATATATACAACATTGGCCATCATAATTAACAGTTTATTGCAGAGGTAAAATTATAGGAGGGAATGATTTGTAGTTTATACAGAAATATTTGTTGATTGCCTCCTGAAGTGAAATGTGGCAACGACAACATATTTAAGCAAATTAAAATGCCACGAGCATGGAATTTGAATTGAAGCACTTTCCAGCACCATATTATCTGAGGCAATGAATTCATTTGGGCACAAACAAGTCATACAAATGACAATTGAGGGACATAAAGTGAAGCAACCAAATCAGACTCACTTACGCTCCTGCATCTACGATGAGGAAAACGTCAATATGTCATCCTTCGTATCCACATAGAAACTAAAAATTGCCATCCATATGAAATGAATATATAGCTAGACAAGAGATGGCACACTTTGTGCTTCATTTGAGCTCTTTTTGGACTTTGGTTTCTTCTCCTGCTTCTTATCTTTGTAAACCAAGTCAAAGTTATTATTATATAACACGAAATTTTCTCTATAAACCATCTTTTTTTTTTTTTTTAAAGGTGGATGTGAAGGAATTCTATATAAGGGTAAAGGAAGTACTCGTTGTGAGAGCTAAGAGCCCAACAAGACTTGAGTTTTCAGTTGATATGCTTCCTTTCCTTCAAGAAGGACTTTTGTATTTTCTAACCTGCATACATAATTAAGGCAACAATGGCTCATGTAAAACAGAAGAAAACCATGGTTCCCAGCTACTAATACAAAATGTTGATATGGAATTACTCATCAGTTGTTCAGTTTAATGACAAACATTAGAATGAGTAGCAATTACCCAAGAATCAATTGCATTCAGTGATTCAGAAAGCTCAAGCATTGTATGCATGGAATTCTGACGGGAAAATTGCTCCTAAGCTAACCGCAATTAAGTGCTAGTGTAAAGATTGAATGTCTGACCAGATATATAAATTTAGGTCAAAGAATATACTACAAAGCCCAAACAGGCCTTTTTGTTACATGACTTTGTAACAAATAACAACATTAACGAAGGGAAAAGAACATGGGGGAAGGGTCAGAATACAATATTGCAAAGAAACATGTGAAGCAATGATAAGTACCTATCAAAGTCAATGACTTCATGGAGTGCATTGAGTTGCACAAACCAGCCAAGGCCAACCTCATCAAAAGACACAGACAGGTAGTTAGATTTTGAGGCAAAATGGTTTAAAACAAAGCTGAACTAGAATATTGAATCTAGATTGATTAGAAAATGTTTAGTTGCAGATCAGTAATTGATAAGTATAGTCTGCGTTTTCTATTTTTCTGATGACTTAGGAAACCCTAGCAAGCATATTTCCAATTTCTGAGACAATCAACTGAAGAAAAAAATGACTAGTCAATTTACATAAAGTGATCAATGGTTGACCACTCTTTCTGAAATTGGGTTCATTTATTTTCACTAGCCTAGGTTGTGACTTGTGACATGGATTATTTATTTTTGGCTGATGAACTGAATTTAATCAATTAGAAAAGGCCCAATTTTTTATTTTTAATCCTTGGTAAAGGAAATGCAGAACATGGAATTTTTTTGGCAGCTACTTATAACAAAAAACACTCTGCTACAGGGGACTTTCGATATTTACAATACCTACCTAGAGGAAATAAAAGTGATGCATCTGTAAGCATCATTTTATCAACTTTCAATCTTGCATTCTTTTGCACAAAGTCTATATATATCAGGAGAAAATTTATCATAACACAAGAAGTTGTTTGAAACATCATTAAGTCAGTGAATATGTCCAGGTAAAGAGGATGCATAAAGTTTTTGTTAAGAATAATGGTTAAACAGATAAAAATTATTTTTTTATAAGAGAAAGGAATAAGGGAAACAATCACTACATACATATTGGAAGTGCATTGGGCAACTGTCAAATGTGAGAATAACCAATATTGGCCATCCATATAAGCTTAAATGATCAAGAGTAACTCTTCGCACCCCTCCCTTTATATGCCCCGTGTGTTGTTGGAAGTGAAGTCCCACATCTGTGGGTCTTCACATTTGGCTTCCACTCTTAGCTTATATAATGAAACCTTGGTGGACCCTTTAGATTCATCCCAAAAGTTTCTTCTTCGTTTTATATTTGTTTTGTTTACTTAGAAACAAATTCATAGAGAAAAATAAGTTCTCTTGTAAGGTTCTCTTAGTAATGGTATTTTCCTTATTTTTTAGAGAGAGTGTTAATGTTCTCTCTTAGTGTTTAGAAAGAAGTGTTAATGTTCTCTCCTAATGTTTAGAAAGAAGTGTTATAATTTCTTCCATATTGTGAAATTTCTTTTTTTTTTCCCCATTTGTTAGTCTTTTTCTTGTCTCTTATTTTAGTTATGTGATTTTATTCAATCACTCTGGTGCCTAACAGTGGTATTAGAGAGCTAATAGGTGGTTGATACTATTTCGCTATGACATGTTGGTATGGTGCCGGATTCATAAGAAAATTCTTAGTATACTCTATGGTTGTAACATAGTCAGATCTTCTACATCAAAAAAGAATTTTTCTTACTACTGGTAATATAATGTGGTAGTGTGGAAGCGCATGTCTAGGAAAGTTCTGGTCAGGAAAGACTTGGTATTTAACTGTGTCCATTGGTGACCCACTTCTCTTTCTTGCGAACTTACCTGGTGTACTGATTCACGAATTACAGTCACTATTCTAGTATAGATACTATTCACGGTGGAAATTGTGCAAGCTAATTTAGCTAAAGAAAAATTATTTGATGTAAAAAAACCATTGCAGCAAAATACGAGATAGAGAAGTTCAAAGGGAGTAATTTTTCCTTGTGAAAATTGAAGATAAGGGTAATTTTGAGAAAAAAACAACTGTCTAGATGTAATTGAAGGTAGACTCGCATATTTCACTAATGAAAAGTGGAAAGAGATGGATGACAATGTTGTTGCTAATTTGTACTTAGTAATGACAGTTTTAGTTTTGTCCAATGTTGCAGAGAAGAAGATTGGGAAGGAGATTTAGGATGCTTTCATCAAATTATATGAGATCAAGTCACTTCACACCAAAAAATTCTTAAAAAGAAACTCTACACTCTTCAAATGAGTGAGTCCACATTGGTGACGGATCATATCAACAATCTGAATATGCTATTTGCTCATCTTACAACGTCAGATGTCAACATAGCAAAAAATGAACGTGTGGAACTTCTATTTTAAAGTTTACCAGATTCGTCTAATTAACTCATCATCAACATAAAAATAATAATGTTGTCAGACATCTATCCTTTGATGATGTTGTCAGAGCTATTCTTGAAGAAGAATTCAAGCGAAAGAATAAGGAAGATAGGTTGGAGAATTCTAAGCAAGCAAAGGCTTTAACGATGACGAGAGGCAGATTAATGGAACGTGGCTCCAATGGGAGTCAAAATCATGGTAGATCAAAATCTCGAAGAAGGAAGAATCTAAATGCTACAATTGTGGCATGAGATGACACTTGAAGAAAGATTGTTGGCATAACAAGAAGAATGGAGGGAAAAACTTTGAAGCATCAAACTCTCAAGGTTATGCTGCAGGTACCTTAAATGATGGAGAAATCATGTATAGCATAGCAGCAATCAGTTCTAAAGGCAAAAAACAACTACATGATGTTTGGATAGTGGATTCAGGTGCAACTTGGCACATGACTCCACACTAAGCTTGGTTTTGCACTTATGAGCCTATCTCGAAAGGATCCGTGTTCATGGAAAATGATCATGTCTTAGAAATTGCTGGAGCTGGTACTGTCAAATTAAAAATGTTTGATGGTATTGTGCGTATAGTTCAAGGGTACAACACATGAAGGGCTTGAAGAAGAGCTTATTGTCCATTAGGCAATTGGATGACTTAGGTTGCAAGATCCATATTGAAGGTGGGATCTTAAAGGTAGTGAAAGATAATCTTGAAGTGATGAAAGTAGAGAAGATCACAACTAATCTATACATGCTTTTGGGAGATACGTGATAAATTGATCACCATCAACAACAATTGGTTTAAAGACACCGATGGAGATGTGGAATGGTAAACTAGTTGATTCTTCTTTTTTACATGTGTTTGGATGTCTTGATGTACAACTTCTAAGAAAGAACAAAACTGGATCCAAAATCCAGGACGTGACAATGTTAAGGGGTATCGCATGTGGGTCCCACTGCCCACAAGGTTGTTATTAGTAGGGATATAGTCTTTGCAGAAAATGATCTACAAAGTGAGTAGAGAAATGATAGCACTATCAAAGACACTACTATAGTGCAAATAGAGAAGAAGTCTAAAGAATATGGCTTTTCTAAAGCAGAACAAGAGCATGAAGTTTAAGAGCTAAATGAGGTCAATGATGAAGAAGCTCAACGAATAAGATGTCAGATAAAGAAACCATCTTGGCACTCAGACTATATCATGACAAGCCATGATGCATATTGTCTCCTAATTGAAGAAGGAGAACCATCAACCTTTCAATAGGCTTTAAGAAGTTCAGATGCTTCTCTATAGATGACAACAATGCAGGAAGAAATGGAAGCCATGCATAAAACCAAGATATGGAAACTTGTTGAACTTCCAGAAGGTCAAAAAGCCATCGGAAACAAATAAGTATATAAGATCAAATGAGGTGGCAATGATCAAGTGGAGCAATATCGTGCAAGATTGGTGGTCAAATGATATGCTTAGAAAGAAGGTATTGATTTTAATGAGATATTCTCACCAGTTATCAAACTGACCATAATCAAAATTGTTTTGGCTATGTGTCCTGCATTTGACTTACATATTGAGCAACTAGAAGAAAAGACTACTTTTGTCCATGGAAAGCTTGAAGAGGAAATATAGTTGGGAAGGCTTTAAAGAACAAGGAATAGAAAACTTGGTTTGCAGGTTAACTCTATATGTTCTAAAGTAGACGCCAAGGTATTGGTACAAGAGATTTGATTCCTTCATTATTAGCCTTGGTTACAACAGACTAAGTTCAGACCATTGTACATACTACAATGGGTTTGATGATAATGATTTCATCATTTTGTTGTTGTATGTGGATGACATGTTGGTGGTAGGCTCCAACAGCCAAGAATTGAAGGCAAAGTTGGCTAGGAAATTTGATATGAAGGACTTGGGACTAGCAAACAAGATTTTAGGGATGCAAATTCACCAAGACAAAAAAGATAGGAAGATCTGGCTTTCTCAAAAGAATTACTTACTGAATGTCTTGCAGCGCTTCAACATGCAAGACTGTAAGCCAATTTCTACCCCACTTCCTGTCAACTACAAACTATCCTCAAGTATGAGTCATAGTAATGAAGTAGAGAGGATGGAAAGTCTTGAGTATCGTGTGCATTAGTGGTGGGAAACCTTATGTATGTCATGATTTGTACATGACCAGACATTACACAAGTAGTGGAAGCAATTGGTAGATTCATGACAGATTCTCGTAGAGAACATTGGAATGCTATTAAGAGGATCCTTAGATACATCAAAGGAACCTCAAGTGTTGCATTTTGTTTTGAAGGATCAGAATTTGTTGTCAAGGGCTACGTCAATTTAGATTTTGTAGGTGATCTTAATAAAAGAAATTTTACTACTAGCTATGTGTTTACACTTGCAAAAGGGGCAGTAGGCTAGTTATCTAAAATACAGACTATTGTAACTCTATCTACTATAGAAGTTGAGTGCATGGCAGCTACCCAGGCATGCAAGGAAGCTATTTGGATTCAAAGGTTAATGGAAGAACTTGGGCACAAGCAACAGAAGACTACTATGTATTGTGACAGCCAGAATGCCTTGCACATTGCAAGGAATCCAGCCTTTCATTCTAGGACAAAGCACATAGGTATACAGTACCACTTTGTTCGAGAAGTAGTAGAGGAAGGAAGTGTGAATATGCAAAAGATTCACACCAAAGACAACCTAGCAGATGTTTTGATAAAGCCAGTTAAAACTGGCAAATTTAAATGGTGTCAATCCTCTTATGGCATATAAAAAACGTAAGCAATAAGGAATGGAAATGAAGAAAGAGTGGTGTGAAAATATGATTGACTCAATCAAATCTTGTTGGACATGGAGTCCCACATCGATGGGCCTTTACCTTTGGCTTTCACTCTTAGCTTATATAATGGATCCTTGGTGGACCTTTTAGATCCATCCCAAAAGTTTCTTTTATCTCTTATATTTGTTTTGTTTACTTAGAAAAAAAGTCATAGAGAAAAATAAGTTCTCTTGTAAGATTCTCTTAGTAATGGTATTCTCTTATTTCCTAGAGAAAGTGTTAATGTTCTCTTCTAGTGTTTAGCGAGAAGTTTGTAATTTCTTCCATATTGTGAAATTCCCTTTTCTTACCCATTTGTTAGTCCTTTTCTCATCTCTTATTTTAGCTGCGTGATATTATTCTATCACTTTGGTGCCTAATATATGTGTGTGTGTAAATAGAGAAATTGCTTCAATACCTTTTATTTTCGTAAGGGCAGTCCTTTAGTAATTAGTGCTCAATATTTTACCGAATGCCAAGTATTCCATTTTGTTAAATATAAATTAAAAAATAAATCAATATATTTATATTTCAAGTGGGACAAATGGATAAATGGATGGAGATCATCTACTGTCTAGGATGAAACTGCAAGCTATGCGATTCCCCATGCAATAGTTTTAATTTATTATGTTTAAAATAAATTTTAGTCTTAGAAAATGAATAATAACCACTAATTGTCACAAAAGTGGGGGAGGGGGGATGTTAACAAATAATCAGCCTACATATAAAATAATAAACCAAAAGAATTCCATCTACTGATAGTCACAACAATGTGCTCAGCCAGACAATAGTTACGTTGGACAATAGGATTAATACCTTGATCATTTGAAGCTAATCATCATCAGCATTGCAGAATTCCTGTCAATGCCGACAGTTGCAACTTTTAGCATTATATAAAATCATTAAAAAAAAGCACTGTTGATATCAGTCAAGTAATATAATTATTGTGCCAAAAGAAAGAGAAAGCAGGAGATTTATTTTGAGATGAAAAGATAATTCTAAAAAATTTAATATTTTAAAAAATTCCACACATAGGCCAACCCGAGAAACCTCCATATCATTTATAAAACCTTCAACTGAGTGATATGGTGCATAAACAAGTAAGATCGAATTCCAAACTCTACAAAACAAAGGTTTCATGTCATTGATAAACAAAAACAAAAAATAAGAAATAGATCACTTTGTTGAGGCCTATCCATGCCTGATAAACTATCATCTCATTATTGAGAATCATCTGATGATCTTGTGAAATGATCCCCTTAATTACCAAGCTCCTTAGTTGACACATAATTTTCTTCTATCTTACAGGTAGCATATATGCAGGTCAACCTGTGAAAAAGTTCGATCTAACATACTGAGAAGCTAACAAGTAAATAAAAACTTGAAAAATAAATAAATAAATCATACAAATCCAACACTGACTTATGACAGTTAAACAAGTAATCAATGAAACCAAATCATAAAAAGTAAGTAATTAGTTCAAAAGGATAAAATGACTAGTCAAAAAGAAAACTAATGACAATCTTGCAAGTAGTGCACCAAGTGCAATCATCCCAACAATTTCAACATCTTCAAACAAATTAAGCAATGAATTTCTTAAAATTTGGGCTTAGGGCCTAAGTCAACCTTACAAAATTAGCTTATAAGGTGAGGATTGTCTAAACTTTATAAGCTTTATTTAAGCCATATCTCTAGTCAATGTAGGACTAAACACCCCTTTAAGGCTACAATTAAGGCAACCCCCAAAGAGGCCACAATTAAGCTGGGCTCGAGGTGACCACAATAAAGGCAGTTTTCCAACAGAATTCACTATAATGATCAATGGGTTTCAATTTTGACTTAATATTGCCAAAGATACAAATGTGATGCATTCTTAGTCTAGAGATCCTTATAAGACTGAAGCAAATCTTACATTATATGTTTTGGTTGATGTTCCATCATCGACCATTGCAGATAGAGTCTTTTAAAATAGATAAGGGTTGTTGCCTGTATATCATAAACTACTTCAAAAGATTGACTATAGAAAATAGTGTTGCCTTTATCATCTCATTAGCACAGACTACTTCACAATTACATTTAAAATATCTAGAGTAGAGCTTACATACCTGGATCTTATGAGGGAAGTTGAAATTGTTACATAGTTCTTGTATCTTGTTTCTATAAAATACCCTTATACATCAGTACTAAAAGGTTTTGTCCAAGAATGCTTTTCAGATGACATAAAATACTGAAAGAAACAGGAATACACAAGAAAAGAGGTTGACTTGTGTGTTAAAAAAACTCTTTCGCAAAACTTTAACAACAATAAAAAAGGCACGAATGAAAGAAAAATAAGTAAGGATAAGGAAAGAGAAGCACACAAGGAATTTTATACTGGTTCACTCAACTTGAGCTATGTCCAGTACCTTCGTCCAAAAAGAATTTCTACTAACCAACCTCTTGGTTACAAACAAGTATTCTATTAGCTTCTTTAGGCCTTACAATAGTGATCAACCCAAATCACTGAAAAACCCAAGTATTCTTTAGTCACCATGCCTCTCCAGGCTTTCACAATACAAAAAAGGTGTTTTACAGAATAAAGCTCACAATGTAAAGATATGAAAGTTTAAGAGTGTTTTACAAAAACTTTGCTAACAAAGAGTATGAAAAAAAGAGAATTTGCAAGATTTTTGAACAAAAAGATTTCTTTTTCGTTCGTTTCTTCTTTTCTGTGTCAGCTTGAATCTTTAGACTTTATATATATATATGAGCTTGTAGAAAACATAAAATATACGAGCTTGAAAAGATAGTTGTTGAGATATACGAGCTTCAGTCTTCAGAGACACGTTCTAAAGCTTTGATAAGAAAACATGCTCGTGTTTCGAGTTCACATAAGAGATAGAAAAATAACTTTTGTTTTTGCACCAACATGGAGGGTGCAGTTTTGCATTTTAGAGTTGCTTTTTTTGAACATTCCTTATTCTGGTTTGCCAGCTCGATAGGTTGACTTA
This sequence comes from Spatholobus suberectus, assembly GCA_004329165.1. Lineage (NCBI taxonomy): Eukaryota > Viridiplantae > Streptophyta > Magnoliopsida > Fabales > Fabaceae > Spatholobus > Spatholobus suberectus. Next base: position 73,170,407 of record CM014732.1, read on the forward strand.
CTTTCATCCAAAACTGTACTTATACACAAAGACATATTTGCTTTTCATGTAATGTAAGATATTTGAATGTTGGGTCTCATAAGAAAACATAAAATATAAGTTTCAAATTGTACAAGAATAAGCCAATTAAAACTTAGTTGAATTTTAAGGCATCTCAGATAAGGTGTTGGACGTTTTTCGCAAAGAGTGTGTTTGTTTAAATAAAGCAATTGGACGCTCGGTGTAAAGTGGCGCGTTGGACGCTAGTTTTTATAAAACATCATTAGACGCTTTTAAAAACTTTTTACTGTATAGTGAAAGTAAATATTTAAGAACTCTAAAATTTAATAACTTTTGTTATGTTCTAAACTTTGAGGGATTGGACGCTTTCAAACGTCTTTGGTTCCAACAATCTTTCCCTTTTTGATGATGAAAAACTTTATTAAATTTTTGAGTTTTTATCAGAAAAGATAAGAGATCAAAAGGTTCTTGAGCATACTCCCCCTAAAACTAATATTTCAATCAGAGCACAAAAAAAAAAAAAAAAACAGAAACATATTAGAAACTCGGAGAAGTGTTAGTGTGAACATATATAACAGAAACAATCAATATAGACATTCATATTAAATATGTATGCTTATGTATGCGGTGCATGAAAGAAATAACTCCTATTGCTAGACATAGGTTTAAAACGAACATAAGAAAACTTAAAAAAAATTCCTTTCTAATCTCCCACTTTTGACATCAGCAAAAGAGAAGAGAATTAGCCATTACAGTCACCAGGGTTAAGAGGAGGTGGTGGAGGAGATGGTTGAGGAGTGCGCAGGATCTCTTGTTGATTTTGGAGGATTTATTGTAGGAGGGTCATGATAGGTTGGAGTTGGGAGGTGACATAGGCTTGAACTGCGAGATCAACAGGAGGTGTTGGCTGAGGAATGACAACAGCAATAGGAATGCTGGCTGAGGCTTGTGAAATAGGGGTTAATAGAGGTGGAGGTGAGGGTGTGGGTGGAGGAGGTTGAGGTGGAGTGTTAAGTGTTGTGTTAGAGGGAGGAGGTGGTGCTTCTAAGAATTTGTAAAAAGGAATGTGAAGATGATATGGACGTGGATACTTGTATTGTGAGAAAAGAGATTCCCAAGGGAAGGGAGGTTGCATAAAGCTTATGTTGCTTAGAGCATCCACTATGGCATATAGAATGGACATTTTGGACCTGAAAAGTGGAGGACAGCCAGTTGAATTTAGGAAGGCAGTAGATGTACCAGAAAAGTGAAAAACACGAGCTGGACACTGCGTGTAGTTACCATCTTGCAGTTTTGGAGTGTCCGCCCTTTCGTGTTCAGTGAGTCCACTACCGAATGCTTATTGCTCGCATGTCCACATATGCTAATGCCAAAATCTTTCATCATCATTAGCATCCATGTCCTACACCAACCTTCTAGATATGTACTACTCCAAGGTAACTTGGTCATGCTGTTGAAACTCGATCCTGGAGGGTAGTGGCAGAGAAGGGGGTTTTGTTAACAGTTTCACCTTCTTTTTGTTCTCGTCCAGAGTGGGCAATCTTGGAGAAATTTGGTCAGGCTAGATGTGGACAGATGTGCATTGTGAAATGTGTTGTGAACGAGGAATGAACACTTGAAATTTCAGCTCAACAGAACTCTTTAATGTTGCACAAAACATTTGGTTAAAGGGAGGAGGAAAGAAACCTTCCTCGGTTGGGTCCAATGGCCAAAATTTTAGTTCTACTGGCCTATGTGAATGTTATGCTTTGCCATGCCCTTTTCCTTTTTCTTCTTTGCCATTTCAAGATCATTCAAAGGAGGTACTCTATGCTAAAGTATCCCAAGATATTATGCATTAAAGCGCCAAGCCCTTATAACTTTGGGATACCGACTTCTAATGAAACGTTTTAAAGGAAGGCTTACAATGGCATCATCGGGTAATGCTACATAATCTTTGGATCACTTGTGGATGTTATCATGGATGAATAGATTTAGAGGAATTAGAGAGTAGTCAAATCCATATTCTAGTTCAGGGTAAGGCTCTAGATGCAAAATGATGGCATTGGAGTCCACAAGATTTTGCTTTTTTTTCTTCTTATAGAGCAATCTCTATTTCTTCTTAAGCAAGGCCTAATTCTCTGCTCGTCTAGCGTATGTAGAGGATATATCCAAGTTGATACCTATTTTGGGGTCAATAACAGTCATTGTAATGGGCTTTGGAGTGTACCATTTTTCATATGAGATCCTTTCTCTGCTTGGTGGCTTAATAGATAAATAAGGTTTGTTCAAACCAGATGTACGAATATTACACACATAACCTTCATCACCAGATAGAAACATGTTTGGTTCAGGTTTAGAAAGGATTGGTGTATACCATGAAGGGTAATCTAATGGTAAGGGTTCATGGGTTTGTGCTTGGGCATGTTTTTAGGCTTGTGTTTCAAATGGCTTAGCAAGAATGGAACCAACAAAATCACATTCAGATATAGAATGATTACTAGAGTCTGGAGCAGACAACTTACGTCTTTTACTAATCTCAATGGTTGCCTTGACTCTAGATGTTCTCTTTCTCGTAGCCACAGTCTCAACTCGTGCTTCATTAGGTCGAGTAGTAGGAATTGCTACTTTCTTAGTTTTCTATTTCTTCAATAAGACAACAATAGATTCATCATCATCATTAGAGTCTTGTTGTAGCCTGAGTTTCCTCTTAGCTAGTTGGACAAGAGAAGGAATGGCAGAGGGAGAAAGGATGATCTTTGGTGCTTCTTCTTACTGTGTCTTGGATCTAATGGCTCTGGACACAACAAGTTGTTTGGATGACTTGCTTTTAGGTGGTTGTCTCTTGGACCCTGTAGCTCTTGAAGTCACAGGCTGGACGAATAGTGTTTCATCGTCTTGTGGCTTTTTAGGTGGTCCCACTTGTCCTTCTGTTGGTTGTTGAGGTAGTTCTATATGTTCTTCTTTGGGCACATCACTAAGCTTTGATCCCTTTTCAATTGGCTTCAGAACAAACTCAGCCTTCATCTAGCTTATGTTGTTTTGCCTAAAAGGTAGTTGAGAAATCCTGTGACCACCACCAAGTTGTTTGATGTTGAGTTGCTCAATACTTGGCAAGTTGAAGAACTCATGGTACACATGTTGCATCCAGAAAATTGTATTCAACAAGTCAATCACATCCTTTCCCTTCATGTTTCTGAAAATGTTGCTCAAAATGAGGTGTGGAAGGTTGAACTGTTGCCTAGTAATCATGTGAAATAGGGCAAAGCGATGTAGGAAGGTGACGTTGTCCTTCGACCCTACTTTGTGAAGGATGCCTTTGTTCAGAAAATATTGAAAGACCTTCCTTTCTTTTGTTAGCTTGTTTGTTTTCCACATGTCCTTTAGCTTCTAGTCACATAAAAGCAGCATCTACTATTTTGTGGCCACCATAGCTGTTCTCCCATCCGTTCTTGATACAAAAGCCAACACATTTGCACCTAATAGCTTATGCGATCCTGAGATCAATTGTAACCTTGACTCCAAAAACAGTGCCAACAACACTGTTGCTTGTAAACTCAGCAGCTTTCTAGATGCATTTGATGAGTTCTAGGTAGATTATCTCATTCAGGTAGAAATAATTAAGAATCTCGCACCTTATGAGGCTGTCCTTCACCTTCACACCTATATCATTGAGGGCATCAATGTCAAACTTGTACTCCACAAGTACTATGGCTTCCCCTTGGTTAGATCCTTCAACTCTAGCAATAGCCTTCATAGCAGTGTTTGCCTTATAGCTAGCCATGATTAATTGAATGAAGAAAAAGAGTTTTAGGGTTTGAGGATTTTAGGAGGTGAAAACAATGAGATATAAGAGAAAGCTAGGGTTTTGTATTTGTGAAGGAATAAATAAGAGTTTTGAGTGTTGATAAGTAACTGAAGGGTTTTATATTTTTGGCAGAATTTGAAATTTTGAAGAGATAGAGAGAAAGAGAGAGAGCAATAAATGCAGGTTCAGACGAGTGCACTGTTTCGATGTAAGTTACCCCGCAGATGTGACTCAGATAAGGAATAAAGCATTTATTTCAAATCATTGTTAGTAAAAGCATGATTGTACATATATGATAATATTAAAACTTTATGAACACTTAATATTCATTCTAAAGGGTGTATGCATAATGGACACGGTTATGATAATGGACACTGCATGCCATTAGACAGCCAGTCCTCTAGATGAATGCACATGAAGTTATTCATTCCTTTATAAAGTCCATACCAAGACGTTCTCTTATATGGATGAGTTTATCTTCAGGAAGGGGTTTTGTAAATATGTCTGCTAGCTGATTTTCAGTGTTAATGAATCGAATATCAATGATCATTTTATAAAGATAATGTCTTATAAAGTGATGTTTAATTTCAATATGTTTAGCTCTAGAATACAATATGGGATTTTTAGAAAGATTGATGGCAGTAGTATCATCATAGAGAATAAGAATTTTATTCTTGTAGATATTGTAGTCTTTTAGATGATGCTTGATCCACAGAAGTTGTGAGCAACAACAAGCTGCTGATATGTATTTTACTTCTACTGTGGGTAGGGAAATTGTTCCTCACCTTTTGCTAACCCAAGAAACAAGATTGCCTTCGATGAGGTGACATCCCCCACTGGTGCTTTTTCGTTCTATTATATCTCTAACATAGTCAACATCACAAAAACAACTAACCGGTACTCTTTACTTGGCTTAAAACATAAAGCAAGGTTAGTAGTTCCTTTTAAGTATCTAAATATTCTTTTAATAGTAGTAAGATGAATTTCTCTTGGATCAAATTGAAAACGAGCACATAGGCATACACTGAACATAATATTTGGTCTGGACGCAATAAGATATATTAGAGATCCAATCATACCTCTGTATGTGGTTTGGTCTACCATTTTAGATGTGTCATCCGGTCCAAGTATTGAAGATGTATGCATAAGAGTGCTCATTTCTATGGCATCATTCTTTTTAAATTTCTCGAGCAATTCCTTAGCATACTTCATTTGGTGTATGTATATGCCATTGCTTGTTTGCTTTATTTGTAATCCTAAGAAGAACTTCAATTCTCCCATCATACTCATCTCAAATTCTATCATCACAAGGTTAAAAAAAATCCTTGGATAGAGCTTTGTTAGTAGCACCGAATATGACATCATCCATATATATTTGTACAATGATAAAATCTAAATTTTCGTCTTTGCGAAATATAGTAGTTATACTTTTCCTCTTGTAAAATCATTTTGTAAAAGAAAAGAACTTAGTTTCTCATACCAAACTCTAGGAGCTTGTTTGAGTCCACATGAGGCCTTTTTTAGTTTAAAAACATGTTCAGGAAAAGTATCACTCTCGAAACCAAGAGGTTGTTTCATATAAACTTATTCATTTATTATAACATTTGGGAAGACACTTTTTACATCCATTTGATAAAGCTTTATATTGCTATGAGCAGTAAATCAAAGCAAAATGTGAATGGCTTCTAATTGAGCTACAAGTGCAAAGGTTGCAATGAAGTCTATACCTTATTGCTGTTAGTAACCTTGATCTACGAGTCTAGCTTTATTTCTCACTAATTTACCTATCTCGTTCAACTTGTTTCTAAATACCCACTTCGTTCCTATCACAGTCTTGTCTTTAGGTAAAGAGACCAGCTTTTCGACGTCATTTTTCTCAAATTAGTTTAGCTCTTTTTGCATTGCTTTAATCCATTCTTCATCTAATAAGGCTTCATCTACCGTCTTTGGTTCCATTTAAGAAGTCAAGGCGGTATGAGCTTGTTCCTTGAAGGTTGATCAAGTAATGACTCGATCATGTACTTCTCCTAGGATTTGATCTTCTGGAAGATAATTCTTCATTTGCTAGTTTCATCTAATGGGCTCTCTTAGTTCATCCTATGCTGAGTTGTCTAGAGATGTTCTGGATGCTGGTTCTTGGCAATCATCCAACTTCATATCTGTAAAAGATTTATCTAGCTCTGATAGTTCTCTATCAGGCTTATTATCTTTAAATCTTCTATGAATGACTTCTTCAACTGTTAAGGTTTTAGAGTTATAAACTCTATATGCCTTGGGCATTTCAGAATAGCTTAACAATATTCCATTGTCACACTTAGAATCAAACTTTTCAAGATTATCCTTAGTGTTTATAATGAAACATTGACATCCAAAGGGATGAAAATATGCTATGTTGGGTTTTCATCCTTTTCACAATTCATATGGAGTGTTTTTCAAGATTGGTCTAATATATATTTTATTTTGTAAAAAACATGTTGTGTTTACAGCTTCAGCCTAGAAATATTTAGGAGTTGGGTTATCATATAACATGGTTCTAGCCATTTCTTGTAATGATTTGTTCTTTCTCTCTACCACACCATTTTGTTGGGTGTACGAGGTACAGAGAAGTTGTGGCTAATTCTGTTCTCTTCAAAGAACCCTTGAAAACTTTCATTTTCAAACTCCCCTCTATGATCATTTCTGATTGAAGTTATGCAAACACCCTTTTCATTTCGAACTCTTTTACAAAATATAGAGAAGACTTTGAAAGACTCATCCTTGTGTTTGAAGAATATAATCCATGTCCATCTAGTATAGTCGTTCACTACAACTAATCTATATTGTTTTCTACCAAGTGAGGCAGTTCTAGTAGCTCAAACAAATCAATATGTAATAGTTCGAGAGGTCTAGAAGTGGAAATAACAATTTTTGAATCAAAAGAATTTTTAACTTATTTCCCTTTCTGACATGCATCACAGAGAACATCGGATTTAAATATAAGATTTAGAAGACCTCTTACGAGGTCATGCTTATTCAGCTTTGAGATTAATCTCAAGCTTGCATGTCCAAGTTTCTTATGACAAATCCATTGGTTCTCTTTGATGGACACTAGGCATGATACATTTTGATTTGTCAGATCACTTAAATCAATCTTGTAGAGATTGCTTTTGCCTCTTTACAGAAAACAAGAGGGATTCATCTATATTTTTGACTATACACTCATCCTTATTGAAGGAAACATTATGTCCACTATCACATAATTAACTTATGCTTAGTAGATTATGTCTAAGTCCTTTAATGTATAGCATATTATCAATAGAAGGCAAGGGATGCTTACTAATTTTACCTATCCCCATTATCTTGTCCTTCTGATTTTCTTTGAAAGTGACCCATCCACCATTCTTTTGTTTGAGGCTTTAGAATATAGACTTTTTTTGGTCATATGTCGTGAGCAAACATTGTCCAAGTACCATGACTGAGGTTTCCTTTCTGTTATCAAGCAAATCTACAATAGGCATAATCATAGATTTAAGTACCTAAATGGACTTGAGTCCTCTTTTGTTAGTTCTGAAAGCATTGGATGCATTTTTAGCTTGACGATGAATACATTCGGATGATTCATGTCTACCTTTTCCACAATATTTACAAAAGGTAATATTTTCACGTTTTCTAGAGACTTCTTTCTTTATATCAAAACCAAAACTAGATTTGTCATATAGACTCCATCTATAAGATAGAATTTTGTTTAAGTTTTTAGTTCCACTGACAAATTTGGATAGACTCTTTTTTAAGTGATTTACTTCCTTCTGAAGTTCTAATGATTTCTCAAGTGGTTTCACTTTTAAGAGGACTTTCGATTTTCCTACTTTTAATTTTTTGTTCTTTCTTATAATATCTTCATGACTCTTTTTAAGCAAGTCAAGTTCTTTTGATGCCTTTGAAAACTTTCTTTTCATTTCTTTTTAGGCAATAAAGAGAATAGAAGAATTAGAAAGCAATTCATTATAAGCTTCTTGAAGAAAGGTTAAGTCATTGAGGTTTACCTCATCTTTTTCTTGCCTGTTCTTTGAGCTTTCTGGACTTGTATTAGACACAAGTTTGCTTCTTCATCTCTTCTTCCTCAGAGGAGGACAAGTCTATATGTTCCTAAGTTG